>CM056052.1:456409011-456776511 GCA_029574335.1 Rana kukunoris | reverse complement strand
ACTTATTTAACAATCAAAACAGCAACGTTGTGCAGTAATCTCATGCACGGCCACACCTCCTGGCCCCGCATTGGGCCACTGTTCTGTCTATCATATGAGCATAGCCAGTAGGCGTGGCTGTGAGTGACGGAGTGCTGGGTACACAGGAGATCGTGGCTCTGTGTTATTCAGTGGTGCTCGCTCCTCCTCTTCCCTCAGAGACAGCAGGGATAATCCAACACTGGCAAGGCTGCAATGATGGGAAAGGTGAGGCTGCAGATGGGCACTGAACAGGCTGCATTGTTGGTCAATTTATAGGCTGCAGATGGGCACTAAACAGGCTGCATTATTGGGCAATTTAATGGCTGAAGATGGGCACTGAACAGGCTGCAATCATTGGTCAATTTATAGGCTGCAGATGGGCACTGAACAGGCTGCATTTTTGGTCAATTTATAGGCTGCAGATGGGCACTGGACAGGCTGCATTGTTGGGCAATTTAATGGCTGAAGATGGGAACTGAACTGGCTGCATTGTTGGTCAATCTGTCCGCTAGCCCATACACACGAGCGGAGATGTCTGCTGAAACGGTCCATCGGACCGTTTTCAGCGGACATATCCCCTCGTGTGTACGAGGCCTGATAGTCACTTAGATATCATTTAACCTTTTGGAAGTACATTTCGTTTTTTTGGTTGTTTTAATTTTAATTTGTGGGTTGTAAAGTACTTTTCAGGGCTAAAAGAGACCCCGATGCCAGACCATTCATAAAAAAAAAAAACTTCCAGTAAAATTATTTGTGCATTTAACATATTTTATGCTTGTTATTTACCCATTAAAGCAGTGGTTCTCAACCTTTTAGTGCTGTGACCCCTTGATAAAATTTCCCAAGTTGTGGGGACCCCTAACAATAACATTATTTTCGTAGTCTGGGTTGTCAGCACCCAAGGCAAGACAAGTAATTTGCGCCCCAACCCATGGAAATTTAGCGGTCCTGAGCCCCTCCACTCGTACAGTATTAAAACCTCATATGGTACATTTTAGGATGTACCCCTCTATCTCTTTGTTCTCCTTTCTTTACTTTTTATCTCTCGCTATCCAAATTTATTGTCTTCCCCCCCCATCTCTCTCTAGCCATCTTTTTTTTTCTCTTACTCTTTCTCTAACTTTCTTCCACCCCTCTTTTCCTCTCCCTTCCATGTATTCTCTATTTGTATTCCTTCTCTTACTCCTTGGTGGGGGAATGGGATGAGTGGCAATGCTTGGGGGTTGTTCTGATCACCCTTAGGTGCTCTTGATCATGGTCATCTGCTGATCTGAGAACTGTAGTGGGGCCTTTTAATGGCAACTAGAATCACAGGTAGTGTTACCCACTGTCTCCGACTTTGTGGTTTCTCGTAGCAGTGACACCTATGCAGAAATCAGATATGGGGTCTCCTCCAGACCCTCCCACCTCTTAATCCTCACCAGTGAGTGGACCTCTAGTCTCTGACCCCAGCCATGCCATGCAGCTACAAAGAGGCTGAGTGGGCAGCCGTGGGCTCCAGCTGGGCAGACGCATAAAGGCTGGGAGAGGGGTGCGGGCTTTAGAAACAGCCCAGGATTTGGTGACCCCTGGCAAATCATCATTTGACCCCTGAGGGGGTCCCGACCCCCAGGTTGAGAACCACTGCATTAAAGCCTCAATTGTGTAGACATCCAAAAGCCACAAAGCTGCTGCTGGGCGCCACTGTATTGGATGTGATGTCAGCCTGCCCAGCTAATTCAGATCTATAACTTGAGTGACACGCTGTAGTATTCCCCATCACTCTTCAACAGCTTTTGCATAAAACATTACTGTATATGTAGGGAGTTGAAGAAAAGACTGGAGGAGCTGGGTCAGCACAAAAAGTAATTAATTTCCAGAAAGGGAGAGAACTATGATGTACAATGGGAAGTGGTGTTAGGGAATTTATTCTTCCTGGGCTATACCATTTTTTTTTTTTGCATCTTTCAATGATACATCGTAAGTGAATAAAAAAAAATATTTATGGAAGAACAAACAGTGGGAGTAAGCGTTGAAACTACAGTACTTGAGTCTGTGCTTCTACCTGAAGTTTTTAAAGTTAGTGACAGAAGAGCAGTCTTAAAGGAACACTAAAGTTTCGTTTTTTATTAGATCAATTGATTGCTGTAAGCTAGAGCATTTAAATATCACTTACCTCGTTTTTCCTTTTGACCTCCAAAATACAGTAATCCAGGTTTGAAAATGCCATTTCCTGTCTCTCCTCTTCTTGCTTTCCACCAGCATCTGAGCCGTTTTGCATGGTGGAAAGCAGAATGTGCTCACCCCCTCCATGTGACTACAGCCCTGCGTGAAGATGCTCTCTTATCCCTCTCAGGCATGGAGGCTAAGCCTAATGGGAACTGTAGTTCCCACTAGACCGTGATGTAGCAAGAATGAATGTTCACCGCAAACCAGGAAGTCAGTGAGAATAACGATTCAGGAGTGACGGAGGTGAATAAAACACCCGATTTTCATCAGGTATCAAGCTAGTTATAATGCAAAACATTACTTTTTACTTTATCAGCTACTGCCAGACTTTAATTAAGGAAAGGAAAATATTTTTATCTTTACAACCCCTTTAACTAGGGTTGTCCCGATACCGAATACCGATACTTTTTTTTAATGTCATGTGACAGTATTTTATAATTTTATTTTTTTACAGTGATTTTTTTTTTTTACAATTTTATTTTTATATTTTTTACAGTGATTTGTTTTTGTTTTTCTGTGTGTTTTTTAGGGGGGGGGGGGGGGTGGATTGTCAGTGTGTTTTTTTATTTTTATTATTTACATTTTTTTTTTTATATTTATTGCAAGCTTCTCTCTATTCATAAACTGAAGAATCGTAATCACAGGTTACAATGCTTAGTTATGTGAATGGACAGTGTCAGTGATCACTGACACTGTTCATTCAGAAAAGGTAGGAGCCGGGTTTAGCGGCTTCTACCTCCACTCTCCATCCTGACAAATTGAGGGGGGAGAGAGGACAGCACGGAACACGGGGGGGGGGGGAGAGTACAGCACGGAACACGGGGGGAGAGAGGACAGCACGGAACACGGGGGGAGAGAAGACAGTACTGAACACGGGGGGAGAGAGGACAGCACGGAACACGGGGGGAAAGAGGACAGCACGGAACACGGGGGGGAGAGAGGACAGCACGGAACACGGGGGGGAGAGAGGACAGCACGGAACACAGGGGGGAGAGAGGACAGCACGGAACACGGGGGGGAGAGAGGACAGCACGGAACACGGGGGGGAGAGAGGACAGCACGGAACACGGGGGAGAGAGGACAGCATGAACACGGGGGGAGAGAGGACAGCACGAACACGGGGGGAGAGAGGACAGCACGGAACACGGGGGAGAGAGGACAGCACGGAACACGGGGGAGAGAGGACAGCACGGAACACGGGGGGAGAGAGGACAGCACGGAACACGGGGGGAGAGAGGACAGCACGGAACACGGGGGGAGAGAGGACAGCACGGAACACGGGGGGAGAGAGGACAGCACAGAACAAGGGGGGGGAGAGGACAGCACAGAACAAGGGGGGGGGGGGAGAGGACAGCAGGGATCACAGGGGGGAAGAGAGCACAGCAGGGAACACGGGGGGGGGGGAGAGGACAGCAGGGAACACGGGGGGGGGAGAGAGGACAGCAGGGAACACGGGGGGAGAGAGGACAGCAGGGAACACGGGGGGAGAGAGGACAGCACGGAACACGGGGGGAGAGAGGACAGCACGGAACACGGGGGGAGAGAGGACAGCACGGAACACGGGGGGAGAGAGGACAGCACGGAACACGGGGGGAGAGAGGACAGCACGGAACACGGGGGGAGAGAGGACAGCACGGAACACGGGGGGGAGAGGACAGCACGGAACACGGGGGGGAGAGGACAGCACGGAACACGGGGGGGGGGAAGGACAGCACGGAACACGGGGGGGGGAGAGAGAGGACAGCACGGAACATGGGGGGGAGAGAGGACAGCACGGAACACAGGGGGAGAGAGGACAGCACGGAACACGGGGGGGGAAAGGACAGCACGGAACACAAGGGGGAGAGAGGACAGCACGGAACACAAGGGGGAGAGAGGACAGCACGAAGCATGGGGGAAAGACAGCACAGCATGGAGCACAGGGAAAAACAGCATGGAGCGCAGGGAAAAACAGCACGGGGGGAGAAGACTTGCAACTCCCCTGCCTGCCCAGGTATCAGTTGAGGCATCGGAGCATTTGTCCCGAGTACAAGTACTTGGGGAAATGCTTGGTATCGGTCCTGATACCGATACTAGTATCGGTATCGGGACAACCCTAGTCTTAACCACTTAAGGACCGCCTCCTGCACATATACGTCATCAGAATGGTACGGCTGGGCACATGCACGTACAGGTACCGCGGACCGGATTACCGCTGGCGTCCCGTGATCGGTCACAGGAGCTGAAGAACAGGGTTCTTCACAGTGGCTGTTCCCTGATATAGGGAAAGACGATCAATGACGTCACAAGTCCAGCCCGCCCCCCTACAGTTAGAAACACATATGAGGTCACACATAACCCCTACAGCGCCCCCTAGTGGCTAACTCCTAAACGGCAATTGTCATTTTCACAGTAATCAATGCATTTTTATAGCACTTTTTGCTGTGAAAATGACAATGGTCCCAAAAATGTGTCAAAATAGTCCGATGTGTCCGCCATAATGTTGCAGTCACAAAAAAATGCCATAAAACTATCCCATATTTTGTAAACGCTATAAATTTTGCACAAACCAATCGTTAAACGCTTATTGCGATTTTTTTTTTAAATAAAAATAGGTAGAAGAATACGTATCGGCCTAAACTAAGGAAAAAAATAATGGTCCGGGTCTTAAGTGGTTAACATCTCTTAAAAGCTCGTACTGAGTAGGTAATGAATATAACTTCGGCTCTAAACTTTCTGCTTTTAGTGATGGCTAAGGAAGTAAAAAAAAAAACTGTTGCTAGATTTTTATCATAACCTATAATTAGCATTATAAATTAAGTATAGAATGCTCATCAAATCAACGGCGGATCCAGGGGGGGGGGGGGGCAACGGGGCAATTGACCCCCCCCCCCCCCCCGAGGCAATCATGTCACATTGGCTTTAAAAAAAAAAAATTTTTTTTTTTTTAGGGGTCCGGAGGTCCCCAGGGGCCCGGAGGCCACCAGGGCCCCAGATGGCAAACCCCTCTTTTTTTATTTATTTTTTTAACATATTTTTATTTTATTTTTTATTAAAGGGCCAATTTTTTTTCTTTTATTTTTTTTAGAAGTCCGGAGGTCCCCAGGGTCCCGGAGGCCGCCAGGGCCCCGTATGGCAACCCCCCCTTTTTTATTTATTTTAATAAAAAAAATATATTTTTTTATTTTATTTTTTTATTAAAGGGCCATTTTTTTAAGGGGTCTGGAGGTCCCCAGGGGCCCGGAGATCCCCAGGGCCCCAGATGACCACCCCCCTTTTTTATTAAATTTGTATATATGTATATATATATATATATATATATATATATATAAAATTATTATTATTATTGTTAGTATTATTATTAAAGGGCACGGAGGTCCCCAGGGCCCCCGGAGGACAACCCTCCTTTTTTTTATAATTTTTTTCTCTTTTTTTATATATAGATATATTTTTATTAAAGGGCTCAGAGGTCCCCAGGGCCCCATGTGTCAAACCCCCTTTTTTTAATAAATGTATTTTTTTTTTTTTTTTATATATTGTTTTATTTTTTATAACTTTTTATTTATCATTTTTTTTTAAACTGCTTTGCGTTGCCTGCAGCTGCTGCTCCCGAGTCTGTCGCTCTCTCTCTCTCTCTCTCTCTCTCATCACCAGGGCCGGTAGGCTGCCTGTCCTGAGGCTGCTTTGAGCTGTTGCTGACTGCAGCACTCCCCTCTCTCCTGCTGACATCGGGCATCTCTGGCTGTGTGTGAGCTGGATCTGTGTTCGGCTGTGCTGCCTGTGCTAGACCTGCTCGTGTGATAGTAGATGGGGATGGAACACTGATTGAACCAGTGTCAGGGATTCTAAATAGACCAGTACTGTGTGCCTACACAGAGGAGACCAACACTGTATGCAGTGAAATAAAAGGTGTTTATTTACAAGGTGAACAAAACAGGTGAAGACAAACAGTGCACAAATAACAACAAAGCATATATAAGTGAAGGGGAAATGCCGTAATCATAAACCAAAAGCCAAGCCGAGGTCATATACCAGGAGATCACAGAAGAAGCTGCAGACAGGGAATGGGCAGGGAGGGAATGTCCAGGAGAGGGATCAGGTCAGGTCGTATCAGATCAGAAGTCAAGAAAGGGGACAGCAAGCTCAGGGTCAGATATCAGGCTCAGGATCAGGTTAGTAGACAGATAAAAGGGCGAGGAGTGATTACACACGCCCGGGTATTATAGAGGCGTGCTGATTGCATTCAGGTCACACCTGAACGCAGGAAGGGCTGTGTGCTCCATACTGCCAAGACCTTTCCTGACAATCAGTGTTTTGTCTATCACACAAGCCTGTCTAGGGGGGACCTTGCTAGAGCACACTGGCCTACCGAACACAGACCTTCAGCTCCTGTTTGTTCCATGACACACGTCGGGAGAGGAGATGCCTGCTGTGTGTGATCGAGGCAATGCCATGGTGAGTGCCGTGCACAGTGTGGCTGCATTCATAGACAAAAGCGGGGCTGCATTGATAGACAAAAGTGGGACTGCATTGATATACAAAAGTGGGACTGCATTGATATACAAAAGTGGGGTTGCATTGATATACAAAAGTGGGGATGCATTGATATGCAAAAGTGGGGATGCATTGATATGCAAAAGTGGGGATGCATTGATATGCAAAAGTGGGGATGCATTGATATGCAAAAGTGGGGTTGCATTAATATGCAAAAGTGGGGTTGCATTGATATACAAAGGTGGGGCTGCGTTCATATACACAGTGAGGATGCAATGATCTCTTGTACCATGTCTTCAGTCTCTGACCATCCCTTGTACCACGTCTGCAGTCTCTGACCATCTCTTGTACCGCATCTGCAGTCTCTGACCATCCCTTGTACCACGTCTGCAGTCTCTGACCATCCCTTGTACCACGTCTGCAGTCTCTGACCATCCCTTGTACCACGTCTGCAGTTTTCCTGACCATCTCTTGTACCACGTCTGCAGTTTTCCTGACCATCTCTTGTACCACGTCTGCAGTCTATGACCATCTCCTTGTACCACGTCTGCAGTCTCTGACCATCTCTTGTACCATGCCTGCAGTCTCTGACCATCTCCTGTACCACGTCTGCAGTCTCTGACCATCCCTTGTACCACGTCTGCAGTTTTCCTGACCATCTCTTGTACCACGTCTGCAGTTTCTGACCATCTCTTGTACCATGTCTGCAGTCTCTGACCATCTCTTGTACCATGTCTGCAGTTTCTGACCATCTCTTGTACCACGTCTGCAGTCTCTCACCATCCCTTGTACCTAGGGTTGCCACCTTTTCCTCAAGCCAAACCCGAACACGCCACTACATATGGTGGGTGTGGCCATATTGAGGGAGGGGCCTCACGAGGCATGATTAAATTAAACAAAATAATTATTTTACCTATAAAATATGCTTACTTTGCTGTGCCACAAGTAAGAGTCTCACTGACATGAATAAACCTTAGCACAATCATTTAAAAAAAATAAAACTCTTCCATTACTACAGAGGTAAGTGCAGTGGAGATCAGGGGCATTAGTTCACCTTTTAATTTTCATTAAGTACAGAGGGTATTACAGTATGTGCAGGGAGGGAGTGCAGAATTTACAACAGTATATACAAGAGTGTGGCGCGTATGTTGGTATGTGTAGGAAAGGAGTGCAAAGTGTAAGACATTATGTACAGGAAATGAGTGCAGAGGGTAGGTATTACTTGCAGAAAAGGAGTGAAGAGGGTGTAACAGTGACCAGTATATGCAGTAGAGGAGTGTGGAGGGTATGATGGGAGCACTATGTACAGGAGAGGAGTGCGAGGGTATGATGGGGGCAGTATGAACAGGAGAGGAGTGTGGAGGGTATGACAGTGGGCAGTATGTACAGGAGAGGAGTGTGGAGGGTATGACAGTGGGCAGTATGTACAGGAGAGGAGTGTGGAGGGTATGACAGTGGGCAGTATGTACAGGAGAGGAGTGTGGAGGGTATGACAGTGGGCAGTATGTACAGGAGAGGAGTGTGGAGGGTATGACAGTGGGCAGTATGTACAGGAGAGGAGTGTGGAGGGTATGATGGGGGCAGTATGAACAGGAGAGGAGTGTGGAGGGTATGACAGTGGGCACTATGTACAGGAGAGGAGTGTGGAGGGTATGATAGTGGGCACTATGTACAGGAGAGGAGTGTGGAGGGTATGATAGTGGGCAGTATGTACAGGAGAGGAGTGTGGAGGGTATGACAGTGGGCAGTATGTACAGGAGAGGAGTGTGGAGGGTATGACAGTGGGCAGTATGTACATGAGAGGAGTGTGGAGGGTATGACAGTGGGCAGTATGTACAGGAGAGGAGTGTGGAGGGTATGATGGGGGCAGTATGAACAGGAGAGGAGTGTGGAGGGTATGACAGTGGGCACTATGTACAGGAGAGGAGTGTGGAGGGTATGATAGTGGGCACTATGTACAGGAGAGGAGTGTGGAGGGTATGATAGTGGGCAGTATGTACAGGAGAGGAGTGTGGAGGGTATGATAGTGGGCACTATGTACAGGAGAGGAGTGTGGAGGGTATGATAGTGGGCAGTATGTACAGGAGAGGAGTGTGGAGGGTATGACAGTGGGCAGTATGTACAGGAGAGGAGTGTGGAGGGTATGACAGTGGGTAGTATGTACAGGAGAGGAGTGTGGAGGGTATGATGGGGGCAGTATGAACAGGAGAGGAGTGTGGAGGGTATGACACTGGGCACTATGTACAGGAGAGGAGTGTGGAGGGTATGACACTGGGCACTATGTACAGGAGAGGAGTGTGGAGGGTATGACAGTGGGCACAATGTATAGGAGTGGAAGGATGTTTAGGGACTGCGTAGTGGTTAAGCGGGTCATACATGAATTGAAATTACACCAATTATGCAGAGACCAGCCATAGTCGATCTATGTATGGGCTAGCTGGTTTTACACGAGTCAATCTATTAATTGACTTGAGTACAACCAGCCTGTTTTTCCAAAAACAATCAGTGCTGCCAGCTATAGATAGCAACACTGATCATTGTACTCACTGGCAGAACACAACAACACTACAGGAGTGATTCCCCCATCCACAGGTCAGCAGGTGAGAGGGTGTGTGGGGACAGGCTAGGGAGAGATACCAGTCAGTGGCTGGGTAGGCACTGGCTAGTATCAGAGCCAGATACACACAGGTTACATACGTCGCGATCGTTAGAGCGAGAGCAATAATTCTAGCACTAGATCTCCTCTGTAGCTCTAAACATGTAACCTAAAAAAATTTAAAGCATCGCTTAGGATACCAAAAAAAATCGTGCTAACTTTAGTGTTTTTTTTTTAATGAATGAAACAGTTTATTTCCAAAAAAAAAAAAAAACACGTTTGAAAAATTGCTGCGCAAATACAGTACCGTGCTAGAGCTGCACAATTAATCGTTAAAAAATTGTGATGTCGATTCAACCCCCCTGACATCTCCAATGCAGAGTTTGCTGATTCTTTCATATAACAAGTGGAGAGACTTTCAGCTGTCAAAAGAAAATATCTGGACAGTCTGCTAAGTTAGCAGGAAACATTGGGGCAGATTCACAAAACAATTACGCCTGTCTAACTGGTGTTAGACAGGAGTAATTTCAAATTTCGCGCGGCGTATCACTAGTTTGAATCCTCAAACCATGATACGCCGGCTTCGGGCTTCGATCCGAGAGGCTTACGTCTTCGTAAGCCTTCGGATCTACGCTGCCATCTATTTGCGGCCGCTGGGAGGAGTTCGCGTCGTTTTGGTGCGTCGGGATATGCAAATGTGTTTTTACGGGGATTCACGAACATACGAGCGGGCGTCGCAATCGTTTTCGTCTATTTTTTTGTACGTAATGTTAGAGCAGCTTTTTGCTGCTCTAACTTTACGTAGCCCATGTTAAGTATGGCCGTCGTTCCCGCTTCGAATTTATTTAAATTTTTATTTTGTTTACGTAAATCGTCGGGACGTGGATCGGCCGTAAAGTACGCTACATAAACAACGAATGACGTCACGACGTGATTTCGCGCAATGCACGGCGGGAAATTTGCGAACGGAGCATGCGCAGATCGATCGCCGCGGGAACGCGCCTAATTTAAATGTTTCACGCCCCCTACTCGCGCAGATGGATTGCGACGGGAGAAATACACTACGCCGCCGTCGTTTACCGTAGAAAATCTACCTGAATTCCACGTAGAGCAAGGTAAAAAACAGCGGCGTAGTGTATTTCTGATACGCTACGCTAAGCAAAATGTCTGTGAATCTGCCCCACTGTATCTAACACTTTCTTCTTAGATCAAAGGGTTAAACTTCTGTGTGTAAAGAAAATATCCGGGCAGTCAGCCAAGTTTGTAAACAACATGAAACACTGTAACCAACTTCCTTTTTAGATCAAACTTCTGTGTGTAAATGCAAGAAATGTAACCACTTAAAGTCCAACACTTGTTAAAAAGCAATATTTTTTGCTAGAAAATTACTTGGAACCACCAAACATTATATATATATTAGCAGAGACAAAAATGGGAATTGCTGCAATATTTTATGTCACGCTGCATTTGCCAACTTCATTGAATAATAAAAACCATAAAAACAAAACAGTAAAGTTAGTCCATTTTTATTTTTTTCATTTTAATGTGAAAGATGATGTTATGCCGCACGAATCGTGAGAGAATCGTGATCTATCTTCTAAGCAAAAAAATTGCAGTTGTCGTTTTAGCCAGAATCGTGCAGCTCTATGCCGTGCAACATAAAAAGTTGCAAAGACCACCATAGAGTCATTTTCTAGCAAAAAATTAATGATGATTTTTTTCTCTCAGTCTGCTGCAGTGTGTCAGCTTGTATTTATAATGGCCGCTCTGTATGTAGCTTCTGACAGGCTGTGCAAGCAGGCCCGTATCTCCAGAACCATAAATGATAGCCATCCCATATTTTGACCAGTTGTGGGGTAGGTCTTCAACTGACTACCCCCCAAATGTGGGGTTTCTGTGACCTCTGGTCATCGAGCTACAACCCCCGCTCCATCAGCCCCTCTGTTAATCCGGCCCTGTATGGAGGGGGGGCAGTGGATGGTAATGGTATATGCAGGGGGGGGCAGAACTGTATGTTTAGTGTATGGTGGGGGTAGTGTATGGTCCGCCCATCCACCCACCTCCATGTGTATTCTGTAGCCAGTCAGAGAAGAGCTGAGCACTCTGTGTCCCATGTGTCCTCTTCCACTCTGCAGCACACAATGCAGACGGAGGCGCGCCGGAGGGAGTGAGGGGGAGGGGCTAGCACAGTGAGAAGTTGCACACATGTTTACAGCCCGGTCGGGGGGCTAACAGAGAGCACTGCTGCGGGCGGCACACCTTCTACTAACACTCAGGCAAGCTGGTGGAGCCGGGGATGTGCAGCTCTGTTGCGGCCGGGCCAGGATGGACAGCTAAAAAAAATAAAAAATAAAATAAAAATGTTTTTTTTTTTTTAAATGTGCCCGGGTTTCAGGAGGCTTCAAAACCGGGCACATGTGTCCAAACCCGGACTGTCCGGGTCAAAACCGGACAGGTGGCAACCCTAGAAGACGTCTGCAGTTTCTGACCATGTCTTGTACCACGTCTGCAGTTTCTGACCATCTCTTGTACCATGTCTGCAGTTTCTGACCATCTCTTGTACCATGTCTGCAGTCTCTGACCATCTCTTGTACCATGACTGCAGTCTCTGACCATTTCCTTGTACCACGTCTGCAGTCTCTGACTATCTCCTTGTACCACGTCTGCAGTCTCTGACCATCTCCTGTACCACGTCTGCAGTCTCTGACCATCTCTTGTACCATGTCTGCAGTCTCTGACCATCTCTTGTACCATATCTGCATTCTCTTACCATCTCTTGTACCATGTCTGCAGTCTCTGACCATCTCTTATACCACGTCTGCAGTCTCTGACCATCTCTTGTACCACGTCTGCAGTCTCTGACCATCTGTTGTACCATGTCTGCAGTCTCTGACCATCTCTTGTACCATATCTGCATTCTCTGACCATCTCTTGTACCATGTCTGCAGTCTCTGACCATCTCTTGTACCATGTCTGCAGTCTCTGACCATTTCCTTGTACCACGTCTGCAGTCTCTGACCATCTCCTGTACCATGTCTGCAGTCTCTGACCATCTCTTGTACCACGTCTGCAGTCCCTGACAATCGTCTACAAACCATGGGATAGATTTATGGCATTCATATTTAAATATTTTTTACTAGTAATGGCGGGGATCATTGATTTTTTAGCAGTACTGCAACATTGCAGCGGACACATCGGACACCTAATTGAGTTCTGTAAGCAACACCTTATTTTCTGTCAGTGCCCCCCCCGAGACTAGACTCTGGATCCGCCCTTGCATCAAATCCTCACCAAATTTGGAAGCATCCATTGCAAGAGCAAGACGCTGCTCTGAACAGGAGCCAGTGTATTCTCTGGATGCAAATATACTGGAGTGTTTTTCATTAGCTTATCATCAGTAATTCAGAGTGAAATTTGCTAACTGCAGTGACTACAAAACAGATCCACTTGAAGGGAAATGATTTGACTTCATATGCGTGCTAGTTTGCGTTTTTTTTTATTGTATTAACCATTTCACAGCACAACTGTTTTACCCCTTTTTAGTCCAAACCATTTTTCAGATTTCAGCACTGTCACATTTTGAATAACAAATACTCAGTCATGCAACACTGTACTTAACCACTTCCCATCCGCGCTATAGACGATTGACATCTACAGTGCGGACTCCAATTGCCAGGAGGACGTCAACAGACGTCCTCCCCTTTTCATGCGCAACCTGCGCCCCCTGCAGGGCTCGCGCGGTGCGCACTGTGATCACCGAGTCACTGAGACTCAGGCGATCACAGATCCGTGTAAGGGACCGGTGCTGGCCCCTTACCACATGATCAGCTGTCAGACAACGACAACTGATCACGTGATGTAAACAAAGGATTGGTAATCGTTTTTTTTTTTCCTCCTCACGCTGACAACATGAGGAGAAAAATAAGCAGATCACCGGCTTGTGCACAAGGGACAATGGTTCCCGAAGAGGAAGGAGGCACATCAGCCTCATCAGTGCCCATGAAAACCGCCTGCCAGTGCCACTTATCAATGCCCACAAGTGCCACCTATCAATGCCCACCAGTGATGCCAATCAGTGCCTCATCAGTGTCACCTACCAATTCTGCCTATCAGTGTCCATTATTGCCACCCAGCAGTGCCCATCACTGCCAGCTATCAGTGCAACCTACCAATGCCACCTATTAGTGCCACTTTGCAATGCCCACCAGTGCCACCTATCAATGCCCTTTAGTGCCACCTGTCAGTGTGGCTCATCAGTGCCCACCAGTGCTACCTATCAGTGCCCACCAGTGCAGCCTATCGGTGCCCATCAGTGCAGCCCATCAGTGCCCATCAGTGCAGCCTCATCAGCGTACATCAATGAAGGAGAAAAATTACCTGTATGCAAAATTGTATAACAAAATAAAAATATATATATTTTTTTAAAACAAATGTGTCTATTTTTTAAACAAAAAATAAAAACCGCAGAGGTGATCAAATACCATCAAAAGAAAGCTCTATTTGTGGAAAAAAAACCCGCTGAAAATGTCATTTGGGTACAGTGTTGTATGACCGTGCAATTGTCATTCAAAGTGCGTCAGTGCTGAAAGCTGAAAATTGTTCTGGGCAGAAGGGGGGTTTGAGTGCCCAGTAAGCAAGTTGTTAAAGTGATTGTAAAGCTTTGTTTTTGTTTTGTTTTTAAATAACAAACATGTTATACTTACCTCCACTGTGCAGTTCATTTTGCAGAGTGGCCCCGTCTTCTGAGGTCCCCCGGCTCTCGCAGCTCCTCCCCACATCAGATAACCCCCTAGGAGAAACGCTCTCCCAGGGGGTTTCCTTGCGGGCATGCTCCAGAGTCCAGCATTCAGCTCCATAACCACCGAATGTATGACTCCCAGTACCCGCGTCATTGGATTTGTTTGACAGCAGCGGGAGCCTGCATCACAGTCAAATGAATTCCAGGGCTCAGGTAAGTAAAATGGGGGGCTCGAGGGCCGGTGACTGCCAGAAGTTTTTTCACCTTAAAGGGGAGGTTCCCCTAAAAATAAACTTTTAACATTGCATTTCTCCTCTTAATCACATCTAGAATCGGCTGGTATTTAAAAAAAAAACGTCCGTACATACCATTTTCGTCATGTAGTTTCACCGCCGCTTCCGGGTCTGACGGTCGGGGTAGGGCGTGCCTATTTGATTGACAGGCATCCGATCGACGCATACAGCGCGTCACGAGATGCCGAAAGAAGCCGAACGTTGGTGCGCATGCGCCGTATAGAGCCGCACCAACGTTCGGCTTCTTCCGGCATCTCGTGATGCGCTGTATGCGTCGATCGGATGCCTGTCCCCAACCATCATACCGGAAGCGGCGGTGAGACTACATGACGAAAATGGTATGTACGGACAGATTTTTTTTTAAATACCAGCCGATTCTAGATGTGATTAAGAGGAGAAATGCAATGTTAAAAGTTTATTTTTAGGGGAACCTCCCCTTTAATGCCTAAAATGCATTAAGGTGAAAAAACACGAGGGTTTACAACCCCTTTAAATAACTTTTAAAAAAAAAACATAATTTTTTGAGAAAATTAAGGCTGGGTTCACACCTATGCGAATTAGATTGCGGTTTCCCCCAAATCCAATGACATTGCATGACAGGAGATTGTGAAGGGCTCTCTATGGAGCATCTCTGTTGCGGCTTGCACAAAAGTCCTGTGTGTCTTTGGCTCTGTTTCAGGGCCGAATTGAGGCCAAAATTGGTCCCTGAAACAGAGAACAGGGACGCACCGGACCCCTGCTGCGAGCCGCATCCGCCGGAGGTGTGAACCCAGCTTTCTTTGGTGGTATTTAAAGCGGATCTCCACCCTAAAGTGAAAATCCGCTGATCGGAACCCTCCCCCCCTCCGGTGTCACAATTGACACCTTTCAGGGGGGAGGGGGGTGCAGATACCTGTCTAAAGACAGGTATCTGCAACCACTTCCGGCCCGCAGTCTCGGGCAAAAGTCGGGTTTTTTGGCGACATCCCGTCGCCCCCCCGTTGTGTGCTGGGAACTCTCAGCTCCCAGCACACAGCGGGAGCCAATCGGCGGGCGCAGCGCGACTCGCGCATGCGCCGTAGGGAACCGGGCAGTGAAGCCGCAGCGCTTCACTTCCTGGTTCCCTCGCCGTGGATGGAGGGGGGAGCAGCAGGGTGACGAGCGATCGCTCGTCCTCTGCTGCGGACGCCGCTGGACTCCAGGACAGGTAAGTGTCCTAATATTAAAAGTCAGCAGCTGCAGTATTTGTTGCTGCTGGCTTTTAATATTTTTTTCTGGTGAACCATCCGCTTTAATCACCACTGTTTTTTTTTTTTTTTTTTGGTATATAAAGGAAAATAGTTTGTTTCTGTTACAAAACTTTGCAAAGAAATAATCATTCGTCTGATGAAAACTGACCGATGGATTTCTTCATCAGATATCCGATGAAGCTGGCTTTCATCAGTCTTGCCTACACACCATCGGTTAAAAATCCGTTCGTGTCCAACGCGGTGACATAAAACACGACGACGTGCTGAGAAAAATTCCATTGCTTTGGGGCATGCGTCGACTTGATTCTGAGCATGCGTGGATTTTTGACCAATGGACTTCCCCACAGACGATCGTTTTTTTCTATCGTTTTTTTAACCATACGAAAATTTTAAAACAGGTTCTATTTTTTTTTCACCGATGGGAAAAAAAAAACTGATGGGGCCCACACACGATCAATTTGCCTGATAAAAACGGTCCATGGGTTCGTTCCATCGGTTCTTTAATCAGACGAACCGATCGTGTGTACAGGGCAATGGAGTCTACAAACTATGATATATTTTTTTAATCATTCTTGAACTTGACCTTTATTGGGACAAATTTTATTCTATGATTTTTGGAAAGCACCATCCCATGCAATTCTTCACATCAAATAAAGAGCGCTAAAACGATAAGTACAAAAAATAAAAAATAAATCCAGCATACTGCAGATGTCAGTAGTATGCTGGATCTAGTAACAGAAAGTTGATTTTTGGGTGAACCTCCGCTTTAAGCTGGCCAAACACCATACAATTTTCTTAACTAGTTGAGATCCGCGCTATAGCCGAATGACGGCTTCAGCGCGGATCTAAATATCCAACAAGCCGTCAATTGAGAGCTCCAGAGCGCGCATCGGGGAAACTCTGTGTTGGCCGTGTCCCTTGGACACAGCTAATCACAGATCGCCGCGAACGGCTAATTAGAGTGGCCCTTTGCGATGCGATCTGTGCGGCCAATGAGAGATGATCTCATATGTAAACATATGAGATCATCTCTCATTGCCGTTTTACACAGAGACAGCGTCCTGTCTCTGGAGAGGAGACCGATCTGTGTCCCTTGTACATAGGGACACAT
Source organism: Rana kukunoris (assembly GCA_029574335.1). Classification (NCBI taxonomy): domain Eukaryota; kingdom Metazoa; phylum Chordata; class Amphibia; order Anura; family Ranidae; genus Rana; species Rana kukunoris. The sequence goes on along the minus strand of CM056052.1, from coordinate 456,759,842 downwards.
ATCGGTCACCTCCCCCAGTCACCCCCCCCCTCCCCCCACAGTTAGAACACACCTAGGATACACATTTAACCCCTTCCTCACCCCCTAATGTTAACCCCTTCAATGCCAGTCACATTTATACAGTAATTAGTGCATATTTATAGCAGTGATCGCAGTATAAATGTGAATGGCACCAAAAATGTGTCAAAAGTGTGCGATGTGTCCGCCATAACGTGGCAGTCCCAATAAAAATCGCAGATCGCCGCCATTTCTAGTAAAAAAAATAATAATTCTGTCCCCTATTTTGTAGGCGCTATAACTTTTGCGCAAACCAGTCGGTTATTGCGATTTTTTTTTTACCAAAAATATGTAGAAGAATACGTATCGGCCTAAACTGAGAAAAAAAAATGTGTTTTTTTTTTTTTAAATTGGAGTATTTATTATTAGCAACAAGTAAAAAATATTGTATTTTTTTTTCAAAAATTGTCGCTCTTTTTTGTTTATAGCGCAAAAAATAAAAACCGCACAGGCGATCAAATACCACCAAAAGAAAGCTCTACTTGTGGGAAAAAAAGGACGTCAATTTTGTTTGGGAGCCACGTCGCACGACCGCGCAATTGTCAGTTAAAGCGACGCAGTGCCGGAAGCTGAAATTTCACCAGTAAGCAAGTGGTTAATCAATTTCCTTTAGATTTACTTTCAACTGTTTAGTAGTGATGAGCGGAATACGCCATATTCGATTTCGCGATATTTCGCGAATATTTCGAAGAATATTCGCGAATATTCGTTAATATCGAATATTCGTGATATTTTATAAAAAAAAAAAAAAATTGCGAAATTTCGCTAATGCGAAATTTCGCTATTTTTTTGGGGATAAAATATCACGAATATTCGATATTTACGAATATTCGCTATATTTTATAAAAAAAAATGCGAAATTTCGCATATGCGAAAGCTTATTGCGAAATTTCGCTATTTTTTTTTGGATAAAATATCACGAATATTCGATATTTACGAATATTCGCTATATTTTATAAAAAAAACGCGAAATTTCGCTAGTGCGAATGCGAAATTGATTGCGAAATTTGAAAAATACGAATATTCGAAATAGCGAATATTCGCCGCGATATTCGAGTTATTCGCGAATACTCGAATATGCAATATTCGTAGCGAATATTCGCAATGCGAATATTCGTGAGCAACACTACTGTTTAGTACAAGGGCCTGCCTGATTGCAGATACAAATTGAAAGTGTTTAGATTTGACCTCATATTATATGGTTTTGGTAAATCTAAAGGAAATCCATAGAAGAAATGCACAATTTCTTTGGTAAAAATACCCAAATCAGTCAGTTTGAAAGTTAGAGTCTACACACTATGATATAAGATATATATATGTATATATATATATGTAGCACTACCCCATTCAGGAGCCGCTGATTAGATTTGGGATCGCCATATTTAAGTTACCTCTGTGTGGTGTCTAGGGGTGAAGGTGGTGAGCAGAATGTCCAAGCTGATGGTTGAAGCATCAGGCTTTGGATAAAGAAAGCAGTACTGCCTTCAACAATTGTATCTATCACATTGCCACTCTACCCAGAGTGGGTGAAGTGCCCCTGGACAGACCACTTTCACGAGCCTGACAGCCAGAGTGTCACTTAGAGCTTCTGGGAAGGAACAAGTCTCTGCCACCGACTTGGCTCTAATTGGATTAGGTTTTAAGATGGAAACATCTGCCACAGGCCCAATATTTGTAGAGTAGAACTGTAGAGCAAATCCTTCCAGTACGTCTTTTAGTAAAGGTCACCAGCTGACAGTCTGAATATGATCTGTCAGTTTCTGGCACCCAGATCCCCGATGGTTCGTTCAAGCCCTGTTGGATCACCTGCCTCCGGGTTCTCCTCAGACCGATCCCCCACCGAACAGCACCCAGCTTGGGATCTTCTCAGTAGAAGTGGGAACCCAGTAAGTCACTGGGGTCCCTGACAGCATCAGTTGCTCTGAGCCATGAGGCCCAAAGCTCCGCGTAGCTTAGGCCCCGACCAAGTAGGCCATAGTGGCGGCCTCGTGGTGTGCGCACACCCTTAAGGTGGGTGCAGCACATGCGACCCGCTGCGGGTAGGAGACCCGGGTAGAAGACCCAGACAAAAAGGCGCTTGCATCATATATACCCTCTCCCAGCATGCCCAGCAAGGGAAACACTCCTCTGATTGGCTGCTGAGGAAAGGCGGCTCTGTTCTGGAACCCCTCTGGCGCCACCTGCTGCCCAGAGATGAAACCGCATCCCTGGAGCACAGACTGACCCACAGAGCCATCCAGATTTGGCGACAGTCAAATTTAACAAAATCAAAGAATGAGAGCAACATAACTCTCTCATTCCCCCACTAAATTTCAACAGCACCCCTTACTGACAGTAAGGGGGCACTACATATATTTATATATATAATACTTTTATTTTAGGGCCTTAAAAAATGTGATAGGCAGTCAGTACATCAGGACTGACCAATTATTAAATATATATATATATATATATATATATATATATATATATATATATATATATATTGTGAGGGGGGATTAGCCCGTCAGCGGGTGTGTGCGACCCCCTGGACAGGTTCCGCACACAAAAAAAGGTAGGCACAGCAGACAATGGTAGGAGGAAAACAAAAAGGTGTGGTTTTATTTGAATTATATACAAAAGAAATGTGACAGAAAACAAAGGAAATACAACTTGACCTGAGCCTTGTGCTGCCCCAGTCCCTAACTCCCTGCTGTTTAGAGTTTTAGTAATAGTAGCCACACAGGCTTTGTTTCACCGCACAAAGATCACACTCCCCAGACTATTCACACAGATCTGGTTCCAGGTTGGTGCATCTCTCTTAGCATGCTGGGAGTTTTTGTAGAGGACCTAACGAGCCCACCTAATTCAGCTGGGCTCATCAAGACCTCCCAGCAGGACTCCCAGCACTCCCCCTAGAGGTGCAAACTGGGATTTAACCTGCCTACTGTCACAGTATATATATATATATATATATATATATATATATATATATACACAGTACAGGCCAAAAGTTTGGACACACCTTCTCATTCAAAGAGTTTTCTTTATTTACATGACTATGAAAATTGTAGAGTCACACTGAAGGCATCAAAACTATGAATTAACACATGTGGAATTATATACATAACAAAAAAGTGTGAAACAACTGAAAATATATGTCATATTCTAGGTTCTTCAAAGTAGCCACCTTTTGCAGCAGACACATCTCTAGAACAACTGTTAGGAGGAGACTGTGTGAATCAGGCCTTCATGGTAGAACATCTGCTAGGAAACCACTGCTAAAGAAAGGCAACAAGCAGAAGAGACTTGTTTGGGCTAAAGAACACAAGGAATGGACATTAGACCAGTGGAAATCTGTGCTTTGGTCTGATGAGTCCAAACTTGAGATCTTTGGTTCCAACCACCGTGTCTTTGTGCGACGCAGAAAAGGTGAACGGATGGACTCTACATGCCTGGTTCCCACCGTGAAGCATGGAGGAGGAGGGGTGATGGTGTGGGGGTGCTTTGCTGGTGACACTGTTGGGGATTTATTCAAAATTGAAGGCATACTGAACCAGCATGGCTACCACAGCATCTTGCAGCGGCATGCTATTCCATCCGGTTTGCGTTTAGTTGGACCATCATTTATTTTTCAACAGGACAATGACCCCAAACACACCTCCAGGCTGTGTAAGGGCTATTTGACCAAGAAGGAGAGTGATGTGGTGCTGCGCCAGATGACCTGGCCTCCACAGTCACCGGACCTGAACCCAATCGAGATGGTTTGGGGTGAGCTGGACCGCAGAGTGAAGGCAAAAGGGCCAAGTGCTAAGCATCTCTGGGAACTCCTTCAAGACTGTTGGAAGACCATTTCAGGTGACTACCTCTTGAAGCTCATCAAGAGAATGCCAATAGTGTGCAAAGCAGTAATCAAAGCAAAAGGTGGCTACTTTGAAGAACCTAGAATGTGACATATTTTCAGTTGTTTCACACTTTTTTGTTATGTATATAATTCCACATGTGTTAAGTCATAGATTTAATGCCTTCAGTGTGACTCTACAATTTTCATAGTCATAAAAATAAAGAAAACTCTTGGAATGAGAAGGTGTGTCCAAACTTTTGGTCTGTACTGTATATATTTATATACTGTATATATATAAATTTGAAAATGTATCAGTCCTGGTCTAATGACTGCCTATCTAATTTGTTGAGGCCCTAAGATGCCAGAAAATTACCCTTTTTTGGAAAGTAGACACCCAAAAAACATTTAGTAAGAGGTATGCTTTTCTCAAGTTTAATTTTTGTCACAATGTTTGGGAAAATGAAGCAATTAAATGTTTTTTTTTTTTTTAAATATATATTTTTTACACACTGCATAGGTGTACTTACATTTATACTAAAAACATAATTCTGCTACTCCTTCCGAGTACGGGGGATACTAAATGTGTCAGCATTTTTCACAATCTAGACTCTAGAGTATCCCAAAATCCAAGGAACACCTTTGGGCTTTCAAGGAGCATTTACGTGTCTAATTTCCTGACTACCTATCACATTTCTTGTGTCCTTGTGTATGACCTCATCTTGAAAAAAAAGTACACCAACGTATTTTCTGAAAGGCAAAGTAGTCTTTAAAAAAAAAATAATAATAATTGACACAAATTGTTAATAAATGAGGAAAGAAAATCAAAAAATATTTTTCACAAAGTTGTCAATGAATAACATATTTCTAACACACAAGATAAGCATACTAAGAATTACCCCCCAAAACACATTCTCCTACACCTCTTGAGTATAGGGATAACTATATGGCTGGCAGCACAGACATACAGTGATATCAGAGTAGCCAGCCATTGTACATGATCACCTCCGTGGCTATAGCCGGCAGCACTGATCAGTGTATTTTGATGGCGGGGGAGGCTCCCAGCTGTCAAAATATATTAGGACAGAAGGAGTGATTTTCCCATCCATATCAAATGGCTGAATAAAAAAAAAAAAAAAGATTGATGTATAGCCAACTATATCCTCTGCTGTCAATCCTACCCCCAGAATGATAATCTTTCTACCACAGTTTGGGTGAGCCGACATCATACCACAATTTTTGTAAGTTAAGCATTAGCATGCAGAAATGTTATCTACAGTATAAATAAATGTATTTTATTACTGGCTACTCCTACACAGGCAGCCTTGAAGAAAACTCGCAGTCATACGAGAAATAACAATGTTATCTTTCAGTTTGGCTCACTGATATCAGGAGATACATTTTCTATGTTTTTCTGAATTCGCATGTGACTGCCATGTAAAAAATATTATTAGATAGATTGATACACAAAACATATTTGCTTAAAGGGGTGTTCCAGCCAATATTTTTCTTTATTAAAAGTCAGCAGCTACAAAAAGTGTAGCTGCTGGCTTTTAATAAACAATCACTTACCTGCTCCAGCGTTCCAGCGTCGCGCCGACCGGGGCTCCGCTCCTCTCCCCCCCTCCCCGGCCGGCTTCCTCATTGCAACTGTGGGCACCCGGCCGTAACAGCCTTCGGCATGCGCGAGCGGAGCTGCGCATGCGCGAGCGGCGCGGCCCGCCGCTGATTGGACAGGCGATCGCATGGGACCTGTCATGTGTCCCATGCGATCGCCTACAGGGAGGGGCTTGCTGTAGGCGATTAAGCCTAATCGCCTAACCAGCCCCTCCGCGAGAGCAGGAAGTGGGACAGGAAGTCCCACTCCTCCTGAAGCCCCCACTCCCCCCCAAAAAAAATTACATGCCAAATGTGGCATGTAAGGGGGAGGGGAGTGTGTTGAGCGGAAGTTCCAATTTTGGGTGGAACTCCGCTTTAAAGGGTTTGTAAAGGTACAATTTTTTTCCCTAAATAGCTTCCTTTACCTTAGAGCAGTCCTCCTTCACTTACCTCATCTTTTGATTTTGCTTTTAAATGTCCTTAATTCTTCTGAGAAATCCTCACTTCCTGTTCTGTCTGTAACTCAGTAATGTCAAGGCTTTCTCCCTGGTGTGGAGTGTCGTGCTCGCCCCCTCCCTTGGACTACAAGAGAGTCAGGACGCTCTCTACGTTGCAGATAGAGAAGGGAGCTGTGTGTTAGTGGGCGTCCTGACTCTCCTGTAGTCCAAGGGAGGGGGCGAGCATGACACTCCACACCAGGGAGAAAGCCTCACATTAATGTGTGGAGTTACAGACAGAAGAACAGGAAGTGAGGATTTCTCAGAAGACATAAGGACATTTAAAAGCAAAATCGAAGGATGAGGTAAGTGAAGGAGGACTGCACTAAGATAAAGAAAGCTATTTAGGATTTTTTTTACCTTTACAACCCCTTTAATGGTTTGCCTAGTCAAGCTGATTGCTAAAGTTGTTGGAGAGGTTAAAAATTGTTAACCCCTCTCCAGGGATAAAAAATGAGTTTGAGTTAAAGAACGGTGGGAGGGAGGTAAGGGAAAAATACATTTTTGTCCAGTGTGGGGCTTTAAGGGTTATTTTTTGTAATTATATTTTTTCATAATCCTAATATATAATAATCTAACCAAGAAAGAAATGACTTTTTTGAAGTTCCAAACATTATTGAGTCCAGTATAGCAGTTGAGTCTATTGTCAAACCTCACACTTCTAGTCCCAAGAAAAATAGCGGACTCAGTAGCCTATCACCAGGCCCGATAACTGGCACTTTGGGCTTGCAACTCTGAAGGCTGACTGTTTTTTTTTTACAATGACTGCCATTGATCAAGTGCAGAAAAACACCAGTCACTGCACAGTGTGAACAGGCGCTAATACATAAAACATAAAATATGTAGATGAATATAAACTTGACTCTAAGGGCCCTTTCACACGGGCGGACAAACGGTCCGTTTTTTACAAGTCCGTTTACGGACTTGTAATGCATCCCTATGGGATCGCGTACGTTAGCGGATGATGCATCCGCTAACGTCCGCAAACATCCGCGCCCGCAAAGATCAGTTTTTTCGGACGGAAGAAAACCCTATTTTTCTTCCGTCTGGCGGATTGGATGAATACAGACAGACGGTCCGTATTCATCCAATTCCCCATAGGGGAGAGCGGAGGAAAGACAGGGCGGTCTCTGCACAGTGTGCGGGGACCACCTGTCCGCCGAGCGGGGATTTACGGATGATCCCCGCACACACGGGGCGGATCAAAAATGGTCCGCTCCGTGTGAAAGGACCCTTAGGCCGCGAACACACGGGGAGACATGTCCGCTGACACATGTCCGACGGACCGTTTCCAGCGGACATGTCTCCTCGGATTTTGGTCCGATGGCGTGTACACACCATCGGACGAAAATCCCCTCGGACTGAGGACGCGGTGACGTGGTGGTGACGTTGACGCCGCCACATCACCACTCCAGGAAGTAAAATACTTCCACGCATGCGGGAGATTTATGTCCGCTGGTTAGGCGTACTAACCAGCGGACATGTCCGACGGACAGGTTTCCAGCGGACAAATTTCAAAGCATACTTTGAAATTTGTCCGCTGGAAAAACCTGTCCGCTAGGTCGTACACACGATCGGATATGTCCGCTGAAACTGGTCGGCGGACCAGTTTCAGTGGACATGTTTCGATCGTGTGTACGCGGCCTTAGGGCTCATTTACACCTGCTTTGCTCTCTAAAGAGCGACTCACATATAACCTCCTGACCACCTGTTTTAATATCCTAAGTACCAAACAACTGTGCCGCAACTGCAAATATTCTGCTTGGTTGTGGAGTGGTTTCAGCACAGCCCTATTTACTTAAAGCGGAGCTCCAGCCGCGATTTTTTATTTTTTTTTTAAAGTCAGCAGCTACTAACAGTGTAGCTGCTGACTTTAAATAAGGACACTTACCTTGTCCTACTTGCCTGCGCTGATGGGCCCCCCGATGCCGGTCCCACAATCGCTCCGGGTCCCGCGCCGCCATTCACACTATGGGAAACAGGCAGTGAAACCGTACGGCTTCACTGCCCATTTCCTACTGCGCCTGCGTGAGTCTCACGCTGGCTTGTGAATGGGCGCGCTGCTCTCTGAGAACACACACAGTTCCCAGAAAGCAGCGCGCCCCATTCACAAGGAGAAGGACAAGAAGAAAAGGCACCGCGGAGTGGAAGAGGCAGATTACAGACTTCCGCATAGCAACAGCTATTTCAGGTGAGTATTTTTTTTTTTTTTTCAGGTTTTTTTTATTTAATTTTTTTAAACAACATGGGAAAATGTTGTTTTCCTGGGTGGAGCTCCGCTTTAAATAGATTGCTTTCAGTAAGCTGTTATAATTTCGGTCACAGCTGTGGCGTGTGTGGACCCCAGCCACTGCATCTGGAGCAAAAGGGGAGTTGTTGAGGGGTGGTAAAAACTAGACTCAACTGTGGGGTTTCACTGACCGTCAGTCGCAAGTGTGAATGAGCCCTTAAAGTGGAAGTTCAGCCTCAAACTAAAATCTTTAAATCTACTTGCCAGCACAATCTAAGCCCAGGTTCACACTGGGCTGCGGGAGTGAAGCCGTGCGAGATTATTCTCCCGCTGGCAGTCCCGATTTCGGCCGCGATTTAAGAGACATCTGTGCAGGTTCCTGCACAGATGTCAATGTAAATCGCGGGCCCGAAATCGCAAAAAATAGTACAGGAACTACTTTTTGAAATCGCTGCAGCGCCGCAAATGCGGCGCCGCGCCGATTAGGACGGTGTCATTGCCGGCAAATGCCACCGATTTGAGATGCGATTTGACATGTGAAATCGCATCTCAAATCGTACCCAGTATGAACCTGGGCTAAGACAGTGATGGTGAACCTTGGCACCCCAGATGTTTTGGAACTACATTTTCTATGATGCTCAACTACAGTGCATGAGCATCATGGGAAACGTAATTCCAAAACATCTGGGGTGCCAAGGTTCACATTACTGATCTAAGACTAACCTATCTAGTCCTGTAAAACAAAAATCGCTATACATGCCTTTTCTAAAGTCGCTTCCGGTCCAGTCTCCAGCAGAGTACCGACAACGGCTGGGTAGTGCCCAGGTAGTGACATCGCCCATAGACTTACTATGGGGCATCTATTGTCGGCTGCTGCTTCTGCACCCACCTACACGGAGAACCCGCCGCTGACAGCTCAGCATGGGGCCGGACCTGAGTGGCTTCAGAAAAGGCTTGTATAGCGATGTTTGCTTTATAGGCCTAGATAGATTAGTCTTGTGCAGATTGTGGCTGCAAGTAGATTTAGAGATTTTAGTTTTGGGCTGAACTTTTACTGTAAAGAAAGATTATTTGATGTATGCTGCTGTAGAATGCTTTATTTGTGTATTTTATCAAATAATAGTAAACTTTTTTTTAAATATAGAAGCAACAAAATTACATTAAAGTATCATTATTCACAAATTATATTCTACGTTGCCATATTTAGCAGAGGTGGAAAACCCCTTAAATCATAATAGCAGTTTCTTTCAGTTCATGTTTCTGTTCCCATCCAATTTATTTTTACTTATCTTTTGAGTTTTTAATAAATAAATTAAACATAATTTAGACATAAAAGATTACAGATGCATCCGAGCCATTCTGGGTTGGCGTTAGTCAGCATGCTCGCCCCCTCACTTGGGACTACATTCCTGTGGGGACCAGGGCTGTCTTAATGAGAGGGCACACCGGGGCACTGCCCAGGGGCCCCAGCTGCATGGGGGGCCCGGCACTTTGCCCAAAGCAGCTGGTCCTTGAGCCCACGCTGCCCCGAAATTGGGGGCCCCATGATAGCACTGAGAGTGATAGATACACAGGGGAGGCAGTTTGCCTCATACCTACTTGATGTCTGTTTACCTGCACTGTCATCATTGTAGGGGCCCCAGAGCATTACTTTGCCCAGGGGCCCATGATGCTATTAAGACGGCACTGGTGTGGACACGCTGTGAACGTTCAGCGTCTTCCAGCAGTGATGAAGTCCCAAGGGAGGGGGCAAGCACGCTGACTGACCCCCAGCCAGAACGGCTCAGTTGATGGGGGTAAGCTTACTGAGGAAAAACAGGAAGTGAGAAAATCAGACAAAGAAAGAAAACATTTAGAAGGGAAAGCGAAGGAAAAGGTAAGTGAACCAACAATGCACTAGCTTAAAGGAACCAATTTAGAAAATAAAAAACGAACCTTTACAACACCTTTAAGTTAGATTTACTAAAATTGCTAGCTAGCAGGTGTTTTTGGCATAAGAAACTCTGTGGGTCTCTTCTACCATAAAAGCTTTGTTTCAACCTGCTATCAATGTATTTCTAGTTTTAAACTGACTGCTATGCTTGCTGGTAATAAGTACAAGTAAGACTAATGCTGGCCATACACTAACGAAAAATCGGCCGAATCCATTTTCGAAAAACGCTAAAGGCGCTAAAGTGGCATCGCTGGAGGCGAGCGCATGGAGAGATGGGCCTGCCATAAGGTTAATACTTGCATTGGCAAGAGCTCTGGCAGGCTCAATTAAAGTATTGGTAAACCTTTAAAGCGGATGGTTCACCTTAAATAAATATTAAAAGCCAGCAGCAACAAATACTGCAGCTGCTGACTTTTAATATTAGGACACTTACCTGTCCTGGAGTCCAGCGGCGTCCGCAGCAGAGGATGAGCGATCACTCATCACCCTGCTGCTCCCCCCTCCATCCACGGCGAGGGAACCAGGAAGTGAAGCGCTCCGGCTTCACTGCCCGGTTCCCTACGGCGCATGCGCGAGTCGCACTGCGCCCGCGATTGGCTCCCGCTGTGTGCTGGGAGCTGAGAGTTCCCAGCACACAACGGGAAAAGCCCATCTTTTGCCCGAGACTGCGGGCCGGAAGTGGGTGCGGATACCTGTCTTTAGACAGGTATCTGCACCCCCCTTCCCCCTGAAAGGTATCAAATGTGACACCGGAGGGGGGGAGGGTTCCGATCAGCGGATCTTCACTTTAGGGTGGAGATCCGCTTTAACCAACAAGCTAATAGCAATCATGACATCTGTGGGGTTGTAAAGGTTCGTCTTTGATTTTCCAAATTGGTTCTTGCATACTGCATACTTGCATACTGGGCACATACACCCCCCTCCTGCCCAGGTAAAATTTCAGCTTCCGGCACTGCGTCGCTTTAACTGACAATTGCGCGGTCGTGCGACGTGGCTCCCAAACAAAATTTACGTCCTTTTTTCCCCACAAGTAGAGCTTTCTTTTGGTGGTATTTGATCGCCTGTGCGGTTTTTATTTTTTGCGCTATAAACAAAAAAGAGCGACAATTTTGAAGAAAAATACAATATTTTTTACTTGTTGCTATAATAAATATCCCAATTAAAAAAAAATAAAAACATTTTTTCTCAGTTTAGGGCGATACGTATTCTTCTACATATTTTTGTTAAAAAAAAAAACGCAATAAGCGACTGGTTTGCGCAAAAGTTATAGCGCTTACAAAATAGGGGAGAGAATTATTATTTTTTATTATTTTATTTTTTTACTAGAAATGGCGGCGATCTGCGATTTTTATTGGTACTGCAACGTTATGGCGGACACATCGGACACTTTTGACACATTTTTGGCGCCATTCACATTTATACTGCGATCAGTGCTATAAATATGCACTAATTACAGTATGAATGTGACTGGCATTGAAGGGGTTAACACTAGGGGGTGAGGAAGTGGTTAAATGTGTATCCTAGGTGTGTTCTAACTGTGGGGGGAGGGGGGGGGGGTGACTGGGGGGGTGACCGATCTGTGTCCCTATGTAGGAAGGAACACATATCGGGCTCCTCCTCTCCAGAGACAGGACGCTGTCTCTGTGTAAAACGGCAATGAGACATGATCTATGAGAGATCATCTCTCATTCGCCCACAGATCGCATCGCAAACGGCCACTCTGATTGGCCGTTCGCCGCGATCTGTGATTGGCCGTGTCCAAGGGACACGGACAACACAGGGCTTCCCCGCAGCGCGCTCTACAGCGCGCGCTGGGAACGCCTAAAGGAGATGCCGTCAAATGACGGCATGTTGGATATTCAGGCCCGCGCTGTTGCCGTCATCCGACGGTAGCGCGGGCCTGAAGTGGTTAAGCTAGTGCATTGTTGGTTCACTTCTAAATGTCTTTTTTCGTTGTTTCAATTTCTCACTTCCTGTTCCTCAGTAAGCTTTCCACCATCATCCAAATGGTGGAAAGTCATTTAAAACAGCTTGCTGAACATCTTAATGAGGAGGAACAGGAAGTGTGAAATTCAGACAAAGAAAACAAAGAAAAAATACATTTAGAAAGGAAATTGAAGGTAACGGTAAGTGAACCAACAATGCACTAGCTTAAAGGAACCAATTTAGAAAATAAAAAATGAACCTTTAAAGCCTATTTCTGCGCAAAATTAAAAAAAAAATTGTTATCCATTATGTGATTCCAAATACATTATACAATGGGCAAATAAAGCCCAGCAGTGTGCCTTTACAATAAGTTTAGAATATTTTGTGTATTATACCAAATATTCAATTTTTGTACCAAAATAGTTTTATACTGTTTCAGTTTTCTGCATATGCTGTTTGAATACTGAAACTGTAATACAACAAATGTTATTCTCAAAGGTCAGTCAGAAGAAGAAATTGTGAGCTCCTGTATTTCTAAGCATACAAACAGACCTTTGCTCTGAAATAAGTTGTGTTTTCCTTGTGACATAACCTGTTCCTGATAAGCTTCCTTAAGTGACTTGGAAACAGGAACTCAGCTTTAATATAAATACCGTAGGTTGAAGTAAAATATTGGTGAAGCTTTACTGACCACATAGCCTGAATAAACCTTATAGATTCTTTTACAATTGTATGTAAAATGAATAAATGCTCTGTAATAAAACGCCGATTAGATATAATTGTACTGCCTTAACCACTTCAGCCCCAGACCATTATGCAGGTAAAGGATCTGGCCCCTTTTTGCTATACGGCACTGCGTCGCTTTAACTGACAATTGCGCGGTCGTGCGACGTTGCCCCCAAACAAAATTGGCGTCCCTTTTTTCCCACAAATAGAGTTTTCTTTTGGTGGTATTTGTAACCTCCACGGTTTTTATTTTTTGCGCTATAAACAAAAAAAAATTGAAATAAACACAATATTTTGTACTTTTTGCTATAATAAATATCCCCGATTTTTTTTTTTTAAATAAAGCAAATTTTTTCCTCAGCCTAGGAAATATATTTGTCTACATATTTTTGGTAATAAAAGTTGCAAAAAAGCTTATATTGATTGGTTTGTGCAAAAGTTATAGCGTCGAAAAAATAGTGGAAAGATTTATGGCATTTTTATTATTATTATAATTTTTTTACCAGTAATGGCGGTGATCAGCGATTTTTATCGGGACTGCGACATTATGGCGGACAGATTGGACACTTGACACATTTTTGGGACCATTGAAAATTATACAGCGATCAGTGCTATAAAAATGCACTGATTACTGTGTAAATGTCACAGACAGGGTAGGGGGTTAACACTAGGGGGCGATAAAGGGGTTAACTGTGTTCCCTCGTGTGTGTTCTAAATGTAGGGGGTGGGACTGACTAGAGGAGATGACAGATTGTTGTTCCTAGCTAGAAGAAGCAGACGATCTGTCTCTCCTCTCCTCACAGAACAGGGATTTGTGTGTTTACAAACACACGTGCCTGTTCTGGCTCTCGGTGCCCACGATCGCATGTGGCTGGTGGTCTTTGACCTTCTTGGAAAAGTTGCAGGAAATGCAATATTTTTTACTTTTTGCTATAATAAATATCCCCCCAAAAAAAAAAAATTTCCCTCAGTTTAGGCCGATACGTATTCTTCTACATATTTTTGGTATGAAAAAAATCTCAATAAGCGTTTATTGATTGGTTTGTGCAAAAGTTATAGCATTTACAAAATAGGGGATAGTTTTATGGCATTTTTTTTTTCGTGACTGTGATATTATGGCTTACACATCGGACACCTTTGACACATTTTTGGGACCATTGTCATTTTCACAGCAAAAAGTGCTAAAAAATGCACTGATTACTGTGAAAATGACAATGGCAGTGAATCAGTTAACCACTAGGGGGCGCTAAAGGGGTTAAGTGTGTCCTATTGTGTGTTTCTTACTGTAGGGGGGCGTGGCTGGACGTGTGACATCACTGATCATTGTTCCCTATGACAGGGAACAGACGATCAGTGACAAGCCCCAGAGAAGAACGGCGAAGGTTTGTTTACACTCACGTCTCCCCGTTTTTCAGCTCCTGTGACCCAATCGCGGGACACCGGTAGCTATCGGGATCCGCGGGTCCCGTGGTCGCAGTCACAGAAGCTTCGGCCTGGGTCACGGGCTGGGTTCTTAAAGGGGACGTAGATGTACGCCCTTGTGTCCAGCCGTGCCATTCTGTCAACGTATATCGTCGTGCGGCGGTCCTTAAGTGGTTAAAACACCACTGGAAAGTAATACAGTATAAAGGAATAGGTAGTCTGGTTCCTATGACATTTTAGCACCCTAATGCCCCATACACACTACCGGGAAAAAGTCCGCCGGGAATCCCGGGGGAAAAACTGAGAACCTTCTCGGTATCTTTCCCTGTGTACACACCAGAGGTTTTCCCATCTGGAAAACTGTGGTGAGAGCTTTGGCCGGGAATCCCAGCCGTGTGTATGCTCCACCGAGTTGTTTTCCATAGGGAAACTGCCGGGAAAAAGACCGCCGAGAATCGCGGCAAGAAAATAGAGAACATGTTCTCATTTTTCCCGCTGCTATTCGTGCCAGTTTTCCTTTCGGGAAAACTGGCATGGAGCATACACACGGTCAGTCTTCCCTGCCAAAAGCTGCCATGGCAGTTTTCCCGACAGGAAAACTGGTCGTGTGTACTAGGCATAAGTAGTAGCCTGTGTAACATTGAATGACTTGTATAGCGCTACACATGCAAACTGAATCGCCTCTAGGCGCTTTTTGCAGCCAGTGTCTTCCTGGCTGGTGCAGTCATTTACCTTGTAGGATCTCGACACGCTTGGGACACACAGTCGTACACACACATATATATACGTACATACCGGGCCAATTTGGACAGGATCTATTTAACCTACCTGCATGTCTTTGGAGTGTGGGAGGAAACCGGAGTACCCGGAGGAAACCCACACAGACACAGGGAGAACGTGCAAACTCCAGGCAGATGGTGTCGTGGTCGTGATTCAAACCAACGACCCTTTTGCTGCTAAGTGAAAGTGCTAACCACTACACCACTGTGCTGTTGCCTCAATTCCAGACCTGTTTTTCTTGGGTTTGAGTAGTACGACTTGTATGTTTTTGACTGTATTACATAGGCAGTTCTCCGCTCTACAGTAGGGGTTGAGTGGCCAAGCAAATATGCCTTGTAAAGTATTACATAATAGGCTGTAAATATATATAATAAGCACCTACTGCCAAATGTGGTTGGTCTCCTCCACCAAACAGATGACCTCTTTCTAATTTTAGTTATTTATTAACTAACAACAATGGATAATAAATGTTCTATTGTGCCTTTTGGTATATCCTTTAGATCAGGGGTCTCCAAACTTTGAAAACCAAGTGCCAGTTTATTGTCCTTCAGACTTTAGGAGGGCCGGATTGCTGCCTGCGGAGCAGAACATTTCCTGAGCCCAGCATCAGTGAGAATAAATATGGCCTTAAGGTTGGTGGTCAGTAGGAGGAATAGTAGTGCCCCTTATTAGTAAGAGAAATAGTTTTCCATCATTGGTATCAGTGGAAGAAATAGTACCAACTTGTTGGTGTCAGTGGGAGGAATAGCACCCCAGGGCCGGATAAAGGTTAGCAAAGGGCCACATCTGGCCCCCGGGCCGCAGTTTGGAGACCCCTGCTTTAGATTATTGGAAAGACACGAGCAGTGCATAATAACACATTTTATACAAAGATCTGGGAAAACTGCCAACTGCAGAAAGACCATTGTTTGGCTTTCCACCACAACTCTTTAGTTTAAAGTGCATCTAAACCAAAACCTTGTTTTTTTTTTTTGTTTTGGATAAGGTGGTGAGGTGTAAGAACCTCTGGTGGGTTTAATTGCTGTCTGTGGTCCAGCTAGGAGATTTACTGTCTCATTTTGTCCTGACAATCCATTGTCACTGGGAATAAAAGTGAGGGGACGTAGTGCAAATGTGCGCCCGGCGTATGTGTGCGCCAGACCCGCAAAACCAACATACGTCTAAAAACAGGCCATCCTACCCCGACGTATCTTGCTTACGCCGGCGTATGCGTGGGCGCAAATAAGGTTTCGTCGCATGTTGCTACTCCCATTGATTAGGCATTCAAATATGCAAGGGAAATATGGTGATTCACTAACGTACGTGCGCCCGACGCATGCTATGCAATGTTTGCGTAAGTTGTACGTCCGGCGTAAAGTTATTCCCCATAGATGAGGCGCAACCCTGTAATAGACATGCAAAGGTCTGCCCCAGAGAACACAGGCCGGCGTATTGGGCGTACGTTACGTTCACGGTTTACGTAGTGATCCGGCGAAGCTTAGGCAGTTGTGCCGGCGTTGTTGTGGGCATGCGCATAAGGGTGCTGTTTCATGCGTCCACGTCACGGCTATGTCAAGGCGCATGCGCAGTTTGTGATACGCAGAGTGTAAAACACTGCACCATGCTCGGACTATCATTTGCATTGGGTCATGCCCACTTCCACTTACGCTGGCCTGCGCCTTTGAAAATACGCTACGCTGGCGTACCTTGGTGAGCAATAGCTTGCTGAATACAGTGCATGCCTCCGCGCTGCGCAGGCGTAGCGTACTTTATGTGCAATACGCCGGCGTAAATGTGCGCCCACTCTCTGTGAATCTGGGCCATGGTTTTCAACCTCAACCTCAGCAACCTGTCTAGTACCTTCTCAATATTTGTGGAGGCAGAGCTTCAATAAATAAGATGTACTTTCCTAGAGCCACCTAGTGAGTGAGTGAAGTGAAAAAACGTATATAGCGCAGCACAAATGCGAACTGAATCGCCTCTGGGCGCTGTGTCCATTCTGTGAGTGAGACCTTATGACCTCAGAAAAGATGGGTTTTAATCTTTCTCCTGAAGGCCAGGTGGTCCAAATCCAATGGTAGGCATTGCCATAGGCGTGCGCAGCCTTTGGCATTACGGTGTGCACCCCAAAGCTCAAACATACTCTACCGATCACTCACAATGTTTATTCAGAAAGGGAAGGGGGCGATAAATGGCATATTTACTGAGCTCTTCCCCCACTCATCCTAAAACATCCACAGCAACAACCGTTGGGAGAGGGGGGAAGCCGGGAGTGATGTGGGGGGAAGGAGGAGGAGCCAGGTCAGTAGGGGGAATCTGTTATGCACAGGGTGATTAGGGTGTGCCTGGGCACACCTGGCACACCCTGTGCGCACGCCTATGGGCATTACTATACCCAAATGGAGCTTAACATTGGTTAGGGAGCCATGCTTTTGTTTTTTATCAGATTTGGCGACCCGTCAGAATTTGTTACAAAAGTGACGCTCTGTTGCGGCCATCTTGCTACACCCCGCACTTCTCCACAGTAAGGCTACACTGAGAAGGGGGCAAGCGGACATCTTGTTACACCCACCGGAGTCATGCATGTCACACTTATTTGTAACATTAAACAGAGCTTATATGGTAAAATACACTATTTAGAAATCCGACTGTTTAAAAGGAGCGGTGTTCTGTCAGATTAGCAAAGCTGCAAGATCAGCAAGTTTGCCGCTGCCGTCGGAAACTGTCAGATTTCTAAATAGTGGATTTCACCATATAAGCTCCATTTACTGTTACAAATAAGTACAAAACTTTGGTGGGTGTAACAAGATGTCCATGTGCCCCCTTCTCAGTGTATCCTTACTGTGGAGGAGTGCGGGGTTTGGCAAGATGGTGGCGACGGAACGTCACTTCCGTTACAAATTCTGACAGGTCGCCTAATCTGATAAAACACTTGCAACTGTCAGGCCACGTACACACGACCGAGAAACTCGTCGGGCGAAACACATCGTTTTCCCCGTCGAGTTCCTAGTTCGGCAGTCAAAAAAGTCGTCGAGCCAAATTTTCCCATTGCCCAACGAGGAAATAGAGAACATGCTCTCTTTTTGGCTCGACGAGTTTCCCGACGGGTTTCTCGGCGAAAAGTGTACACACGACCGGTTTCCTCGGCAGAATACGTCTCCCATCGAGTTTCTTGCTGAATTCTGCCGAGAAAACCTTGTCGAGTGTATGCCGCCTCAGCCTTGCAATGAATCATGGGACTTTGCTTGCAATTCCTCATGGGTCATGTAGTTCCACAACAGCTGGAGGGCTGCAGGTTGGACACCCATGACCTACATGATGATGACAGTAAATTGTCTTAATGTAGTACTTGTTACTAATGGCACTTGTGCAAGTTTGATCATTACAAACACTGAAGATTATTTATTGCTAGCCATGACAGTGTTTAATATGATTCCCTTTTATAGCGTTTGTTTATTATGATTGTGCTTGCATGGAACTATATGTGATGAATTTGATATTTCAGGATTGATGATGTCTAATACTGGTGATTGTGGGGTTCCAGTAAAAACCAATATGATTTTGTGATGACTACTAAAGTCATGGACATCCCATGAAGTGGATGTAATGTTATGTGGATGTAGACACCTCTATGTAGTAATCTGTAGACTGACTACCACATTTATTAATCAACATTTACACCGAGATGGATGGATGTTGAATGCAGCCTAGTACGTTATCCTGCACTTCCAGGTTTGGGGCGTGCGCCTCTGGCGGCCCACTTCCACTGTGATTAGACACAACGGGAGCTGATTGGTGGGTACGGTGGACTCGATGTCCGCCAGCACCCACCAGGCAGAACGGCGGTCTGGCTATGTAAGCAAGGCAGATCGCCGTTCTGTCACTACAGAAGACTCTACTAAGCATGGGCACAGATCCATGTCTTCTCCTAATACAAGCACCTCCCCCACAGTAGTAAAGCACATGTCAGGAATACATTTAACCATCTGATTGCTCCTGATGTTAACTCCTTCCCTGCCAGTGTCAATAGTACAGTGACAGTGCATATTTTTTTTAGCACTGATCACTGTATTAGTGTCACTGATGCCTAAAAAGTGTCAGTTAGTGTCCTGACTGACCGCTGCAATATCGCAGTCCTGCTATAAGTCGCTGTTCTCCACCATTACTAGTAAAATAAAAAACTTAAAGTATCCCATAGATTGTAGATGCTATAACTTTTGGGCAAGCCAATTAAAGCGGAGTTCCACCCAAAAATGGAACTTCCACTTATCCCACTCCTAACCCCCTTACATGCCACATTTGGCATGTAATTTTTTGGGGGGAAGAGTGGGGGCTTCAGGAGAAGTGGGACTTCCTGTCCCACTTCCTGCTTCCGCTGAGATGCTGGTTAGGCGATTAAGCTTAATCGCCTACAACATCCCCTCCCTGTAGGCAATCACATGGGACACTGACAGGTCCCATGCGATCGCCTGTCCAATCAGCGGCGGGCCACGCCACTCACGCATGCGCAGTGCCGCTCGCGCATGCGCAGTGGGTACCTGGGCGTGAAGCCGAAGGCTGTCACGGTCGGGTGCCCACACTGAAGATGAAGACGCCGGCCGGGGAGGGGGAGAGAGGAGCGGACCCCCTGGCTGGCACGTCGCTGGATCGTGGAGCAGGTGAGTGTGTGTTTATTAAAAACCACAAGCTACACTTTTTGTAGCTGCTGACTTTTAATAAACACAAAATTTGGCTGGAACTCCCCTTTAATATACGCTTACTGGGATTTTTTTACAAAAAATATGTTGCAGAATACATATTGGCCTAAATTGATGAAGACATTTGATTTTTTAAATTAGTTTTTTGGATGTTTTATAACAGAAAGTACATTTTTTTTATTTATTTTTTTCAAAATTGTCAGTCTTTTTTTGTTCATAGCGCAAAAAATAAAAACCGCAGAGGCGATCAAATACCACCAAAAGAAAAACTCTATATTTGGGGAAAAAAATACACCATAAATTTTGTTAAGGTACACCGTTGCACAACCGCGCAATTGTCAGTTAAA
This sequence comes from Rana kukunoris, assembly GCA_029574335.1. Classification (NCBI taxonomy): domain Eukaryota; kingdom Metazoa; phylum Chordata; class Amphibia; order Anura; family Ranidae; genus Rana; species Rana kukunoris. Next base: position 456,739,829 of record CM056052.1, on the reverse strand, counting down.
ATTACGCAGTGCCGTATTGCAAAGAATGGCCTGGTCATGAACCTTCCGAAACTGAAGTGCTTACAGAAATCAAAAAGCCCCCAACCAAATCAGTGCGTAGCACAGTAAAGCCTGCTTAGAAGGCAAGGAATTCACTTATTCACGTATTAAAAGGGCCATTTTATTCCTTTAATCTCTTTTCACTTTAACCTGTAATTTTTTTTTTTGTATTTTTTTTTTATTGTCTCTGTACAGAGATGTTTGGAGTTCTGGGGTTGTCTGTTTCTGATTGATTTTATTATATGTCTAACAAATGTGGATTTTATTGAACACCTTTTCCTAATTTTCACCTTTTGCTAATCTTTATTTTTTCACACTATGGTGTGGATCAGTATGTTCAGTTTTAGTCACCTGTGCTTCCTTGTATACATGGGCGTCCGCTAAAATTTTTTCAGGGAGGGGCGCTTTGGCAACAGCGATACACAGTAGCATTTAACCCTTTCTTCAAACGCTGGCGGGGGTTAAAAGCGCCCCGCTAGCGATCGAATAGCACAGCTAAAACGATGGTAAAGCGCTGCTTTTTAGCGCCGCTTTACCGATAATACGGCCATCTGGCAGTGTGAAAGAGCTCTTGAGATAATTCAGCTTCACTCCATGCCCATATAAATATAGCCTAGAGAATGTACAGACCCCCCCTTCAGCACAGATGGACCCCCCTTCAGCACAGACCCCTCCATTCAGCACAGATGGACCCCCTTCAGCACAGACCCCTCCATTCAGCACAGATGGATCACCTTCAGCACAGACCCCCAATTCTGCACAAACCCCTCCATTCAGCACAGACCCCCCATTCTGCACATACCCCCCCTTCAGCATAGATGGACCCCACTTCAGCACAGATGGACCCCCATTCAGCACAATTCCCCCCTTCAGCACAGACGGACCCCCCTCCCCCATCCCATTCAGTACCTCAGATTAGCCATCAGAGCTGCACAGGCACAGCAGGTTCCCTCCCCCTGTGTACACATAAACACTGGTGGGGAGGCGGCTTCACTCTGCTTGCTGTGCCTGTGTGACATCCGGCCCGGGACAGCTCAGACAGCCCACGGCCGCAAAACTCTTCAACACCTTCTCGATTTTCCAGGGGGTCAATTGCCCTCCCTTGCCCTATGGAGCGGACGCCTATGCTTGTATATAGTAACCTATAGCCCAATTGGTTCTATCTGTGTATTCCATATTTTATGACTGTGGTAGGAAAGGATCTGAAATTCTATCAAAAATTGTTTTATAAAGTTGATAATTACATGGGGACAGTGTATAGACTTTCCAAGTGCATTATAATGGCCATATGCAGTATCGGCAGATTTGCCATTGATAATGGCCAGCAATGAGAAATCTCTGGATTGCACATACTACATTTTTACTATTTGGCAAATCACACATTTAGGGCCAGATTCACAGAGCCGTAACTCCTGTCTAACTGGTGTTAGACCGGAGTCCTTTCTAATTACGCGCGTTTTTTCACTAGTTTGAAAACTTAAACCATGAAAAGACGGCTTTGCGCTTCAATCCGGCTGGCTTACGTGTTCGTACGCCTTCGGATCTACGCTGCAATAAAATTGCGGCCGCTGGGTGGACTTCCCGTCGTTTTCCGCGTCGGGGTATGCAAATGAGCTTTTGCCGTCGATCCCCGAAATTACGATCTTCAATCGCAATCTCTTACGGCATCTTTAGTCATCTTTTCGCTGCGTAAAACTATACCAGCTTTTTGCTGGTCTAATATTAGACAGCACATGTTAAGTATGGCCGTCGTTCCCGCGTCGAATATCAATGTTTTCCGACGTCTTTTTTTATTTTTGACGTAAAACGTCCGGGAATAGGAATGTCCGTAAACGACGCTACTCAAACAACAAATGACGTATCAACGTTATTTTGCGCAATGCACGGCGGGAAATTTCTGAACGGAGCATGCGCAGTTCGATCGCCGCGGGGACGCGCCTAATTTAAATACTTCACGCCCCCTAATCGCGTATTTCGATTACGCGGCGAGAAATAGACTACGCCGCCGTATCGTATGGGCAAAAATCTAGCAGAACTCGTTGTAGAGCCTGGTAAAATACGGCTGCGTAGCGTATCTCGGATACGCTGCACAAATGTACGTGTACCTGAATCTGGCCCTTAGTTTTCCCTAGGTTATTCCTCCTCAACATTTTATTGCTGCATGTGTCCCTGTTGCAGATTTTCCTTCACCTCCTGCCTGGTGAAACCATCGACAGTGAGAAGGAATCTCTAAAATGGTTTATAATCCTTCCCCATCCCTCCAAAAAATAGCTGTAATTACATTTTAATCGTGGTGTAGAATTATATCTCCTGGCACAATGTTAACTCCATCTCAGCTTTGTTAGTGCCGGTTCACACTACAGCGACATGAAAGTCGACACCACTTTGCGAGGCAACTTGAGGAAACTTTGAGGCAACTTCAAGGAAACTTCGAGTCGCCTCCAGGATAGGCAACTTTGCCAGTGGCCAATCAAACAATAATCAGCTCTATGGGAGGGGTTTGCCTGAGAAAACGGTTTTCTCTTCCTGTAAAGTTGCTTCAGTTAAGGCACTGATCCGACTTTGGAGGAAACTTAAATTGAAATCAATGTGTAAAAGTCGCCTAGAAGTCGCCTTGAAGTAGTACAGGAGCCTTTTCTGAAGTCGGAGCGACTTCAGTAGTGTGCATTAACTTTAATGTAGTTTCTCATGTTGCGCTACTTGGGACGACACAAGTCAGATCCCAAATCGCGGTAGTGTGAACGGGCACTTACTATCAATGTCAGATCATCAATAGTATTACTTATGTTGCCATGGACCTAAAAGATGGATGAGCAATGGAAAGCCTAAGCTCTGCTACCGTATATAGCTGGCACTCCTGGGCTTTAATAAATGTCCTTTTTTTTTTTCTTAAAGGGGTTGTAAAGGAAAACATTTTTTTTCATAATAAGCATCCTTTACCTGCAGACATTCCGGGCCAGATTCTCAAAAAAATTACGCCGGTGTATCTAAAGATACACCGGCATAATTCGAATTTCCCACCGGTGTATCATTGTTTTCTATCCAGAAAACATGATACACCGGATTTACGCTAAAATCCGACTGGCGTAATAATCTTACACCGTCGGATCTTAAATGTAATGTTACGCCGGCCACTAGGTGGCATTTACGTAGATTTCTCATTTGACTATGCAAATGAGCCTGATACGGCGATTCCCAAACGTTTTTGCGCCGCCTTGTCGTAGTTTACGTCGTTTCCGTAAGCGTAAACTTACCCCTGCTATATGAGGGGTAAGTTTACGAAGGTCCGTCGTATGCCAGGTTAAGTATGGCTTCGGGACAGCGTTGTCTATTTCCGTCGTTTCCGTTGTTTTCCTAAGTCGTTCGCGAATAGGGATTTACGTAAATGACGCTCACGTCGGCTTCATTGGCGTTTTCCGACGTGAGTTGGAGCATGCGCACTGGGCTATTTTTACGGCCGGCGCATGCGCAGTTTCGATTGGCGCGGGGGCGCGCTTAATTTAAATACAAGCCGCCCCCTTTGGGCTTACGCCGGGCCATTTACACTACGCCGCCGCAAGTTACGGAGCAAGTGCTTTGAGAATACGGCACTTGCTCCAGTAAGTTGCGGAGGCTAAGTGTAAATGACTTTAAGGAGATGTGAATTACTGGGTGTGCCGCAATGCATACTGGGAAATGTAGTTCTTGACCTTGACATGAACGAGCGCGGCAAACCAGGAAGTGAATGAGAGAACAGAAACTAGAACGCCGGAGGTGATATAGATGAAGGAATTTAATAGGTATTTACTTGTTTTTTTAACAGAATCCTTACACTATTCTGTCTGTCTACCTTGCAGACATTCATTTTAGGCAATTTATTTTTCCTTTACAACTTCTTTAATGTGATTTTTTTTTTTTGAAAAGCCTATGGCGTGTGAAACACACTCAAAAACTCCACCCGGTGCAGAAAAAATGTGCACACACATAAAGAGTGTTCACAAAAACGTGCAGACGGGTGCAACGTCAAGTGGTCCTTCTGTGCAGAAGGGACCCAAACCCTGATCCCCGGGGGCGTTAGCCTCCAGACGGGGACTGAGGTACTATGGTCCGAGCAACCGAAGCCGACTCGGACCCAACTTCCCTGGAGAGACTGCCGAAACAGAACCCTCCAAGTACTAGGTGGGACTCCCCCGAAGGGAGACCCCATGAGAGCAGGTGAACTAAGCCAAAAGGCCATGTCCACCCACTCCCAAGACGTTCAGGGCTGGCCCGAGGACCGGCACCCTACTAATCACACTGTGTACAAAACGTGCACAACAAAAAAAGACAAAAAGGTGACAAACATAGGCAATAAATTAAATAAAGTGGGGGAAAGGGATAGTGAAGAGGAGAGTGAAGAAGTGGTCATTGTGATCAACAATGACCAGGCCCTCCGGCCAGGAATAAAAAATTCCTCCGGTCCTGGCCAAAAGGCCCGGCCCAGGAGGTAGGTGCAAAAAAAGCGTGTAGCTGGTGCAGTGACCGTGGTGTCGTTAAATCAAAGTGACCCTCACTCACAGTGATTCTCAGACACCCCTGGACTGCCACTCCAGGGGCACATGCACCATAGGCTTTTCCGTTCCAAATCTAGCCCCCCGACCGGCCAGTGCAGCCCTCCACCCCTGCCAGAAAGAGAGCCCTTCCAGGTTTTCTTGGGAAGAAGCTGCCCCCATCTAGCAGCCTCCACCAATACTAACCCTTCCAGACTCCCTGTCAACCCAGCAGGATTTGCATGGCCCTACCCCGTCTTTCCATCAGGGCAGTTCCAGCTCCTCTTACCAGATCTCTGACAGGGACAGCACTTACACCAGCCAGCCAGAAGGCCAGACTAGAACCCGGCAAAAAGACCAGACCAGGCACAGCCACCCATCCCCACCAGAAGCACCCTTCCAGGTGGCTCAGACGCAACCATTGGCCGGCCCCCAGTATCTGTCGGGCAGCACGGCGTCCCTGCTGAAACCACCCTTCCAGGTGCAATGACGTTATTGGATTGCATCCACCCTCCACAAATAGGAGGTGCTTCAGCGCTCCGCTAACAACTGATGAGAACGGATACCACACCTGATCTTAGCCAAAAGGCCGAGCAGTGGCAGGGAGGACACCACGATCAGCCCAGCCGGAGTGCAATGGCCGAGCCTCGCCCTGGGAGAACCACCTTCATGATCATGGTGTCTCCCCTGCCAGGTAAGTATTAAAGTACTTCTTTAATGTGATGCCATGATAAATAGCCATTACGGTTTCAAGACATATCTCATAAGGGTCAAGCATTCCTATAGTTATATGCTGCTCATACATATGCATGTGTATCTGTAAACATCATTGGTTAAGTTATCCCAGATTTATTGTTATCACATGTAGTTTCTTGTTTAGCATATTCTCCACCCCCAAAAAAATGATACATATATTTTTTAAGCATGATTATTTATTAGGACTAATTGACAAATTGCATTCACTTTCTTGCAGATACTCAAATTCTTGGAGAAGGTCAGGGCCTGCAAACGCCAAGCTCTTTATCACCAGAGTTCAAAGAAAGGGTAGTGACAAGTCCAGCGCCAAGGATTCAATTTAACCCCACCGTACCCAATATTGTTCTCTCAGAACACAAAGATGTCAAGATCAATTGCACCATTGTTGTTCCAAATCTGAACAGTGGGGAACAAATAACGTGGTGGAAAGATGGCAATTCAATTCAGCAATCTGATCGAATCTCTGTGCAGTCTTTTGAAATCCAAGATACAGCGGTGACTTCTATGGTATCTTCATACAGGTGAATGTTATGCACTGTATTTATGAGTTGAAAATGACGAAATGAGTAAAGTGTTGAGTTATTTTCAAGTTGAAATTTAACTTTTAAAATTTGGTATGGGTAGTGAGGCTAGATATGCCCATGCTTGGTGGATACAAATAATTTATTGTAGCGCTTGATTGGGGCAAGAAGGGTTAAGACTTCTAGCAATGTTCGTTTAACAACCACCTAAAGCCGTAAAGTGACACTGTCACCTTGACTATTGTCTGCGAAGGCCCCCTCAGATACTCACCTTCACAAAACTCCCCCACTGCTCCTTCATCCGTCACAGCCAGTGGCAAAATACCCCGTGTCAGAACTTAGAGGAAGCATCATGTGACAGTGCCTGGGAATTAAGCTTGGCCATTAGACCCAGGCAATATCACTTGGACCAGCCAGAAGCACCAGGTGTTATTCACTGGCTGAGGTAGAGGCAGAAGTGGTGGGGGAGAGGGGAATATCAGTGGGGGGGCTTTTCACAGAATGGGCAAACTGATGGTGTCTCATTAAAGCAAACCTCACATTAAAGAGATTTCTGACCTCTTCCTCCAAAAATGCTAGTTATCTGGTTCTCATGCCGATTCTTATGCCCTGTACTCACAAGCGGAATTCCTGTTGGAAAAAAAAAAGATGTTTTTTCCAACAGAATTCCGCTCAAGCTTGTCTTGCATACACACGGTCACACAAAAGTTCTCTAAACTTTTGAGCGTTAAGATTGGGTGACGTACAACATTATGACAAGCCGAGAAAAAAAAAAAATTGCTTCCTAGCATGCGTCATATTGTTTACGAGCATGCATGTTTCTTTGCGCATCGGAAAAGCATACAGACGATCGAATTTCCCTATAGGAATTTTTATGTCAGGAAAATAGAGAACCTGCTCTCAATCTTTTTCTGGCAGGATTTCCGACAGCAAAAGTCCAATGGAGTATACATACAGTCAAAATTCTTGTTCAAAAGCTCACATTGGACTTTTTCTGTTGGCAATTCCGAATTCTGTGTACGCAGCATTAGACTTTGATGCTTTCTGAGACACTGACTTAGCAGTATTGAAACAAAATACTTTGTATTGTTTATGATATTGATTTGCTACTCGCTTGTTCCAGGTCAGTAAACAAGAAGTAGTAAAGCCAAACAGAGCAAGACAGCTAGAAGGCTCCATTCACACCTAGGCGTTTTAACGCCTGAAGCGCGACGCTGCAATACGCCGGAGGGTCGAATTTACATTATTCTCTATGGAGACTGTTCACATCTCCTAACGCAGAACGCCGTACATTGATAGAACGCCGAACGCTGAATTTCAAACAAGTCCCGGACCCTTTTTCGACGCGTGTATCGGCCGGCTTCGGCAATCGGCATAGCCGACAATGTACTGTAAAAAAACACAGTTAAAAACAACGCGTTTTGTCGGCGCAAATCGCGGAACAAAACGCCTGTTTTTTGTCGCCGCTAATCGCGGTACTTACGCCGCAAATCGCCTATGCTAAGGTGTGAATGCAGTCGAAGGGAGGCTAGTAATGTCAGCCTATGTATTTCTTTCAGGACATTTGTACTTTATGGTCCAGTACTAGCTGATCTAAGTCCTTTGAGGTAGGACTTAGGCTGAAACTGTATTTAAAAAAAAGCCTCAAATGAATCTCCTTGTTCTGTAGAACCCTCTGGTCCTTTTTTTTACTGTGTTTACTACTTTACAGTTACCTTCTGCACCCCCTGCAAATTCCCTAAGGAAGTAACAATCATAGCTTGGCTTTAAATATTTTCACTGACTTTCCAAGCCATCTAGTCACCATGTGACAACACTCAGGCCAGGCAATTGGCAGTTAATTACCATCCAATGCATTCTGAGATGGTTGGGGTAACTATTGTATGTGTCTCACACCCAGAAGACGGAGAGGTTACCTCCTATGCTAGATAGTGGGAGGAACAGCACGGTTCTTTAGTTTAGGTTCTTTGTTATAGGTTTTATTTAAGGTACCAGGACATATATCTGCTGTAATGTCAGTTCTTTGCTGTACACTCCCATACCTGTACACCTATAATTCTCAAAAGTGCCCATAAATACTAAACTCTGCAACAGGTATGTAGACAGAAACACACACCGTTATTTAATAGAAAATGGAAGGGTTAGAACTTCTGATAAGATTCACTTATTTGATTTATGCTTTTCTGTTTCTGTGACAACAATTACCTCCACTTTTTGTATGGATATTGTAACGGTCAGGGGTTAACACGGTTCAGGATTTTCCATTCCACCAACCCACGACAGCTTATCCGACACTCCGACAATCCAGCAGACACGACCCATTCCATTCCCCAGAATAAACGAGACACAAGCTCTGTTCTCTCTGGTTCAAACGAATGAATACTTTAATGGTAACTCAGCCTTGTTATATACAGTTTAGAAACCAAGTGAACAATGAATCAACTTCACCCACCACATTACACAAGGAACTTCAATACACATTCTTTTGTCAGACGTTCTGGCACCGAATCTACAGGAGTTAATTACTGCAGCTGACAAGTCACATTCCACATCTATTATCAATTGTATTTTCACTCAAAACAGTGTCATTAGCATACACAATGAAATATCTTAGGAGCAGACTTAATTAGCACAATAGACGACAGAATGCAATCACAGCAAGCCCCATCACTACAGCTAGGTAGACTTAATTAGCACCCCAACAGTCTTTTTTACACATTGAATGAGTCACTCTATTGAACTGTTGGGGTCAGAATAAACAAACAACTTGTAATATTTCAAGATATCCTGCAATACATGAATTATCATTAATGTCCCATCTCATGAAATTCATGATATCATTTCTCAGTCATCCTATGTCCCTATCGGACATAGGATGACCCTAGACCCAAGAGTCATTGGTGAAGCTGGCACAGGAGTACCCCACATCCTTCAAAAGACTCTGGTTCCCACGGGCCATACCGTTACAGATATCAAAGGACAGGAAGTGAGGGGAAATCTTCTCAATAGAATGAGAGTTGGTTCCCACCAGATGCAGTCCAGTGTATTTTTATTCTGCATCATAAATGCATGGACAGTCCTTAAAGAGGAACTGTAGTATGCTCACATAAATTGTAATAAAAAAACATCTTTTTATGAAAAAAGAATGTTGTGATTTTGTACCTGCCAAATATGCTGCAGAAATCTCCCTGGCTGCATCCATTTTAACTGTGGGCAGCTGAAGCTGCTGCCTGTTCACTTCCTGTATTTAGACAGACAAACAGAGGCACACCTCCAGCTCTGCAGCACTGCAGCTCTCTATGGCCCTCTTAGGACTTATCCCCTCTCCCTTTCTGGCAAACTCTGACGAGAATGAAAGAGAGAGAGCTGTGCATGATGTCCTAAGCCTAGGCTTATTATCACACAGAAAGAGGGTTGTATGAGGTATTTACTGGCAGAAAAAAAATATGTTTTACTATCCAAAGTTAAAACAACAAGGGCAGAAGATTTAATAAATGGAAAGTTGAAAAAATGACTGAAGTTCTGCTTTAATATGGATTCCAATGTTCCTAATTTACACCAGTGTAGTGTGTTCCGGTGCAGTCAACAAAAGTAGAACATGCTGCATTATTTCTGTATGGAAAGCATCTGGTATGTGGTAAAATGCATTAAAAATGTACCAGAATGCACCTGTCCTCAACTGAGATGAAAAAAAAAAAGAGAGGAAAAAAACGTACTGGAACAAATCAAAAACACTTCAAAAATGCATCGAAAAAGCATAAAATATGTGCAAGCAGAAATGTATCTGGAACACAGAAATTGTAATGTGAACTGGCCCTTAGGCCTCGTACACACGATCAAATCTGTCCGCTGGAAACGGTCCGCTGGACCGTTTCAGCAGACAGATTCGATCGTGTGTACGGCCGAGCCGACGGATTTGGCCACCCGACAGATTTCAAAGCATGCTTTGAAATCTATCGGGTGGGAATCCGTCCGCCCGACATGTCTGCTGGTTAGTACACTTACCAGCAGACATGTCGTCCCGCACCGCCGCCGAATGGATTCGGCGCATGCGCGGAAGTGTTTTACTTCCTGGTGCGGTGACGTGGCGGCGTCAACGTCACCGCCACGTCACCGACACGTCAGCGCGTCGTCTGCTGGCGGGGATTTTGGTTTGCTCGTGTGTACACGCGAGCAAACCAAAATCCCAGCAGACAGATTTGTTCAAATCTGTCGGACGGACAGATTTGAACAAATCTGTCTGCTCGTGTGTACGAGGCCTTACAGGCAGAAATAAAAATCTAAAGCCCTGTACACACGATCGGATATCTGATGGAATCTAATTCGATGGATTTTTTCGTTGGATATCCGATGAAGCTGACTTTCATCAGTCTTGCCTACACACCATCGGTCAATAATCCGACTGTGTCCAAACGCGGTGACGTAAAACACTACGACGTGCTGAGAAAAATGAAGTTCAATGCGTCGACTTAATTATGACCATGCGTGGATTTTCGAATGATGGACTTCCACACAGACGATCGTTTTTTTTTCTATCGGTTTTTTATCCATAGGAAAATTTTAAAATATGTTCTATTTTTTTTCACCGATGGAAAACAAACCGATGAGGTCCACACATGATCGGTTTGTCCAATAAATGCGGTCCATCGGTCCGTTTTCATCAGACAAACCGAGCGTGTGTACAGGGCTTAACAGTGATTATAATTCTTAGACCCCTTTCACACTGAGGCGCTTTACTAGCACCTGTAAAGCGCCTCTCCTTTCACTCCAATGGGAAAGCCTTATGCTTTCACACTGGGGCGGTGTGCTGGCAGGACGCTCAAAAAAGTCCTGCAAGCCGCATCTTGGAAAGTGCCCTTATTGTTGCAACATGATCTGGAACTATACATTTTATATTTTAGAATGCCTAAATGAATATAAATGTTTGAGAACTGCACTGAACTGATTGCCTATATAAGAATGAACTTCATTTAAAGCAAATGTAAATACATAATGCTTCTTGATTAGCTAGTAATACATTTTATATATTCTTACTTGAAGCATTACAGGTGTGCTGCGATCTGATAACGGCACATATAACTGCAAATTAAGAATTGACGATGAAGAAATTATTTCAGACCCTATCTACATTCAAGTGGAAGGTAAGGCCATATGTCTCTGAATCTCTGTAAAATAATTATGTATGGCAGTCTCAGTGTGAAAGCCCGAGTGCTTTCACACTGAGGCGATGCGCTAGCAGGAAGTTAAAAAAACTTCTGAAGCAGCATCTTTGGAGAGGTGAAGGAGCGGTGTATACACCACTCCTCCACTGCTCCTTCACGGCTGGATGGAGACTTGGCACACCGCTGTCTCAAAAGAGCACCGCTACAGCTAGCAGTCTATCCCCTTGTCTGTTCATGCACCATGCTGATCTACTCACTTTCTCTCCTTTTTCTCTCCGCTTCCTCTCCAGCTTGAATCCCTTCTACTGCCTCCTATGGTGGGATTCTTTTAGGCCAGCCTCCTGAAAGCCAGCCTGAGGTAACCCCCCCAGTGGGGGTCCCTCTTCTCTGCACTGCTTTTCCATCTTCCACCCGACTCCCCTGCTGGCATGGCTCATGTCTATTTAAGGATTCTTTTAGTTTCCTGCAGGCCCCAAACTTGGGGATTGGCCAAAGGTCCCTAAATATTTAAGGCAACCACTTCTAACCTCCGCCCTCTATTTTCCAGAATGTTCTCCAGCATTCTAGAAACAGGGGGAGGCACCAGAGAGCTGCCAGGATGAGTCATTCAGCCCTGGCCTCTAATAACCCTAACCCAGTTTCAGTGACTCAGGTTTATCCCTGGGCCAGAATATAATTTGCCTACTCTATAATTCTAGTATCACACAATAGAGGGTGCTACAAAAGTATTTAGAGATCCGTATTTAATAGTGCAATACAGAGAGAGGTCTCTGGTTGTACACAAACTATATGTAAACTGAAAGCTCTGTTTTTACCAAAACGCTGGAAAGAAATTGTAATTCAAGGGCTATAACTGATTTATGCAGTTGAGTACTGGGAAACGTTTGTATTTTGTACATAATTACATAGTTTACTACACATGCATTTACTAAAAATATCAGTTGTGGTTGGCTTGAGATTTTAGCAGTAGATGCCTAAATTTTTTTTATTTCCTTTCATTTAGGACTTCCACATTTTATTCGACAGCCAGAGAGGTTAAATGTCTCTAGAAATACTCCATTCAATCTCACCTGTGAGGCTGTTGGGCCCCCTGAACCTGTCGAGATTTATTGGTTCCATAACAGTAGAAAAATCAATGATATTCCCGAAGTGTCACCAGCAGTCCTTAGTGTGTTGGGTAAGTGATTATTGCACTGGTACATTTATGCTATGGTAAAACTGTAAGGCCTCGTACACACGATGAGATATGTCCGCTCAAACTTGTCCGACGGACAGTTTAGAGCGGACATGTCTCATCGGATTTCGGTCCGATGGCGTGTACACACCATCGGATCAAAATCCCCGCCGGCAGACAGCGTGGTGACGCGGCGGTGACGTTGACGCCGCCACGTCACCGCTACGTCACGCACCAGGAAGTAAACACTTCCGCGCGCATGCGTCGGATCCATTCACAGGATACGACGCATGTGCGGGAGGATAAGTCCGCTGGTTTCCCGTACTTACCAGCGGACATATCCGACGGACAGGTTTGTAGCGGACAAATTTCAAAGCATGCTTTGAAATTTGTCCGATGGACAAACCTGTCCGCTAGCCCGTACACACGATCGGATTTGTCTGCTGAAACGGTCCATCGGACCGTTTTCAGCGGACAAATTCGATCGTGTGTACGCGGCCTAAGGGCAACCAATTTTAACTGGGATTATTAAATAACCCTGTACTTATCCCCTTGTAAACTGAATGTGCACCTTGTTCACAAGGTGGTCCACAATTAGTGGTATCCTTTAGTCTGCCCCATAAGCTGTTTCAAAAGCACTTCTCCTTCCCTTAAAACATGCAACCTAAGCAGACCAAACAGCGCTGTTACTGCTATAAAAATTTAGCCAATCTCAATGGCTAAAAGCTAATTTCAATGTTTAACTACCCCTCTTGGCCTCTGACATACACTGTATTATCAAAAGTATTGGGGCACTTGCCTTTACACGCACATGGACTTTAAAGGCATCCTAGTCTTAGTTCATAGGGTTCAATATTGAGTTGGCCCACCATTTGCAGCTAGAAACTGGAATAGCATTAAAGTTTATGTGCGTTTAAATGCAGGTGTCCCAATACTTTTGGTAATATAGTGTATGTAGAGACCATGGATCTATGACTCTCATTGAGAAGGTGTCTTGGATGTGCTGGCTATGATTGACAGGCTAGCTCCATCTTATCAGTGCTGGAAAAAAAGGCAACTGGAAACAGAGGTGTAGGCAGGTGCAGTCTTTATTCTCCACTGTAGGTGGCGCTCAATCGCAGCAGCAATGCCGGCGAGTACAGAAAGTTAAGAGGAACTTTGTTCCTTTATGACTTTCTCAGTCACAGGGAGGCAGCTATCTGATTGGATGTCCCATGTGATTCTGGCAGAGTCTATTTAGGACTTTGGCTCCCAAGCTTGGTGAGCTTTTTGCCAGTGGCTACTGCAGAGAAAGGAACACAGTCTGTCAGGGACAGTACTAGACACAAGGAAAAGCTCCAGAGGAGTAGAGTGCAGGGGCTACTTCTACCTATCAGGAAGCCTTCCCTTTTGGGTGTGGACCGGCTAGACCACATCCCAGATATCAAGGATAACTTGCCACAAATTTGTGGCAGTGATGAATTGTAAGTCTTGTTAACTTGCTGCATATTTACACTGGCAAGTTATACACTTGCAGAGCACTTGAAGCACAAATTATAGTTGACACTTTTCCAATTTGAAGCAAATTTGCATGGCAAGTCTCTAGCAAGAGCAAAGTTGCAGTGGTGAGTCTGCAGCAAGAGCTCTGCAAGTTACAGTGACCCCCGGTGGTGGGATGACTATTGTACAACATAACTAAACCAGAACTGCAGCAGACTTGCACAATGTTTGTAAATAAAGTTGATCTGAAGTCATGCAATGTGGACTTACTGCAATTGTGCAACAAACTTGTAAAGTATGGCAAGTCTAGCAATACTGTAGCTTAGCAAGTCATTTTCAAAGTTGCAGCTTATTTGCTTGCTTTCTGGGATTCTGCTCCCCCATAGCAGATACTGTTGGAATCTTCCAGATTGTATCGCATGGGTCCACCTCTGTCTCATCTGTAAATTGCTCCTGTCGGGTGTGCTCCCCCCTGGGCCTGTTGTGTTTGCCGAACTGTTCTCCAATACACTGTTACTGCTGAAATCGGACTCTGTGGGCCAGATTCTCAGCTGAGATACGACGGTGTATCTCCAGATACACCGTCGTATCTCTGTTTTTGTCCCCGGGTATCTATGGGTCTGATTTCTAGAATCATTTACGCATAGATACGGCGTAGATCCGACTGGCGTAAGTCACTTACACCGTCGGATCTTAGATGTAATTCTACGATGGCCGCTAGGTGGCGTTTACGTTGATTTCTCATTTGACTATGCAAATGAGCCTGATACGCCGATTCCCAAACGTTTATGCGCCGCCTCGTCATCGTTTACGTTGTTTCCGTAAGCGTAAACTTACCCCTGCTATATAAGGGGTAAGTTTACGAAGGTCCGTCGTATGCCATGTTAAGTATGGCGTCGGGACAGCGTCGTCTTTTTTAGTCGTTTACGTCATTCTACTAAGTCGTTCGCGAATAGGTCTTTACGTAAATGACGCTCACGTCGACTTCATTGATGTTTTCCGACGTGAGCTGGAGCATGCGCACTGGGCTATTTTTACGGCCGGCGCATGCGCAGTTGCGCACTTAATTTAAATACAAGCCGCCCCCTTTGAATTACGCGGCCTTACGCCGGGCCATTTACACTACAAGTTATTGTTATTGTTAAACTGAATTGTTTGTATATGGCTGGGGTCTCTGTAATCAGTCATTCTTCTAAAGAGGGACCCCGAGCTCCCAGGTTTCTTAAGCCAGTTCCCAGACCTAAAGAGGGCCTCATATGTATCACAGCTTTTTATGAGCAATGGATGAAGCACCACATTAGTTCCACAAGTTTCAGGCCGCGTACACACGGCAGAGAACCTCGACAGGCAGAACACATCGTTCCGCCCGTCGAGGTTCTCTGCCGGCCGTCAGATTCGGCGACCCGCCCGTCGGGAATGGCAACCAGCCATTCATCCCGACGGGCCGTCGAGCAAATAGAGAACATGCTCTCTATTTCGGCTCGACGGCATTCCCGACGGGATGCTCGCCGAGAGCGTACACACGGCCGAGGTTCTCGCTGGAATGCAGCTCCCAGCGAGGTTCTCGCTGGTTTCTAGCGAGAACCTCGGTCGTGTGTACGCCGCCTCAAAGTTTAAACACTTTTCTGGTTCCACTCCTCAGGCCTATGGCCTGGTTAGAAGTCTTCAGTACATATAACTATGGAGGCCTCGTGATAATATAGTTATAGGCAAGGATCTTGGGTGTTCACTGCCCATATCTGAGGCCAGTGAAACAGAGGTGGCTAGACATCACAGCTGGTGCATCGGAGGAATCTTTCAGTCACCACTATCCCGAACTGACTGTCCCCATCTAACAGCTCTAAGTGACCTTCTCTTCCATACCTAGATGACGAGGGCATGTAAAGTCCCATTGGCCAAATGTAGCGGTGTGAGAGTGAAGGAAATTTTAAGAGTATGAGCTGCTTTTGGGGCCACCATAAATTGGACCTGTTCATTGGCAAGAATTGGCAAAGCACAAGTTTTCTTAAATGCAAATGTAATGCCCCCCAAAAGTCATATTATTTCTATTTATTTATCCATAATAAACATTTTACATTCGAGACGTGCAGCTGTAGGGTTTGGCTTGTCTTTGGTGTGACAAGCTACTTGTTTTAATGCTTATGACAACTTATTCATAAAATATTGTTAATTCTTCACAGATGTAATATACAGTATTTAGGGCCAGAACAGAGAAGAAGCTCAACCACATCCCTCTGTTTCACATTCATGAAATAACTTTTTCTTGGCTAATAACTTTGAATGCTATGGTATAGACCTCATGGCAGAACCTCATGAACCTGCCTAGCCCCCTGCTGTGCAGTTAATGAGTTATTTGACTTAGTGAGTGATGGCTTTAATTAAAATCACTTCTGCCTAAGACAAGCTCTAAATAAACTAACGGTTCTTGAAGTCTGTCGTGATTAATTGGGTAAAAGGTGATGTAGAGGCACAAGTTGTGTAGTGTAACTGTGGAAGGTTAAAATGAATAGAATTGCACTTCTACAGCTACTAATTAACTTTATACATTATAACAGGGCTCACCTTGGTGTTGCAGAAATATATTATTGCAGATGAGGATCAATAATGAGAAATGTAAAGTTATGCACTTGGATGTTAAAGTTACACATGCAAAATACGCATTGGTAGAGGTTACTCTGGGAAAAACAGTGATAGGAAAAGATTTGGGGGTCCTTATATAACACAGACTTAAAATGGGTTGTAAAGGTTTGTTTTTTATTTTCTAAATAGGTTCCTTTATGCTAGTGCATTATTGGTTCACTTACATTTTCCTTCGAGTTCTAAATGTTTTTTTTTCTTTGTCTGATTTTCTCACTTCCTGTAAGCTTGCCCCCATTAACCGAGCCGTTCTGGCTAGGGGTTAGTCAGCGTCCTCGCCCCCTCCCTTAGGACTACATTCCTGCGGGGGAGACGCTGTGAACGTTCAGAGTCTCCACGCAGGGATGTAGTCCCAAGGGAGGGGGGGGCGGATGCTGACTAACCCCCAGCCAGAACGGCTCGGTTAATGGGGACAAGCTTACAGGAAGTGAGAAAATCAGACAAAGAAAAAAAACATTTAGAAGGGAAATCGAAGGAAAGGGTAAGTAAACCAACAATGCAAAGGAACCTATTTAGACAATAAAAGATGAACCTTTACAACCCCTTTAACACTAACATATAATGCCAAGCTGCAGCTAACAAAACTTGCAGAACGCTCTTATGCATTTAAAAGAACATAAATTCCAGAGATATTTTGCCCCTATACAAAACACAATTTGATGTCTTCTTAAACAGTTTTGGCCACCAATCCATGGGAAGGATATCCCTGATCTAGAAATCGCTCAGTGAAGGGCAACAGAATTGACAATGGGGATGGAGGCTCCCTCCTATGAGTAATCACTACTAAAATTACAATTACTTATGCTACAAAAGAGGCGCTTAAGAAGCGTATGAGCACATTGTGTCATATATATATATATATATATATATATATATATATATATATATATATATATATATATATATATATATATATATATATATATAGACACAATGGGCCAGATTCACAGAGCACTTACTCCTGTCTAACTGGTGTTAGACTGGAGTAATTTCAAATTACGTGCGTTTTCTAGCTAGTCGGAAACCTCAAACCATGAATAGATGGCTGCGGGTTTCAATTCGACTGGATTACGTGTTCGTACGCCTTCGGATCTACGCTGCAATAAAATTGTGGCCACTGGGTGAAATTCCCGTCGTTTTCCGCGTCGGGGTATGCTAATGAGCTTTTGCCGGCGATCCCAGAAATTACGATCTTCAATCGCAATCTCTTACGGCATCTTTAGTCATCTTTTTTTTTGCGTTTCACTATACCAGCTTTTTGCTGGTCTAATATTAGACAGCCCATGTTAAGTATGGCCGTCGTTCCCGCGTCGAATTTCTACGTTTTCCGACGTCTTTTATTATTTTTAACGTAAGTCGTCCGGGAATAGGAATGTTCGTAAACGACGCTACTCAAACAACGAATGACGTAACGACGTGATTTCGCGCAATGCACGGCGGGAAATTTCTGAACGGAGCATGCGCAGTTCGATCGCCGCGGGGACGCGCTTAATTTAAATGCTTCACGCCCCCTAATCGCGTATTTCGATTACACGGCGAGAAATAAACGACGCCGCCGTAGCGTACGGGCAAAAATCTACCAGAATTCGATGTAGAGCCTGGTAAAATACGGCAGCGTAGAGTATTATCGATTACGCAGCGCAAAATTAAGTGTATCTGAATCTGGCCAAATGTGCTCATATATTTATATATAGTAACTATAGTAACCATAGTAAACTGTTTACTGTAAGGTCCCTGAAGTTTGCACATGGTCATAATTTGAGATAGGATGAAATAGATTTATGGTCCATTCACGTCAGTTGTGGTAAGACTGCATTGGGCTACTATTCCAGCACAATCTTACCACACCCCCACTGCAAGACAGGGGGGGGGCCCTCTCCCGCCGCCGATAACGGTGACCTCGCTGCAAATCCGCCCCAGAGACCACCATTATCGTAAACCGGACAGCCGACCAGGGCTGTCTTAATGAGAGGGCACACCTGGGCACTGCCCAGCTACATGGGGGGCCTAGCACTTTCCCCAAAGCAGCTGGTCCTTGAGCCCACGCTGGCCAAAAATTGGGGGCCCCATGATGGCACTGAGAGTGAAAGATACACAGGGGAGGCAGTCTGCCTCCTACCTACTTGATGTCTGTTTACCTGCACTATCATCATTGTAGGGGCCCCAGAGCATTACTTTGCCCAGCTGCCCGTGATGCTATTTAGACGGCCCTGCCGTCGACTGAAGAGATGGATACCTGGGTTATAGCAGCTAGCTGCTGCCATAACAGAGATATCCCTCTTCAAAGTGCCGACGTATATAGTCATGCTGCGGTCTGGAAGACAGAGGAACCCTAGAAATAACTTTATGGTCTGAGAGAACCCCTGGTAAAAATGACTCATGATACAATGATACATTAGTGTGATGGTCAGTGGGAAGAATTCTCCTGACACTTGTGGTTTTTGGGAGGAATTACTCCCTTACAGAGAGTTAAAAGATCAATGGTGTCAGTGGGGACTTATCTCAGGCCCCGTACACACGGCAGAGAACCTCGAAGGTGCGGAACACATCGTTCCGCCCGTCGAGGTTCTCTGCCGGCCGTCAGAATCGGCGACCCGCCCGTCGGGAAAGGCAACCAGCCATTCATCCCGACGGGCCGTTGAGCAAATAGAGAACCTGTTCTCTATTTGCTCGACGGGTTTCCCGACGGGCGGGGCTCGCCAAGAGCGTACACACGGCCGAGGTTCTCGGCAGAATGCGGCTCCCAGCGAGGTTCTCGCTGGTTTCTGCCGAGAACCTCGGCCGTGTGTACGGGCTTGAGAGGCAGAAATTGCTCACTGCTCAAGGAACCCCTAGCACCATCTGGAGGAATCCTGGTTGTGAAACCCTGTTATATATTCTAATTCACATTATACCACCATTAAAATATATCACTGTAAAAAAAAGAATACATATTTCTCTAAAGCATTTTTAACAAACATTTTGTAAATCGCAAAAAATCACACTGTAGAAGAAGATTACTAATACTTCTCGAATCTGCTCTCTTAGGGCTCCATTGCTGCTGCTGCTGATATCCAAAACGTTCAGGTGTATTGGATGTCACATCCCCAATTACAAACTGAAATTCTGCCCTATGGTTGCTACATCACTACAGGACACTACATGACCCAGCTAGTGGGTGAAACCTTAACAAGCAGCGGGGGATATCTAACACACCTGAAAGTGTTAAATACCAGCTCTTTGTAAGTCATCAAAGAGCTTGCCCACTAGTTTGAGATACTTCTTAAAGAAAATAACCTTTCTTGAAATAAAAACAAAGTCTGCCATTGCTGACTTCTCACTCATGATTGCTGACCCCATTGCTGTCATTCTGAACCTTGTGCTTCAGTACTTTGAGTTACCAATCCAGCACAAGTAAGCAGAATAAGATTTCTGACTCTCCTTTGATTTTCCAGAACTGCAGGTTTGTGGCTTAGAAAGGTTTGAAGCCAGGTGGTCAGCATAACAGCCAGGCAGCCAACATATTCATAACCAGGTCAATCTTTTGTTGCTCTTATGCCTTGTACACACGATAGGAATTTCCTATGGGCTAAAATCTGATGGAATTTTCTGTCAGAATTCCGTTCAAGCTGTCTCCCATCAGTCTTGCATAAACACTGTCAGACTAAATTCCGACCCTCCAAAACGCGGTGACGTAAAACACTGCGATGAGCCGAGAAAAATTAATCAATGCTTTTGAGCATGCGTTGATTTGATTCTGAGCATGCGTGTTTTTTTCTCCATCGGAGTTCCACACAGACGATCGGAATTTCCCATTGGATTTTTTTCCATCAGAAAAAAATAAAACATGTTCTATTTTCAAACTCCGACGGAGACTTTTTTCATCAGAAATTCCTATCGTGTGTACAAGGCATTAGAAAGGTTTACTTTAAGGGGGACTTCACACTGTCCCATTGCCCTTTGGTCAAAGCGCCGCTTACCCGATGTGCTTTCTTTTTATTTTTTAAGTGTATTTTTGTGCGTGAACTCGAGAGAGAGGAGCCGGACTGCAGGAGTTGCGAGTAGGCAGACCCTCCCCCCAGAGGCAATCTGCCATCCTTCTCCATGCCCCCGGGTGGCAATGGGACCCCAACGGGGCAGAGGGACTCCCCCTATGAGGGAGTGAGGGGGTCTAGCCCACCCAGCCAGCCCCGTGGGTTTTTCGCCTCTCTTTTTTTAGGAGACCGCATGGCCAAAGTGCGTGCGTGTTAAATCAATTCCGTGTGCGTGCAAGTGTGGTGGTTTTTGTGGGGGGGGGGGGTGGGCGTACTAAGCACAGGCTTACCATGCATAGCACACCCACCGGGAGCCAGGCTGAGACCACCAAACTCAATTCACATGTAACAAAGACTGGGATCCGAACCCTTGGCTGCAGAGGTGAACGGCTTGTCAGCGCAGTGCCAATCACATTGAGCCACCACAGCTCCCTCCGATGTGCTTTCTCATACACTTCAAATATGTCCCAAGGTTTTGGTGCCCTTTCAGAAAAAAGTCTATGGGAAAGTGCAACTAACCCGTACAAAAACAATGGGTTAGCTGCACTTTGCCCAAAGAACAGCAGGGCAACTTGAAGCTGCCCTTAGAAACATGAAAAACATTCAATTGTGGCTTTTACCAAGTAAATGGAGACATCTCCTTGTCATGTGATGTTGTTTTTCATGTTACGTTCTAATCCGTTTGTATTAAATGATTTTCGAGAACTCAGACTTTAAGCTACTTAGAAATCCGCTCCGCATTTACCGCAAAACAGTAAAACACATTGAGCAGAAACTGTGATATTTTTGGAGTTTTGCTCTATTGATAAACAATGGTTCAATTAATGACAAGCAAACATTTCCATGTGGTGGTCTGAGTTGGCAAAAAATAATAATACATGAGTGAGTTTGTGTCTATGAGGCAGGACATACACTGCTCAAATCTCGGCCGGTTCAGCCAGAACCGGCCAAGATGCCAACCGTGTATGGGCGGCTGAATATTGATTAACTTGGGTACAACCAGCATGCCAGGTTTTACCTGCGATTATCGCTAGTGGCTGCTATAGCCACTATTAATAATCACTGCTTTCCCTCGCTCTCTGCCACCCCCTGCTGGAAGAAGACAATGGCCCTGCAGGAGGCCTGTGGTTGCCCTACTCATTTCTGAATTGTGTTGGATAAAGCTTAACATAGGGGCACAAAAACTTTTTTATTTAAATGTATTCCTCAATAGCCACAACATATATAAAAGTACTATGTGTGCAACAAATGCCTTTACAAATATATTATCATATACATATATTGGTGACATCATCACTGTGCTGTACATATTCTGTGCAGAGAGCTTAGCTGGGAAAGGGAGCCAACAGGCTCCCTTCCTAGAAAGGTCCATGCCCACTGGATTTAAAAAACACTCTTTCTTTATCGTACATCACGGGACACAGAGTGCATAGCCATTACATATGGGTTATATGGGTACCTTCAGGTGTGGACACTGGTGTAATCAACTTCACAGGAAGTTCCTCCCTATATAACCCCCTCCCACTGAGAGTGCTTCAGTTTTTTCGCCAGTGTCTTAGGTGTTGGTCACGTCTAGCTGTCCCTCGGAGGTCTCGGGACCCAGGATAGCTAGCCGGATCCGTCCGAAGTGCTTCAAAGCCAAGGTGTACGGTACCCGGGCCCTGCTGGAGTGGGGTTTTGCCTATAATGCCTCTCCTTGGAGGGCTGGATTCTGGGCTCCAGTGCCTTAGTCTCTTCCAAGAACTAAACGCTACTGATGCCAGGATGCTATATAGGTCCAGGGGTGTGGGTTCCTTAAACACAGGACCCCGGTCCCTGAAGGTCCGAGACAATACCCACGGAGATGGGGGAAGATTGGGCCTCTTGCAGTTTGCAATACCCTGCGGCGTGGAGCAGGTAAGAGGGAACCTGCGGGACTTGGTTCGACAGTAGGTATCCCCCTGGGGGTTCTGGGTTGGCTAATAGTATGCTTGTGCATCAGCCACTATCTCCACTATGTCTGTGTGGGCAGGATGGGATACTAATGTTTACCCAGATAACATGTAGATATATGTATACTTGTGTAAGATATATATTTGCTACTCACCCCAGGTCTGCTTGTTAGCATTGATACTGCAACCCCACATGTTTTTAAAGAGGAAAGTGCTGGTAAAACTCCTGTTTCTTAGGAAGCCCATGGGGACAGCTTCCTCTCTGTGTGTGCACTACAATAAGATTAGTGCTTACCTGGTGTCTGTTGGTGCTGCCTGGCGCTGGTCCATGTGTTTCCTCTGCTCTGCTTCCTCCATGTGGTTTTCAGCGTGGGGGGGGTGCGCGCGCGTGTGCGCGTGCGTGCGCGCGTACGCGCGCGTGCACGCCGCCTTTTATAGCGTCGGCGTGCGTTGGGGGGGCGGGCCAGCAGCGTCAGGGTCTGTTTAAAGGAAAAACTTTTTCTCTGGCTGGTCTTTCCCTCCTGGAGGCAGAGGAAGAAGGATACAGAGCGTGCAGCTGGGTCTTTTGGCCACACAGGGACACCTAGTGGCGGTTTTGTGGATCTTCAGGTCTAGGACTTAGTTCCACTATTGACCAGAAAAAAAAAAAAAAAAAAGAAAAAAAAAAAGGAAGTTTTTTTGCTTAAAGGGACTCAGCCTTAGATCCAGCAGTATCTGAGTCTACCTTGGACTCCGGCTAACGGGCATTGGTGTGTCAATACTCACAGGTTTCCTCAGTATTGCCACCTCCCAGGCGGGTAAAAAGAAAATAAAAATAAAAAAAAAGATTTTTTTTTGGAAAAAAAAAAAAAAAAAAAAAGAATTTTTCATTTTCCTCATACCTGTCCTCATATTGGTTACTCCTAGCTGCAACAGTCAGGTGTTGGCTATAGGGGTGACTCAAGGTTGTACAATGGCTCCAAAGGGATCTGGACCAGCCAAGGCTGCTAAAGGTGCCAAGAAGCAAAAGGGGTCTCCATCGGGGTCAGAGGATTTGGGCCAGGCTTCAACGGCCCCACCCTCGCCAGTTAGAACACCGAGTGGCATAGTACAAGAGCCATTGGGGGTGCTGGGGGCAGAGGCGGCCCCCGATCCACCCATTCCCGTTTACGTGACGGAAGAAATGCTAGCAGCCACCATGAGTGGGCTAGAGAAAAGGTTAACTGCGTTGTTTGCCCGTCCTTGGCCAAGTAGCAAGCGGGCTAGATCCCCCTCACCCAGTGTGGGGTTTTCAGATGCGGAGGTCTCCTCTTCAGAGGAACGGGACCCACAAGGGGATCAGGCAGACCCAAGTCCCGACGGTTCAGACAGGGAAGGTTCCACTATAGATGAATATTTCTCGGCCTCTCAAGCGGAGAGCCTGTGGATCCAGTCTTTGACAGATATGGTTCGCACTGCCTTTAAACTTCCAGTGCCAGAACTAGTAGCCCCGGAGGTTTCCTCATTGGGTTCTTTAAAGGCTCCATTAACTTGTGCGTCTTTCCCAATGCACCCCCTTCTGCGGAACGTGATTTACCAGGATTGGGCTCGACCTGATAGAATCTTTGTCCCTCCTAAAAGATTCTCTATTCTCTATCCTATGGAAGAGGAATATTTAAAGAAATGGGCACTCCCCACAGTGGACGCGGCCATTTCCTGCGTGAATAAATCCCTGACCTGTCCGGTTGAAAATGTCCAGATGTTCAAGGATCCGGTCGACAAGAAATTCGAGACCCTACTGAAAGCCGCTTTTACCTCAGTAGGTGCCATGGTTCAGCCAGCAGTAGCAGCCATTGGTGTTTGTCAGGCCTTGAAGGATCAGGCAAAACAGATATTAAAGGACATGCCGGCTCAGCATACTCATGAATTAGCAGAATTCCCTAGGGCTCTCTGCTTTGCAGTAGATGCTATTAAGGACTCCATCCAACAGGCATCCCGTTCATCTCTACTGATGGTTCACATGCGTCGTCTTTTGTGGCTAAAGAACTGGTCAGCAGAGGCACCCTGCAAAAAGCTCTTAGCAGGGTTTCCCTTTCATGGGGGAAGACTATTCGGGGAAGACCTAGATAAATATATCCACACCATATCAAGTGGAAAAAGTACTTCCTTACAGGTCAAGAAAAGACCGCGTGGGCCCACGTTTAAATGACAGGCTATTGTAGGCTCGGCCCCTTCGACTTCTCGTCAGTATCGATGGCCTCTCGGGCGTCCAGCGGTTAATAGCCGCCCACAGGGTCAAGCCGCGGCAAACAAGAGACCCTGGTCTTGCAAACCGGCTAAACCAGTCATCAAATCAGATTCATGAAGGGGCGCCCCCACTCTCTCGGGTGGGGGGAAGACTTCGGTTTTTCTCCGAAGTCTGGAAGGCCAGAATTCCCGACTCTTGGGTTCGGTCCGTGGTAGCCACGGGATACAAACTAGAGTTTCGAGAAATCCCCCCTCCTCATTTTCAGGGGTCAAGTCTTCCAAGCGACCCATTAAAAAGGGCCTCTCTCGTAAAGGCGTTGGATCGCCTATTGCTCCAAGGAGTAATTGTAGAAGTACCAACCCAAGAATGGGGTCGGGGATTCTACTCCAACCTTTTTGTTATACCAAAACCCAATGGCGACGTCAGGCCTATATTAGACCTCAAACGCCTAAATCGCTTTCTAAAGATTCAGACCTTTCGTATGGACTCCATACGTTCAGTGACAGCCAGCCTGCATCAGGGCGACTTTCTAGCATCTATAGACATAAAGGATGCATATCTGCATGTGCCGATTTACCCAGCACATCACAAGTTTCTTCGTTTTACGATAAATCAAAGTCATTAACAGTTCGTAGCCCTCCCTTTCGGGTTGGCAACAGCTCCGCGGGTATTCACAAAGGTGTTAGCCCCGGTGCTAGCTGTCCTAAGGACAGAAGGCATCTTGGTCCTGGCATACCTGGACGATCTCCTGGTTATCGACAGATCAGCTTCCAACCTCAATCATGCAGTAGTCCGCACAGTGCGGCATCTAGAAGAATTCGGGTGGATTGTGAACCAAGAAAAATCAAGGTTACAACCCACAAGACAGTTGGAATATCTAGGCTTTCGGTTAGATACAGAATGCCAGAGGGTATTTTTACCTCAAGAGAAGATCAGGTCGTTGATTCAAACGATTCAAATAGTCTTAGGCAAAAAGAAGCCGACTATTCGCCTATGCATGCGACTGCTGGGAAAGATGGTGGCCGCCTTCGAAGCAGCGCCCTATGCCCAGATCCATACCAGAGTTCTTCAGGCAGCTATTCTCTCTGCTTGGAACAAGTCTATACAGGCATTAGACCGTCCATTAGTTCTTTCCCCAGGGGTCAAGCGCAGCCTGTACTGGTGGCTGATCCCTCAAAAATTGTCAAAAGGGAAAACCTTTTGCCCCATCACGTGGAAAATAGTAACCACAGATGCCAGCCTAACAGGTTGGGGGGCAATCTTAGGAAAACGGACCCAGCAGGGACAGTGGTCAGAGGCAGAAAGTCTGCTTCCCATCAATGTCCTAGAGATCAGAGCTGCTCGGTTGGCCCTGGTCGCCTGGACTCTCCCCCTGCAGGGTCTGCCAGTAAGGATACAGTCCGACAATGCCACGGCGGTGGCATACATAAACCACCAGGGGGGCACAAGGAGCCTAGCGGCTCAAAGGGAAGTAAACCTGATTTTCTCATGGGCCGAAGCCCATGTACCCTGCATCTCAGCAGTATTCATCCCAGGGATAGACAATTCTCAAGCAGATTTTTTGAGTCGTCAACAGTTACTCCCGGGAGAGTGGTCTCTTCACCCCCAGGTATTCCAAGAGATTTGCCAAAGATTCGGAGTTCCCGATGTGGACATCATGGCAACAAGATTCAACAAGAAATTGGACAAATTCGTATCCTGAGCCAGGGACCCCTCGGCCTACGGGACCGATGCGTTGGTTTGCCCCTGGCACCAGTTTTCTCTCCTGTATGCGTTCCCTCCACTACAGATGATTCCCCGCCTTCTACGAAGGATCAGGGTGGAGCGCAGGCCGGTGATCCTGGTGGCCCCAGCCTGGCCCAGAAGGGCTTGGTACGCACTCATCGTGAGGATGTCAGTAGGGGCACCGTGGCCACTCCCCCTGCGCCCAGATCTGCTGTCTCAGGGCCCGATCTACCACCCTGCTTCACAGCAGCTAAATTTGATGGCTTGGCGGCTGAATCCCTAATTCTTAAGGACAGAGGCCTCTCAGCCCAAGTCATATCTACGTTAATTCAGGCTAGAAAGCCAGTCTCTAGAAATATCTATTACAGAGTCTGGAGGACCTATGTGGAGTGGTGCGAGTCTCAAGGAGGGCATCCTCGCAAGTTTTTTATTGACAGGATCTTGCGATTCCTCCAGGTTGGCGTTGACAAGGGGTTGGCTCTTAGTACTCTAAAGGGGCAGGTGTCTGCCTTATCGATATGGTTTCAAAGGCCTTTGGCCACGCATTCGCTTGTGAAAACCTTTTTGCAGGGGGTCTTGCATGTGAATCCCCCTATTAGAGCTCCCCTCTGCCCCTGGAATTTAAATCTGGTCTTGTCAGCTTTACAAAAGCAGCCGTTTGAACCTCTGACAGAAATCCCTCTTGTGCTGCTAACCCGAAAGTTGGTTTTCTTGGTGGCTATGGCTTCGGCCAGAAGGGTCTCCGAGCTGGCAGCCTTGTCTTGCAGGGAACCGTACCTGATTCTGCATAAGGACAGAGTGGTTCTGCGGCCTCAGCCTTCTTTCCTGCCTAAGGTCATATCCAGTTTTCACTTGAATCAGGACCTAGTCCTACCATCCTTCCTTCCTACTCCCCAGTCCAGAGAGGAAAGATTGCTTCATACTTTGGACGTGGTCCGAGCCATGAGGGTCTATCTCAAGGCTACAGAAAAGATTCGGAAAACAGATGTGCTTTTCGTTCTCCCGGATGGCCCCAAGAAGGGTCAGCCGGCTGCCAAGTCTTCCTTGGCTAGGTGGATTAAGCAGCTGATTTTTCAGGCCTATGGTCTGAAGCGCGTTCCACCTCCCTTATTAGTTAAGGCCCATTCTACGAGGGCCATGAGTGCCTCTTGGGCGGCACACCATCAGATCTCTATGGCACAAGTTTGCAAAGCGGCAACCTGGTCTTCCGTACATACGTTGACTAAATTTTATAAGTTGGACGTCACAAAAGCTATGGACGCAGCATTTGGGCAGGCGGTCCTACGGGCAGCAGTATAGAATCCTCTGGCCCGGATTACGCCCCTTTTTTCTGTTGGTGGAGCTATTTTTTACCTCCTGATATATTTTCTGTTTGGCTAATTTTGGCCTTACGGTCTCCCTCCCCTCATGGAGCATTGCTTTGGGACATCCCATATGTAATGGCTATGCGCTCTGTGTCCCGTGATGTACGATAAAGAAAAAAGGATTTTTAATAAACAGCTTACCTGTAAAATCCTTTTCTTGAAGTACATCACGGGACACAGAGCTCCCACCCCTCTTTTGTGGAACATTGTGTAACCTCAGAGAAATTGCTTGCTACAAAACTGAAGCACTCTCAGTGGGAGGGGGTTATATAGGGAGGAACTTCCTGTGAAGTTGATTACACCAGTGTCCACACCTGAAGGTACCCATATAACCCATATGTAATGGCTATGCGCTCTGTGTCCCGTGATGTACTTCAAGAAAAGGATTTTACAGGTAAGCTGTTTATTAAAAATCCTTTTTTTGTACAGGCGTTTAGGCTTACTTAGCGTTTTTTTCAGCCAGAAACAAAACTCTCAAAAATGCAATCCAGACTTTTTTTCTTTTAAACCTAAACGCTGAGCTTTAAATATGTTTTAGGACTACCTAATGTGCATGGACACATTGGATAATACTGAGCTACTTAGCTTAGCTAAAAAGGTGCTGTCCTTGCCCGTGTTTGTGAGATTTCCCTTACTGTCCTGATGATCACATGATGATCACAGTGGAGTTTCTCCCCATCTATAAAAACTTGAGAGAGAAAAAGGGGATGAGTCATAAGAGGGGCAACGAGAGCTGCAGAGCTGTAGGTGTGTGTCTGTGTAAATCTAGGAAGTGAACAGGCAGCAGTTTCAGCTGCCCACAGTTAATATGGATGCAGCCAGACTCAGTGGAGGGAGATTTCGGCAGCATATTTGGCAAGTACAGAATCACAGTATATATAAAATAATATGCAAGTGGTTGGAAGAAAGCTTCAGAAAGGCAAAGATATTTTTAAAACAAATTATGTGAGCAGACTGCAGTTCCTCTTTAATTTTATTATAATGGAAAGTTAAGTTCCATTTCTTTTGTGTGATTTTAGATGGCTGTTTTTGTTCACCTAATATAAAATACTAGTTTGTTCTAGTCATGTTACAAGTTATTTTTGTTTGACATGTGTGTGTTTTGTAACAGGTTTGGATGAACCAGCAATATACAGTTGTGAAGCACATAATAACAAAGGACTGACCGCTTCCAATAATGTGAAAATCAACATTAAAGGTGAGCAACGTTTATAAGCAATCAATTGTATTATGTTGCAAAAGCTTATGAATATTAATAATGAAACATTCTGTGCAATTTAGCATATTGCAGCTTACCAGTCTTTAGAGAAGGTTGTTGCTATTCTTTTTTTTTTTTTTTTGGGGCTTCTTTACTGATTAAAATTTTCGTGTTCGAATTAATCGTTTTTTTTATTATTTTTAATAAATTAATCGACTAATTTCGATTTATTATAACGCACATACAGATCCAACTAGTTTTAGCTGATCTCCTTGCATTGCAACTCTGCATTAGTTAGTGGTAAATGTGGTATACACTATATACAATCACCCGACACTAGTTAGTTTCCACAATGCATGACTTAACCACTTAAGGACCCCCGCACGCACATATACGGCCACAGAATGGCACGTACAGGCACAAGGGCGTAAATTTACGTCCCCGCCTAAGTGCGGTTCGGGGGTCCCAACGGGACCCCCTCCGCGGCGTGCGGGGGTCCCCCTGGCTCCGGGAGCGATCCGGGATCAGCGGGCGGATGTCGGCGAATACCCGCCCCCCCGCGATCGCTCCCAGCCAATGGGAGCGCGCTCCCATCCTGTCAGTTCCTCCTCCTGTGTTTACACAGGAAGGAGGAAATTATGTAATCTCTCATCGCAGCGCTGTTTCCCAGCGCTGCTGATGAGAGAAGACATCACAAGTAAGTGTGCACCAACACAACACTGACACACACTCACATAGGCATATTAACCCCTTGTGATCGCCCCCCCCACCCCCCTGTCACAGTGTCACTGAATGCAGTGATCTAATCACTGCATTTAGTGTCAGTGTGACAGGCAGTGTAAAAAACAGTTAGTGTTAGGTTCAGGATAGCCCCCCCACCCCCCCTAATAAAGTTTTAACCCCCTGATCACCGCCCTAGTTAACCCTTTCACTCCCTATTGCCAGCGTCACTAAGCGATCATTTTTCTGATCGCTGTATTAGTGTCGCTGTTCCCGCTAGGTAGCTATTTTTTTTTTATTGCGATTTTTTTTTTTTTACTAAAGACATGTGGCTAAATAAATTTTGGCCTAAATGTTTGACTAAAATTTAGTTTATTTGATTTTTTTTTAACAAAAAGTAAAAAATAGTGTTTTTTTTTCAAAAATGTCGCTCTATTTTTGTATATAGCGCAAAAAATAAAAATCGCAGAGGTGATCAAATACCACCAAAAGAAAGCTCTATTTGTGGGAAGAAAAGGACGCAAATTTTGATTGGGAGCCACGTCGCACGACCGCGCAATTGTCTGTTAAAGCGACGCAGTGCCGAATCGCAAAAACACCTTGGGTCATTTACCAGCGTATTGGTCCGGGTCTTAAGTGGTTAAAGGGTCACTAAAGGAAATTTTTATTTTTTTTGCTAAATAGCTTCCTTTACCTTAATGCAGTGCTGTTTTCATGTTCTCATTGTTCGTTTTTGCTTTGAAGTTGCTGTAATTCTGCTCTGATCTCCACACTTCCTGCTCGTCTGGCTCCTTATGAAAAATCTCATGGCAGATTTTCACTGTGGTCTAAGCTGTGTGTCTAAAACTCCTCAGAACCAATCAGATTCATTTTAAAAACAAAACACTGCCCTGCATTTGTTTGTTTTTGTTCTGTGTGTCTTCTCTACTTCACAGAAACATGAAACATTATATGATTGATTTTTTATCTATTTTTAATCATTTTTTAAAAGGAATCAGTTACCTTTTTTGTCTCTATACCCTGTAAACAGTCATTTCAGCATACATTTTTTTTTCCTTTAGTGACCCTTTAACTTCACAGTTCACACAAATACGTTTTAAATTTAAACTGTAGTTTCTTATTAAACTTTAAGAAAAACGTAGAAAGTTAGTTTAACTTTAATTATAAAATGTATCTAGTATATTGACTGTCAGTCACTTTGTAGTAGGCAAGTAGGCATCACTTTAGCCAGTCACGCAGACATACCAGACTGTTTACATTTTCTGGAAGCAGACATAATTGCATTTTATTGACAATATACCCTGAAGAACTGAACAGTCTTTCACACGGAACAGATGTTGCCGATACACAAAAAATTGTCTGCACAAAACTGCTTAGAACAGGAAAACAATGGTTATTTTTCCCCCTTCCCCTGATGGAGCCTGGTGCACCCTCCTGCTCCACAGATGCAAAGGTGCCTCAATCCAATGGGTGCAGTTTGCTCGCATCCAGGCTGTCTGGTGACGTCAAGAATTTTGATTGATCAAAAAAATTAAACATTAATCGAGGAATTAATCTTTAATTTCCCCAGCCTTACAAGTTCTTTTCCTTTTTTCTTTCCCCTGGTAATCCTTTGAATACCACCGTTCTTTCACCTGGGTGGCTACACTCACTGCACCATATATATGAGGGTAGGACATGGTTGTCAGCTGGGCTGGTCCCCTGTCTTCATCTCATGGGGGCAAAAAAATGTAGAAGTTCACAGAAAGTATCCTGAAACAAAGTTAATTATCCTTTAGGTTCAGTTTACAGAAAGTGACACAGAATTTATAAAAACCTCAACAGGTATTTTCTATACTTATTGAAAATGTCCTTAGCCTATATTGTCCCAGACTGTCTCATCAAAATATTCCCAGGGTCCCCTTTTTGCTTCTGGAGCTGTAGAGAGGTGGGCGTGATGTCCCATTATTATCATTATACAGGATTTATATAGCGCCAACAGTTTGCGCAGCGCTTAACAAAAAAAAAAATCGCCATAAGCGTATTTGTTCGGTTTGCGCAAAAGTTCTAGCATCAACAAAAAATGGAATAGAATTATGGCATTTTTTTTTTATTAGTAATGCGATTTATTTTTTTTTTTTAATTAATGTGACCGTGACATTGCGGCGGACACATCGGACACTTTTGACACGTTTTTGGGACCATTCACATTTACACAGCGATTAGTGCTATAAACTGATATACTGTGTAAATGTGACTGACAGGGAAGGGGTTAACACTAGGCGGCGCTGAAGGGGTTAAATATGTTCCCTAAAGTGTGTTCTAACTGTGGGGGGAGGGGACTCACAAGGGGAAGAGACCGATGTGTGTTCCTCTGTACTGGGAACACACATCGGTCTCCTTACCGCTGACAGGACATGGATCTGTGTGTTTACACACGCAGATCCATGGTCCTGCCGTGATTGTGGGCAATACTAGAACAGGAACGGCTTAAAAAAAAAGGGTTTTCAGGGATCGTCTAAAGATTAATAGTTTAGGAGACAGCCTGACAGATTGGGGTAGGGAGTTCCAAAGGATGGGAGAAGCTCTGGAGAAGTCCTAGAGGCGAGCATGGGAGGAGGTGACGAGGGAGCTAGAGAGCCGGAGGTTTTGGGAGGACCAAAGAGAGCGGCTTTGTTGGTATTTTGGGACTAGGTTAGTGATGAAGCTGGGGGCCGAGCTGTGGATGGCTTTGTAAATTATTGTTAGTACTTTGAATTTTATTCGTTGGGTGAGTGAAAGCCAGAGTGTTAATCATATTTTGTGGACCTGTTCCAAGGGCAGATGGTTCTGGATAAGGCCTCTTCCACACAGGCGGACTCCATCGCTACAGAGTCTGCCTGCTCCCGCTGGCTCAGTGGGAGATCTGTCCGCTGATCTCCGCTGAGCCGCCGAATGACGTGTCCCTCTCTGCTCACTGAGCGGGGAGGGGTTTGTGCAGTGCCACTGTCTCCTATGGGGAGATCTGATGAAAACGGACAGCATCCATTTTCATCAGTTCTCACCCGATCCGATCCGCCATGGACGGGTGGGGATGTATCGCGGATTGGTAGATCGGGTCAGCGGACATGTCTCCGCTGACATCCGAAGCCCCATAGGGCTTCATGGAGCAGCCGTTCCGGTCCGCCGTCAAAACTTTAACAAGGTGGCCCCCAGATCCTGCTCTTTAATAACTAAGGGGTCGGTGCCACCTGGTGATGTAATTGACTGAGGGCATGCTTGGTAATTGACGTCACAAGGGGTGGTGTAACCGATATTTACTGGTTGTTAGGGACGCTGGCGGCCCCGCTCCTGAGTCAGGGCTCTTAACGCTGCCTGAGCACATCAGTGTTAAGGTCCCCTGTCCCTCAAAACTGGGGTAATGCATTGGGTAAGTTAGGCAGCCATGATGCCCCTGTGAGTGCGAGGCCTTCCTTGTGAGAATGACATGTATATAATACAAAAAATGATATGGGAACATCTAAGAGAAATTACAAACTGGAACTCTTGTTCCTTCTTTGTGTGGACAAGAATGACAGATTACACACACTTCCCATATTTTAAGTGGTAAAGCTCCTGGGAATAGTGAGGGGGTCTTATTGGGAAAGGGAGGGTCTTCTGTTCATAGGAAATCTTGTCTAACAATCCTTTTATGCTCAAGAGTGTAATCTATCTATAGCAACCAGTGACTGCTATACGGGAGCTGTATAGTAGCATGCACGTGTTTCATAGGTGTGCGCACAAGGTGTGCCTGGGCACACCCTAATCACTCCGTGTGGTGCATATTTTCCCTGTTCCCTGAGACTTCACCAAATAAAAAAAAATCTCCCTTTTTTTTAGCTTTTCCTCCTCCTAAAAAAAAAAAATTATTAAAAAAATTAAATTGCCAGAAATAATAAAAAATAAAATAATTAAAATAAAAACTGACACTGTGCACGACCCTACTGACATATATATCAGTGTATATATACAGATGCGTGCACACACACTCACACATATATGCGTTTCAGCTTTGGGGTGCACACCCTAATGCAATAGGCTGCGCACACCTATGACGTGTTTAGAGTATTTAGAGTATTTCATTCATATGTCTGGACCTGCAGCAGACGTTTTTTTTTTTTTGAAAGCTCAGCTCATTTCAGAGGACTTTTCCCTGGCATACATACATTATATTGTCAAAAGTATTGGGACACCTGTCTTTACACGCACATGAACTTTAATGGCATACCAGTCTTATTTCGTAGGGTGACCTACCCTTTGCAGCTATAACAGCTTTGACTCTTCTGGGAAGGCTGGCCACAAGGTTTAGGAGTGTGTCTATGGAAATGTTTGACCATTCTTTGAGAAGCGCATTTGTGAGGTCAGGCACTGATGTTGGAAGGGAAGGCCTGACTCGCAGTCTCCAGTCTAATTCATCCCAAAGTGTTCTATAAGGGTTGAGGTCAGGACTCTCAAAATCACTCATTCATGTCTTTATAGGCCTTGCTTTGTGCACTGATCCAAATCACTTGATGGAGGAGGGAATATAGTGTGGGGTTGTTTTTCAGGGGTTTGGGCTGGGCCCCTTACTTCCAGTGAAAGGAACTCTTAAGGCATCAGCATACAGTACCAAAACATTTTGGACAATTTCATGCTCACAGCTTTGTGGGAACAGTTTGGGGGTGGCCCCTTGCGGTTCCAACATGACCGTGCACCAGTGCACAAGGTTCATAAAGACATGGATAAGTGAGTTTGGGGTGGAGGAACATGACTGGCCTGCACAGAGTCCTGACCTCAACCCAACACCTTTGGGATAAATTAGAGTGGAGACTGCAAGCAGGGCCTTCTTTTCCAACATCAGTGTCTAACCTCACAAATGCCCTTCTAGAAGAATGGTCAAACATTTCCATAGACACACTCCTAAACATTGTGGGCAGCCTTCCCAGAAGAGTTGAAGCTGTTATAGCTGCAAAGGGTGGGCGAACTCAATATTGAACCCTACGGACTAAGATTGGGATGCCATTAAAGTTCATGTGCCTGTAAAGGTAGGAGTACCAATACTTTTGACAATATGGTATAACACTGTATATGGCGCAAAATGGCTAAATATGAAAGGCCTTGTTCGCGGAGGCATACAACAGCGTAGATCCGTGCAAGAGTCATGTTTGCTCGCACGGGGATGCACAGGTGTCCATGCATCTCTGTGTAGGCAGTCCCATTCATGTAAATTGGGATGCAGAGGCTGCAAAAACACAGGCACTGCTCCAATTTGACAGCCATGCAGGTACAGATGCACGGCACCAAACAGACAGTGTTTTTTTTAACCACTTGCCGACCAGCCGCCGCAGTTATACGGCGGCAGGTCGGCACGGGTGCGCGAGAGCCCGTAGCTCTACGTCGCGCTTTTCGCGGCCACTAGGGGGCGCGTGCGCGCCGCCGGCGGCCCGCGCGCGCGCCCCCCGCTCGCCCCCGAGTCCCGTGCGTGTGCCCGGCGGGCGCGATCGCCGCCGCGTACACGCGATCGCTCGTTACAGAGCGGGGAACGGGAGCTGTGTGTGAAAACACACAGCGCTCGTTCCTGTCAGCGGGGGAAACGCTGATTTTCTGTTCATACAATGTATGAACAGAAGATCAGTGATTCCCCCTAGTGAGGCCACCCCCCCATACAGTTAGAACACAAATAGGAACACACTTAACCCCTTCCCCGCCCCCTAGTGTTAACCCCTTCACTGCCAATGGCATTTTTATAGTAATCCAATGCATTTTTATAGCATTGATCGCTAAAAAAATGCCAATGGTCCCAAAAATGTGTCAAAAGTGTCCGAAGTGTCCGCCATAATATCGCAGTACCGAAAAAAAACGCTGATCGCCGCCATTACTAGTAAAAAAAAAAATAATAATAAAAATGCCATAAAACTACCCCCTATTTTGTAAACGCTATAACTTTTGCGCAAACCAATCAATAAACGCTAATTGCGATTTTTTTTTACGAAAAATATGTAGAAGAATACGTATCGGCCTAAACTGAGGAAAAATTTTTTTTTTTATATATATTTTTGGGGATATTTATTATAGAAAAAAGTAAAAAATATTGCATTTTTTTCAAAAGTCGCTCTGTTTTTGTTTATAGCGCAAAAAATAAAAACCGCAGAGATGATCAAATACCACCAAAAGAAAGCTCTATTTGTGGGAAAAAAAGGACGCCAATTTTGTTTGGGAGCCATGTCGCACGACCGCGCAATTGTCAGTTAAAGCGACGCAGCGCCGAATCTCAAAAAGTGCTCTGGTCTTTGGACAGCAATATGGTCCGGGGCTGAAGTGGTTAAGCTGGTTTTAAATACTTGTCTAAAGTTCCATTATAAAGTTCCCACTCATCAGGTAACAGGTCCTTATTTGTCTGTGTCACCCCAAAGTAAATCTGCATGTCACTTAATACAAGTTCCTGATAAAAGCCAGCGCTCGTGCCATTTTAGTGGTTTGTGAACAATTGGCTCATTCTAAGCACTTGGCTGATTTATTAATTCATGTCTTGTTTAGATCTCAAGCCTTTTCCCTTAGCTTACCCTGCAGGCCTGGATGCCTGCCATTTATTAATAGGATGTTTCCTTGCAAAATGTGCAATGGAAAGGTAAGGAGGCCTAGTGTTTACGTAATTTATGCAGCAGTCACATAAATGAAATCATATAACATTGATAGAATTCAAACTTTAAATCACAAGTGCACACACTGAAAACAAGTTTACCCTGATCTAAGTACAATAGGGGTAATGAACCTGGACGTTTTCATACAGCAATAAGAAAGACCAAACGACTAAATGTTTTTTAGACAAACATGGTAAATTCTCAGTTCAGTTTTAGGCCTCATGCACATAGGGCTTGGGGGTTTGGGGGATGAAAGAACTTGACTGTCCTGTACAGAGTCCTGACCTTAACCGGAGATAGAACACCTTTGGGATAAAAAAGGCCTCATACACACGATAGGTTAGCCAGAGGACAACGGTCTGATGGACTGTTTTCATCGGTCAAAACCGATCGTGGCCCCATAGGTTATTTAACCTTAGGTTAAAAAAAAGCCAACTTTAAAATTAACCTATGGATTCCTAACCGATAGGTCAAAACCAATCGTTAGTAGGCACGATCATCGGTTAAAAATCCATGCATGAGGGAGCTGTGGTGGCTCAACGTGATTGGCACTGCGCTGACAAGCCGTTCACCTCTGCAGCCAAGGGTTCGGATCCTGGTCTCAGCTACATGTGAATTGAGTTTGGTGGTCTCAGCCCGGCTCCTGGTGGGTGTGCTATGCAAGGTACGCCTGTGCTTAGTACGCCCCCCCCCCCCCCCACAAAAACCACCACACTTGCACACACGCAAAATTGCTTTGACACGCACGCACTTTGGCCATGCGGTCTCCTAAAAAAGAGAGGCGAAGGACCTACGGGGCTGGCTGAGTTGGGCCCCGTCAGGCTTCCAAGCGGAGCAGGTAGGGTGGGGTGAGTGGGAGGTCCTCCCTCACACCCGCCATTGCCACCCGGGGGCATGGAGAAGGATGGCAGATTGCCTCCGGGGGGAGGGTCTGCCTATTCCCAACTCCTGCAGTCCGGCTCCTCTCTCTCGAGTTCACGCACAAAATACACTTTAAAAAAAAAAATCCATGCATGCTCAGAAGTCGACGCATGCTTGGAAGCATTGAACTTCATTTTTTTCAGCACGTCGTTGTGTTTTACGTCACCGCGTTCTGATACAATCGTTTTTTTAACTGATGGTGTGTAGGCACATCAGACCATCAGTCAGCTTCATTGGTTAACCTATGACAACGGTCCTTCAGACCGTTCTCATCGGATGGACTGATCGTGTGTACAAGGCTTTAGAGCAGAAACTACAAGTTTGGCCTTCTTGTCCAACATCAGTGACTGACCTCACAAATGCGCTTCTGGAAGAATGATCAAACATTCTCATAGACACACTCCTTAACCTTGTGAACAGCCTTTCCAGAAGAGTTGAAGCTGTTATAGCTGCAAAGGGTGGGCCAACTCAATATTGAACCCTGATGTGTATTCCTCTAAGGTTTCGCCTACAACAAGGGAAATTGCTTCCTTTTTGGATCAGTGTCATCTCCCGCGTTTGTCGGCCGCAGTTGTGGTGCAACTGAATGCGCCGCTCACGACTGATGAGATGCTGGAGGCGTTGGCGCTCTCCTCTCCTGGCAAGTCTCCGGGCTCGGATGGCTTGCCGGCGGAGGTATATGAGCGCTACTCGGATAGTCTGATACCTCTTTTGAAGGAGGTGTTTGTGGATGCGTTTGAACGGGGCTCCCTACCTCAATCTATGAATGAAGCCATAATAGTGCTGCTACTGAAGCCCGGTAAAGATGCCCAATGTGCAGATTCTTATAGACCTATATCGTTATTGACAACAGACGTGAAATTACTGGCCAGGGTGTTAGCCACCAGACTAGCTAAAGTTATAAATACTGACCAGTCAGGCTTCATTCCTTCCCGATCCACGGCCATTAACATCAGGCGTCTTTTTCTAAATCTACAGATACCTGCTGACAATGAAGGCCAGAGGGCGATCCTTTCATTGGACGCTGCCAAAGCCTTCGACAGCGTCGAATGGCCCTATTTGTGGGAGGTCCTGGGTCACTTTGGATTGGGTGACAACTTCATCAAGTGGGTACGGCTGCTGTATGCTGCCCCCACGGCTCGGCTGCGGGTGAATGGGGACCTTACGGACGCCTTTCTGTTGCACAGAGGCACGAGGCAGGGGTGCCCCTTGTCGCCCCTGCTTTTTGCACTAGCCCTTGAGCCTCTGGCGGCGCAAATACGGTCCTCCCCTGAGATAGCTGGTTTCGAGAGGGGCGAGCAGATAGAGAAGATCTCCCTTTATGCGGACGATACTTTATTGTATTTGGGGGATGTTGATACATCCCTTACGGCAGCTATGGAGTTGATTCAGCGATTTGGCTCCCTGTCGGGTTTTTCGATAAATTGGGGTAAATCCGTTATTTTACCTGTGGATGGTCCGATCACCTCGCTACCAGAGGCGGCGGGGTCCTTACAAGTGGTGGAGTCTTTCAAGTACTTGGGGGTTCAGGTGTCAGTTAATCCACAGAAATATTTGGAGGAGAATCTCCTTCCCCTTTTCAAACGCTTACAAATGACCTGTAATACCTGGTGTAAACTTCCGTTGTCAGTGATAGGACGGATAAATTTAATTAAGATGGTTTGGGGCCCCCAACTTTTATATATCATGCACAACTCCCCTCAATGGATACCTCGTCGGTGGTTTTCTCGGATAGACTCCTTATTTAGATCACTGATTTGGAAAAAGAAAGTGGCCCGTATTCGGTTGTCCACATTACAGTACGATAAAGACCAGGGGGGAGCGGCTGTCCCCAGCCCTAAGTTCTATTTTTTGGCTTCTCAATTGCAGCATCTGTGTGGCATGGGGCGGGTCAATGGCAATGATTCCATCGACACTCTACTACGAGTGGGATCCGGGAGCGCGTCGGTATTGGCGTGTCTGGAGGCGGGATTTCCGCACTTGCCTTGGACGGCGCCCACCGTGATTCTCCTTGGGATTTCTTGTGGACACTCCTCTGTGGGACAATTTAAACCTGATGGAAGTTTTCAAACTTGAAGGCTTCCTAGCCTGGAAACTAGCGGGGATTCAAAATATTGCCCAGATTTATCATAATAACGTGCTTAAGTCGTTTCAGGAATTGCAGGCTGAGTTTAATCTACCCAGGCAGCAATTCTACAAATACTTGCAGCTCAGGCACGCCCTGCAGACTCAGGGTCGGGTGTCTGTTCTTCAATTATCTAGCCACAGGCTAATAACGGATATATTTTTTGGTACTGATAAAAAAGGTATGATATCCCATGTTTACTCCTCCCTATTGTCATCCGTGCAAAACTCAGCGACTTTACCTTGTAGGAGAGGGTGGGCAGAGGACCTGGGGGACATTGATGATGAGACCTGGGAAACATGTTTACAAGCTGGCCCTCTTACCTCGGTTTCACAATCACATAGATTGTCCCACCTGTTTCTGCTACACAGGGTTTACCGTACACCCATCCAACTGTTCCGGTGGGGGAGACGGGACTCTTCCTTGTGCCCTAAACACTGTGGGGAGGAGGGGTCGCTTATTCACCTAATGTGGTGCTGTCCCAAATTACACCGGTTCTGGAGGAGTGTCACCGAGGTTATTTCCTCGGTGTTTCAAACTAGGGTCCCGTTGGACCCCATTGTATGCATACTAGGTGCGGTGGATGAAGAGGTATACCCCCCTCCGGTCAACATCGCAGTAATCAGGCTCTTATACTTAGCAAGGAAACAGATAGCTAGATTCTGGTTGTCCCCACACGTCCCGACTAAGAAACAATGGATCGAACAAGTGAACCTTATTATTGTGAGAGAGCACTATACATATCAGCATAGAAATGCCTCCAGGAAATTTAACTCCATTTGGCAGCCCTGGTTGGAGACGCCTGGATTGGCACCACCGAGACTGGTAATGACTCGGCTGTTGCAGATGTAGTCGACATTCTCCACCCGGGTGCCAAATATTTGACCATGTTTGAAGAGTTTATTTCAAGGGGATCTACACTGTGGACATGAATGTTTTCATGAGTGATGGGCAATGGGGAGGCTTTTATTTTATTTTTATTTATTTTTTATTTTTTGGGCAGACTGTGGAATGCAGACTTTCAGTTGTGGCCCGTTGGCCTAGTTTGTGATTGAGTTGGGGGGCGGGGTGGTTTCTTGCCTTCCCGGCACTGTTTAACTTTTGTCATTAACAGTTCATGGTTTCTGTGATCTTCTAGTGCCTCTGTTTTGGCATATGTAAGGTACTATTTTCTTTGTGCTGAAGTTCTGTGTTTGGTAGATATGCTGATCTGTATTTCTGTATCTTACTTTGTTTTGTTTTTTGGCACAATAAACCATTTTACTGATAAAAAAAAAAAAAATATTGAACCCTACGGACTAAGACTGGGAGGCCATTTCAGTCCATGTGCGTGTAAAGGCAGGTGTCCTGATACTTTTGGCAATATATATATAGATATATATATCTATATATAAATCTATATATATATATATAGATATCTATATACAGTGGAACCTCGGTTTAAGAGTTACTTGGTTAGAGAGCGTTTTGATTTGCGAGCAACTTTTTTTTTAAATTCTGATTCGGTTTGCGAGTGTTGACTCGCAAGACGAGCAGAATACAAGCTAAATAGGCCTGCAGTACTTCATTTGGCCTGAGGTACGGGGGCGCTGAAGCCGAGCAGAGCCGAAAATACAGTTACGGGGAGCAGGAAACAAGCTGAAGTGTCCTCTGGCCTTTTCGCCCATTTTCGGCGCTCTCTGGCACCCCCCACCTCTGGACGCATTCGGTATTGCATCCAATTGAAGTCAATACGGAACAAATTATTTTCGTTTCCATTGACTCGATTTGATATGCGAGTACTTTGGATTATGAGCATACGCCTGGAACGGACTATGCTCGTAATCCGAGGTTCAACTGTATAGTTATAGAGGTAGGGATAGAGAAACAGTTGTACAGTGAATGACTGTGAAGGGGGTGTGGGGGGGGGGGGGGGTGTCATCAGAAATTTGATCCTTGGAGCACAGGCAGGCTGTTTTCCTATCACAAGCAGAAAACTGACCACTCTCAGATGGATAAGATCTCATGCCTGGTGGTCAGTTTGGAACAGAAAAGAAGGGGGCCTGACACGATCATCAGGCATTCCATACAAAGGAAGCTATACAAAGAGAACAGGATACTTTTCAATACAAGTACACTGTACAACAGACACATATCAGAAATATGAAATTCCGGGGTAACATATCCCTAAAGAAGCAGGTAGGAGAATGGGGGCAGTGAAATAAGTGTGGGAACGCATTGCCCTTTTCTGTGAATCTTGCACTGGATATTGGAGGACAATACGTGACTTAGCGAAATGTAATTTTTACCACAATGAAATGTTTTAGATTGCACCAAAGATTGCAAGAGTCAGAAGGTTTAGGTTCCTCTTAAAATGTTCACCTTAAACAAAATAAAAGCCAGCAGCAACAAATACTGCAGCTTACTTTTAATATTAACACCTGTCCTGGAGTCCAGCGGCGTCCGCACAGAATGAAACCCTGCTGTTTTAGCGCTGGACTGCCCGGTTCCCTACGGCGCATGCGCGAGTCGCGCTGCGCCCGGCGATGTTGTGCAACCAAAGAGCCCGTCTTTTTAGTGGGTGCGGACCTGTCTTTCAGGTATCTGCACCCCCCTCCCCCCTGAGGTCAAATGTGACACTGGAAGGTTTAGGATCTTCACTTTAGGGTGGAGATCCGCTTAACTTTCCAAAACAATTTCATAAATAGATGTTGGCATTGATGTGATGTTGTGGAAGACAAATTTGACATTGACCCTGAATCATCAACCACAGTGGCATTTAAAGTGTTACTAAACCCAGGACCCTGCATTTACTATATCTGGTCTCCTACAGTACACAGTACATGGAAATGCAATTATTTTAGTAAATATAAACTGCTAAATTCCTTTTCTTATCAGCAGTATGTAGCAGTCTTGTGACTTTTATCAGTGCACTGGTTAAAGCTTGTAGAGGGACTTTTCATTCTCCTCTGATTGTCCTATGAGGCTGCATGAC
Source organism: Rana kukunoris (assembly GCA_029574335.1). Taxonomy (NCBI): domain Eukaryota; kingdom Metazoa; phylum Chordata; class Amphibia; order Anura; family Ranidae; genus Rana; species Rana kukunoris. Next base: position 456,697,759 of record CM056052.1, on the reverse strand, counting down.
CTCTAACTTTTTGTCTGGGCAGTGCTGATTGGCCCTGTGCTGATCACATGCACCCTCCCCCCCAAAAAAAACTCTCTAACAGAACACACAAAACTGAGCATGTTCAGAGTGCTTCCTAGTGCTCTGTTCTGTCAGCAGATGGATTGGGGACAGTAAAAGAAGGGGAGGATCAGAGAACACAGGATCAAACAGCCTTTTTACACAATGAGGGGGATTAACTCCTTATGTTCCACAGTGAGTTTAACAAACATGCTTTACTGCATGTACAACCTGATTTTATTGTTGTGGGTTTAGTAACACTTTAAGACACCTTGTGGACAGCCTTCCCTAAAGCGGCTTCTCAACCAATGATATTGTATGTCATTTTAGCAGGCCTTAAAGGATCACTAAAGGAAAAAAAAATTGTAGCTAAATAGCTTCCTTTACCTTAATGCAGTGCAGTTTTCATGTTCTCATTGTTCATTTTTTGCTTTGAAGTAGCTGTAATACTTCTCTGATCTCCACACTTCCTGCTTGTCTGGCTCCTTATGAAAAATCTCATGGCAGCTTTTCACTGTGGTCCAAGCTGTGTGTCTAAAACTCCTCAGAACCAATCAGATTCATTTTAAAAACAAAACACTGCCCTGGGATTCAATTTAAAAACAAAACACTGCCCTGGATTTGTTTGTTTTTGTTCTGTCTCTCTCTCTACTTCACATAAACACAAAACCAGTTTAAAAACGAAAGTGAAACTAGAGGCATGTTATATGATTGATTTTTTTATCTATTTTTAATCATTTTTAAAAGGAATCAGTTAACTTTTATGTCTCTATACCCTGTAAACAGTAATTTCAGCAAAAAAAAAAAAAAATGTTTCCTTTAGTGATCCTTTAACCACTTCCATACCAGGCACTTACGCACCTTCCCGCCCAAGTCAATTTTCAGCTTTCAGCACTGTCGCAATTTGAATGACAATTGCGCGGTCATGCTACACTGCACCCAAACAAAATTGGCGTCCTTTTTTCCCCACAAATAGAGCTTTCTTTTGGTGGTATTTGATCACCTCTGCGTTTTTTTTTTTTGTGCAACAACTAAAAATAGAGCGAAGATTTTGAAAAAAAAATAAAGTTTTTATTTTTTTCTGTTAATTTTTTTGTAAATGAGTATGTTTTCTCTTTCAATTATGGGCACTGATATGGTGGCACTGATGGGCACCGATGAGGTGGCACTGATGGGCACCGATGAGGTAGTTCTGATGGGCACCGATTAGGTAGCACTGATGGGCACTGATAGGCGGCGCTGGTATTGGGCACTGATGGGCACTCATGGGCGGCACAGGTGGGCACTGATAGGCGGCACAGGTGGGCACTCATAGGCGGCACAGGTGGGCACTGATAGGCGGCACAGGTGGGCACTGATAGGCGGCACAGGTGGGCACTGATAGGCGGCACAGGTGGGATCTGATAGGTGGCACAGGTGGGCACTGGTAGGTGGGCACTGGGCATGGATTGGCACTGTGGGATGGCACTGACAGACACTGGGGTGGCACTGATGATCACTGAGGGGTGGCACTGATGGATCAATGTTGCCAATCAGTGCCCATGTGTGGGCACTGATTGGCATCATTTTATTTTACTGCCCCCCTTTTTTTTTTTGTAATTTTTTTTTGTATTTTTTTTTATTTCCCTGGTGGTCTAGTGTGGCGATCAGAGGGGGGGCTGCGCTGATAAACAATCAGCACGAACCCCCCCTGTCAGGAGAGCCGCTGATCGGCTCTCCTGTACTCGCATCTGTCAGACGCGAGTGAGGAAGAGCCGTCGGCGGCTCTTCCTGTTTACATCGTGATCAGCCGTGATTGGACACGGCTGATCACGTGGTAACGAGGCTCCGCCGGAGACTCGTTACCGAGATCGGAGGTGCAGGGTGTCAGACTGACACCCCGCATCACCGATCGCCGCGCTGCGCGCCCGCACGGGCGCGTGCGGCATGAAATCGTGCAGGCCGTTTGAGAACGGCCTGTCACGATTTCATAACCACTTCCCGGCCGTAAATCGGCTATTGGCCGGGCGGGAAGTGGTTAACCACTTCCCGCCCGGTCAATGACAAATTTACGGCCGGGAAGTGGTTACAAATGTGTGACTGGCCGTTTAGGAACGGCTTTTTGATTAAAGCCCAGCGCGTGTCCGCTGGTGCGCGCAGCGCGGCGATCGGGGATGGCGTGTGTACCACGTGATCGGCTGTGTCAAAGACACAGCTGATCACATGTCATAACAGATTCGGCGGCGCGCTCCGTGCGCGCCGCCAGAGGCTTGCAGAGCGGGGATTGTTTTAGGCGTGTGTCCCTTGGACACAGCGCTTCCCCGATCAGGGTAAACAGCCAATGAAATTGGCTGTTTACCATGTGACCGGCTGTGTCCAATCACAGCCGGTCACAAGTGTAAACAAACCAGGCAGTTACTATCTGATCCCTGCTCTCTCCTCACACACCGATTTGTGAGGAGAGAGCAGGGATCAGTAAGTGAGATCAGTGTAGTCTGTCTGTATATTACACTGTATACAACACACCCACCCTACCCCCCCCCCACCAATAAAGAGGACCTGTCACACAGCCCTATAAACCATCTGTAAATCAGCCCATCTGTAAATCAGCCCATCTGTAAATCTCTAACACCGCCACCCGTACCGCCATCGGTACCGCCGCTACCCGTACCGCCATCGGTACCACCGCCACCCGTACCGCCACCACCCATACCACCATCAGTACCGCCACCACCTGTACCGCCATCGGTACCGCTGCCATCCGTACCGTCATCGGTACCGCCGCCACCCGTACCGCCACCACCACCCATACCGCAATCGGTACCACCCGTACCGCCATCACCCATACCGCAATCGGTACCACCTGTACCGCCATCACCTGTACCGCCATCGGTACCACCACCACCCGTACCACCATCGGTACCGCCGCTACCCGTACCGCCATCGGTACCACCGCCACCCGTACCGCCACCACCCATACCACCATCAGTACCGCCACCACCTGTACCGCCATCGGTACCGCTGCCACCCGTACCGTCATCGGTACCGCCGCCACCCGTACCGCCACCACCTGTACCGCCATCACCCGTACCGCCATCGGTACCACCACCACCCGTACCGCCATCGGTACCACCACCACCCGTACCGCCATCGGTACCACCACCACCCGTACCGCCATCGGTACCACCACCACCCGTACCGCCACCGGTACCACCACCACCTGTACCGCCATCGGTACCACCACCACCGGTACCACCACCTGTACCGCCATTGGTACCACCACCACCGGTACCACCACCTGTACCACTGCCATAGGTACCACCACACATTCCTGCCACTAATACCTCCATCAGTACCGCCACACAGGCTACTAGTACTGCCATCAGTACCACTGCCATCGGTACCACCACCCATACCACCATCGGTATCACCACCCATACCGCCATCGGTACCACCACCACCGTACCACCACCGCCATCGGTACCACCACCACCCGTACCACCACCACACATTCCTGACACTAATACCTTCATCGGTACCACCACATAGGCCGCCACCACTACCACCAGCAGTACTATTACGCAGGCCCACCAATAAGTACTGACATACTGCCATAATGTCCCAAAAGCTTTTCACACTCGAGGAGGCATATGTCATTATGTCCACCATGTCGGATGATGAGCACAGCGAGGAGCCCCCATTATCCGATTCTGATTCGGAATATGAGCCAGTGGAGGATAGTGGCTCAGAGTCCGAGTCCCCGGAGGAAACCGTCCCTCCCAAAAGAATGCGATTGGGACCAAGATCAGGACCAAGATCAGGAGATCTGCCCAGCACCAGCAGCGCCATACGCCAGGAAGAGGAGCCCAGTACTAGTAATGGAAATCCACGCCCAACCCGAAGAATCCTGCCCCAGTCTTACCTTCCCGATGCCCTGGCAAACCCCTTATGGTTGCCTGCTAACTCAGGATCCGCTATCATCCCCCCTTTCACCGCACAGCCAGGTGTGCAGCCCAACACTACGAATTTTTCTTAATTTGATTATTTTTGTTTATTTTTCCCAGAAGATTTTATGCAGAATATAGTGGATCAAACCAATCTATATGCATCCCAATATATTGCCGCCAACCCCAATTCTTCCTACGCCCGCATGTTCCACTGGCGGCGTCTAACATTGGAAGAATTTAAAAAATTTTTGGGTCTTATGTTCAATATGGGGCTTACAAAGAAGAACGAAGTCCATTCATATTGGTCTACACGCCCCATCCAACACATGCCTATATTTTCCTCTGTCATGTCTAGGACAAGATACGACATGATAATGCGTTTTATCCACTTTAATGACAATTCACAGTGCCCTCCCCAAAATCATCCCCACTACGACAAATTATACAAAATACGCCCCCTAATCGATGCCTTTTCCCAGCGATTTGCAGAAGTTTTCATCCCAGACCAAAACATTTGTGTTGACGAGTCCCTTATACATTTCACTGGCCGACTGCACTTCAAGCAGTACATCCCAAACAAGAGAGCCAGGTATGGGTTAAAATTAAATAAATTATGCGATCGAGCCACTGGATATGTGTTCACATTCAGGATCTATGAAGGCAAAGACTCCCAGCTCCAGCCCCTTGATTGCCCAACATATCTTGGAACCAGTGGAAAAATTGTCTGGGAGTTGGCATACCCCCTGTTCGGAAAAGGCTACCATTTATATGTTGATAATTATTATACCAGCCTGCCCCTTTTTCGTCACCTTTACAGCAAGCAAACCCTGGCCTGCGGTACCTTCAAAAAAAAACGGAAGGGATTCCCACAAAATTTGTTGACCAAAAACTTGAAATCTGGAGAGTCGTCATTCATGAGGAACGAGGAGGTGTTGGCCATGAAGTGGAGGGACAAGAAAGATGTCCACATCCTCTCTACCATCCACAATGACACCATGGTGGAGATCCAAAAAAGAGGCAGACATATTGCCAAGCCTGAATGTGTTAACGATTACAATTTGTACATGGGGGGGGGGTGGATTTAAATGACCAGATGCTACAGCCCTACTTATCAACAAGAAAGTCCTATTTTTGGCACAAGAAGGTTGCGTTTCATCTGTTTCACATGGCCCTTTTTAATTCGTTTGTATGCTACCAAAAAGACAATCCGCCAACTGAAAGCCCACAAATCTCCTACCTCAAGTATATCGAAGATATCATTGAAGCCCTCATTTATCAACAAGATCCCGTCCCAGGAAGCATTCGCTCTGATTGTGTGAGTCGTCTTCACGAGCGACACTTTCCCTTTAGCGTCCCCCCCTCAGAATCTGGAAGAAGACGCCAAAAAAAATGCCGTGTATGCAGCAAAGCAGGAGTAAGAAGAGACACCACCTGTTACTGTCCCGATTGTCCCTCCCAACCTGGCCTGTGCATGGGACAGTGCTTCAAAAAGTATCATACATCCATCCAATATTAGTTCCCCTTATTAACAGACTGCCATTTCCCCATTTTCCTGCTACCATGTTAATTAACTGACCCTGGCCTGTTTACCGACGATGTCTTTGCTTGCCGATTCAAACTACGTTTCTGACCTCCATGTGTACCAACCTCAGCCTGTTTACCGACGATGCCTCTGCCTGCCGATTTAAACCACATTTCTGACTTCCATGTGCACCGACCTTGGCCTGTTAATCTACCATGTTTTTGCCTGCCACTTGGACTGATCTTTTGGCCATTTACTTTTAGTACACAGGGGTCTCACATATGTGAGGGGCTTCAGAAAAGCGTTCTGAGTAGAGAAAACCAGTTTTTCGTTTTCTGTTCTCCCAGAACAGGGTCTGGTTGCCCAGAGGCTTCAAAGCGATTTGGGTGGGAGAAGCCTCTACCCCTGTCCCCCTGGCCCTAAGCTTGATGGTCTTTCCTGCTGCCTGGACCAATACTTTGGATGTGCTGACCATATTACTGCCTGTATTGACCCATGACATTATGGACCATGTTTCTTCCTGCTGCTTGGACCAATACTTTGGCTGTGTTGATCATATATCTGCCTGCTACCTCTACTGACTTTTCACAATATTTCTGCTAAGACACCTCTGCCTGCTACCTGGACCTGTGCTTTGGCTGTGCTTTGGCTGTGCTCTGCCTGTGCTGACAGTATCTCTGCCTGTACGAACTATGGACAGTATTCCTGCCTGCTGCCTGAATGATTGCTTTTGTTGTCGCTGACCTCATCCCTGCCTGCTGCCTGGACCGATGCTCTCCTCTGTGGACCACTGCACTACTAAAACAAACAGGTAATCTTTTGTTATTTGGTATGTGTATGCTATGTGTTAGATATATGAAGGGCCTTCAAAAATGTGATCGGTTTTAGAAAATGATATGTGCAATTTATGCTTGAAGAACGCCTGAAAGTGCTACTTCAATGTTAGGACTCTGTATGTGGCCAGGCTGTGTAAAAGTCCCACACATTTGGTATTGCCATACTCAGGAGGAGTAGCGGAATGCATTTTGGGGTGTCATGTTTGCTATATATATGCTATGTGTTAGAAATATCTTATAAATGGACAACTTTGTGTAAAAAAAAATGCATTTTCATTTTTTTTCCACATTTTCCAAAACCTTCTGGAAAAAAATGAACCGCTCAAAAGACTCATAATGCTTCATAGATTATACATTGGGGTGTGTGCTTTCCAAAATGGGGTCATTTTGTGGACAATTCCATTGTCCTGGTGCTCCAGGGCCTTCAAAAGTGTAATAGGTGGTTGAGAAAGGATTTGTGCAATTTATGCTTGTAGAACGCCTGAAAGTGCTACTTCAATGTTGGGCCTCTGTATGTGGCCAGGCTGTGTAAAAGTCCCACACATTTGGTATTGCCATACTCAGGAGGAGTAGCAGAATGTATTTTGGGGTGTAGTTGCAATTATGCATATGCTGTGTGAGAGAAATAACCTGTTAATATGACCAGTTTATGTAAAAAAAAAAAAAAAATCTTAATTTTCCTAAGAATTGTGGGTAAAAAAATACAACTTCAAAAAACTCACCATGCCTCTTAATAAATACCTTGGACTGTCTACTTTCCAAAAAGGGGTAATGTGGGGGGTATTTGTACTTTCCTGGCTTGTTATTGTCTCAAGAAATGAGATTGGCCTTCAGTACATTAGGTGTGATCAGATGTGATCAATTTTCAGTGATTGGCACCATAGTTTGTAGACTCTATAACTTTCACAAAGACCAAATAATATACACTAATTTGGGTTATTTTTACACAAGATATGTAGCAGTATTAATTTTGGCACAAATTTATGAAGAAAAATCACTTATTTGCAAAATTTCACAATATAAACTAAAAAAAAGTGCGTTTTTTTTCAAATTTTCGCTGTTTTTTTGCTTATAGCGCAAAAAATAAAAAACCCAGTGGCAATTAAATACCACCAAAAGAAAGCTCTATTTGTGAGAATAAAAGGATACCAATTTGGTTTGGATACAGTGTAGCATAACTGAATAATTGTCATTCAAAGTGTGAGAGCTCTGAAAGTTGAAAATTGGTCTGGGCGGGAAGGTGCATAAGTGCCTAGTATGGAAGTGGTTAAGCACGATTTTTTACTCCTTAAAGTCGATGTAAACCCGATTCATGAAATTTGAGTTGGGCACTTATATCTTTTTGTTATCTCTTTTCAATGAGCTAAGTCTTATAGCTCTATTTCTGAACGGTTCCTCTGTTATCAGCCTGAGAACTCCTGACATATTTTTTTACTTTTTAGACAAAAGCAGCCTGAATCATTTGTCAAAGGAGGTTGCTAAAATAGAGTAGCAGAAAGCAGATCCTATTACAAAACAGCTCTGAGGCGCCGTACACACGGCCGAGGTTCTCGCTGAAAACCAGCGAGAACCTCGCTGGAATGCACATTCCAGCGAGGACCTCGGCCGTGTGTACGGTCTCGGCGAGCTTCCCGTCGGGAAGCCCGTCGAGCCGAAATAGAGAGCGCGCTCTCTATTTCCTCGACGGCCCGCCTGGAAGAATGGCTGGTTGCCATTCCCGACGGGCGGGTCGCCGAATTCGACGGCCGGGAGAGAACCTCGACGGGCGGAACGATGTGTTCTGCCCGTCGAGGTTCTCTGCCGTGTGTACGGCGCCTGAGAGTCTCTGCCTATGATGAGAGGGGGTGTGTGCCTTTCCTCCAATCAGCAATGTTAGCTATTTCGGCTGTATGCCCTGACATCACACTCTGTGTTAACCAGGAAGAGAGAATCTCCTAAAACTGTCTGAACTTTGTAAACAGTATATAAATGTGAAGACAGCAGATATACATATAAAACTTATGTAGGGAGATTTGGTTCATCTCTGTGTATCATCTGAGGCTGTTCACTTCACTGGGTGTATGGAGGGTTTACATCCAATTTAAGTGATATTATAGGTTGATAAAACAGGATAATTTCTTCCTAAACTTAATTTGTATATTGTCTTTTCACTGTATCTATAAAACCTGCCTTCCTTTTATAGAAAGAATGTAGAATATGTTCCACTTTGTATTCGCTGTACACATTCAGTGTTTTCTTTTTACTGTCTTTTTAGATTTTCCATCTCCTCTGGTTGAAGTCAGTTGTTCTAAGCAATTATCAAATGGCATCTCTCTATCCTGGGTCCCTGGTTTTGATGGGTATTCTCCCCTAAGCCTCTGCAACATACAGGTACCAAAGTGGAATAAGCAAATAAGCAAATAGGGGAGGAATAGAACCTCTGTTCGGTTTTTATTAATACTTGTGTGCCTACTGGGGAGATACACTCTCGCTATTAGGCTTGATGATCACAGATGCCAACACCGAAAGAAAAAAGAAAATCCAAACTTTAGGGTTGGCACTGGACACTAGTGTTGCTCACGAATATTCGCATTGCGAATATTCGTAACGAATATTGCATATTCGAGTATTCGCGAATAAATCGAATATCGCGGTGAATATTCGATATTGCGAATATTCGTATTTTTTCAAATTTATTTTTAAAACAGATCACTTCCTAGTGATCTCCATCGACTTCTAAAAGCATTGCTGGTATGATTAGAGACCCTGGGCCGAGTAGCTGAGGCGATTGTTTTATGTTGCCGAATATTCGCAATGCGAATATTCGTAATGCGAATATTCGCGAATACTTTCTCTGCCCTTCTGTGTTTTGTGTATAAAAAAATAAATAAATTAGCTTTAGTTTAGTCATATAAGTTTGTGTAAGTAGAGTTAGTGTTTAGTGCATATTAGTTTAGTTATGCAGGAAATGATCTCCGTTTTTGCGTGTTGACGAGAATTTCGCAATCAATTTCGCATTAGCGAAATTTTGCAAAATTTTTTTTTGATAAAATATCACGAATATTCGATATTAACGAATATTTCGCGAATATTCTTCTATATATTCGTGAAATATCATGAAATCGAATATGGCGTATTCCGCTCATCACTACTGGACACTTGTTTTGGTGACATCTACCATATTTATTGGCGTATAACACGCACAGGCATATAACACGCACCCTAGCTTTAAGAGGGAAGTTTCAGGAAAAAACAGTTTACCCCCTATTTTCAGGGTCAAAAAAGTGAGCGTTACACACCAATAAATACAGTATTTTAGTGGGGATTTCTCCTTGCTATGAAAAGATTTCCTCTTACTTCCAGTTTTGTCTCTGGGACAGGAAGTGGAAGAAAATCTTACCGATGGGACACTGCAGGGAAAAAAAAATTAAAACAGACTGCAAGGGGTTTATCTTTTCCAATGCTATTCAAAACAAAGAGAAGGTTTTAACTTTAGATTTAGAAATCATAGCTATATTTGTGTGTATTTGTATGATTTCAGAGATATAGGGGTTGACTTACTAAAGGCAATTAGGCTGTTTACTTGGCAAGGGAATTATTTGAAGCTCTGCCACCTTCCATCTTTAAATCATATGCAAGCAAAAATATGTTATTTCCTTGCATGTGATTGTGTATTCTTCGCAAAGGGAGTTTTCATCACATTTGCTGAGCTATTGCAACATTTTCATACAAAATAAACAGCCTATTTGCTTTTATAAAGATCAACCCCAAAGTGTTAGTAAATGACTGTGAAAATCTCAGTTTACAACTTCTTTGGTACTGATCAAATAAGGTCAGGGATGTCTGTGCTGCAATACTTGTAAGATATTGCATAAATCTTTTTTATTATTATTATTATTATTATTATTATAAATCATAAAGACTACATCTGACAGGTAGCTTGTATATGATTCTACCTGTTATCACTGTATTTATAGATCAGTGAGTAATGTGGGGTCATGGTGATCTGGCATAGCAAAGTTCACAACACATTATTATTGTTGTTCACACTTTATTTAATGGTCTAGTCCTGACAAACCTTTTTTTTAACCTTTTAAAAGATTGAGGAAGGTTGGAATATCTGTCAGATTTTTACTGCTATGTTCTTGCTGGAGAGATTTCCTCTTTCATTCTGTTCTATCTGATTCCAGTAACCTGGACAGGAAGTAAGTAAATATCTCCCCTGTGTGGACACATTATACTGTAAACCAGACAGAGGTTATAACCCTTCCCTGCACTACCCAAAACGAAAAGGAAAAACAGTTTGGGCTAAAGTTGAGCTTTATTTTATGTTGAATCTGTTTTATTAAGTTGCAAACAGTTGTAAAACATCAACAAAACATAGGTCAGGGATAATATCTGTCTGTTGAGTGTACAAGTCCAAATTAGAATCGGAAGGACAACAAAATAACCTGTATCACATATGCATAGTCAGGTAAATAAGCTTAATGAACCCAGAGATTAGTGAGGTGAATACAGTAATGTTAAATCAAATAACCAATAAGACAGGATCAAAACAGAAAACAAAGGCTCAACACAAATGGCCTGAACGCATGGTAGATCTACTGGTAAGATTGTTAGACTGAAAAAGTACAGGGGGAGGAGAAAAAACAGAGGAAAGGAAAGAGAAAAGAAAAGGATAGGGGGGAGAGAAAGCAGGGAGAGGCGGCATCTCGTTACTCATGAGAGGGCACCCGGGAAGCAGAGGGATCCGTGGTCGCTATAAAGGATTCAAAATCCGCAGAGAACCTGAAGTGTAACCAAACGGTCCACATAATAGTGTGGCCTTCACATTTATCTGTATCCCACGCAAGCATCCTTTCAATGTGTTCGATCTTGTCCATTTCACATGCCCAGTCAGCCAGAGAGGGGGTCAAAGGTTGACGCCACGCTCTGGCGATAACTGAACGTGCAGCAGTCAGCACATGGCGGATTAAGCTCTTCTTGATTTGTTTGTATGACCCCGGGATCATAGATAAGACTGTTAAGCGGGGTTCATTGGGGTACTTGTCGCCTACTAGCTTGTCATAGAGGTTGAGAATCTTGTCCCAAAAGGGGGCAACAAGTGGGCACGTACCCCAAATGTGCGTCATATTCCCCGTGGCGTGCAAACATCTCCAGCACATGTCAGAGATATTAGGATCAAACTTATGTAGAATAGTGGGGCAGCGGTACCACCTAGAGAAAATACGGTAATTTCGTTCTTGGGCATGAGACGAGGTAGATAATTTAAAAGAAAGCGCCAGTGTCTTGCCCCACTCCATATCATCCGGAGACAAATCCATCTCCCTTTCCCATTTCGAGAGGAATGATGGTGGGTTTGGATATGAGACCTGGATCAGCATTTGGTATATCAGGGAAAGCGAATGCTCTGGTCGGTCTGACTGGGAAAGCAATGACTCAAAGGCAGTCTGAGGTCTAGTCATGTCGGCGATGTTTGGTATTTTGTGTAGAAAGTGCGTTAATTGAGTGTGTTCAAGCCAAGCAATAGAAGGGTTGTGGCAGGAAGAGAGCATGTCTGGTAGGGGGATCGGTTTTCCATCACGAAGCGTATGTCTCAACAGAGGAGCTTCTGAGTTTTGCCACATAAGAAATTTAGATTTAGCACAAGTCGGAGAGAAAGAGTTTATATCAAATAATGGGGTCAAGGGGCTGGGTCTCGAGGATAGTAAACCTTTGTGGATGTAGTTGTCCCAAATTCGCAAGGTAGTGGAAGTCACAAGGGGCAATAAGTCCGCAGGGGGTCTATGTGTTGGGTGAGTCCACAGAAGGGATGTGAGGCTGGGAGATATTCGGTCATTTTCTAATGATGTCCATAATTTAGTGGAGGAACCGTGATACCAGTCTACTAGTCTGATCAAAGAGGCCGCGTGATAGTACAGTCGTAAGTCCGGGAGGGCAACACCCCCTCTATCTTTAGGTAAAGTTAAAACGCTAAAGCTAATCCTGGGTTTCCTATGTCGCCATATAAAGTTCCGAATGGCCCTGTTAATCGATTGGAAGAAGCTACGAGGAGGGGGGCTAGGAATTGCCTGAAACATATATAAAATTTTGGGAAGAATGTCCATTTTGACGGCGTTCATTCGGCCAAACCAGGAGATGTTAGGTTTATCATAAGATTCTAGGCACGTCCGCAATGTTCTCATTAGGGGCAGATAGTTTATGTCTGTCAGGGTGGGTAAAGAGGTAGGGATTTGAATTCCAAGATATTTGACAGCCTTTTGCTGCCATTTAAATTCAAATGTAGATTGAACCCTGGTTACTGTAGGCTTGCGTAGGGATATGTTAAGGGCCTCAGTTTTGTCATAATTCACCTTAAAGTTACTGGCCAGTCCAAACTCTGTGAATGCCTCAATAATGGCTGGTATAGATGTATGGGGTTTAGTCACATATAATAAGAGGTCATCCGCATATAGGGACAATTTGTATTGACGGTGACCAATGGAAATACCCTGAATATTGGAGTCGTGACGGATGGCCATGGCTAGATGCTCCATTGTTAGAACGTATAACAATGGCGATAGGGGACAACCCTGACGGGTTCCGTTACGAATCCATATTGGGTCAGATAGTAGGCCGTTAGATCGGATCCTTGCCGTAGGGTTGTTATAGAGGGCAAGGATCTTGCAGAGCATGTTGGGTCCAAGGCCCACTTGATGAAGCGTTCTCTCCAAGAATTTCCAATGAACCCGGTCGAACGCTTTTTCGGCGTCAACCGAGATCAAGCAAGCCGGGATTTTACATTTTTGGGCATATTCCATCAGGGAAATAGTTTTGAGGATGTTATCCCTGGCCTCCCTCTTAGGGGTGAATCCCACTTGGTCAAGGTGTATTAGGCTTGGTATTGCTGGTAGCAGTCGGTTGGCCAGAAGTTTGGAGTATAAGCGGATGTCAATGTTGGTGAGGGAAATGGGGCGAAAGCTACCGCACAGCGTAGGATCTTTCCCGGGTTTCGGTAGAACTATAATATGGGCTTCCAGAGCCTGTCTCGGAAAAGGTGACTCCCTAGAGATGCTATTATACATTTTCATAAGAAGCGGTGTAAGAGAGTCGCGGAAGGATTTATAGAAACAGGTTGAGTATCCGTCTGGGCCTGGACTTTTGTTAGGCTTCAGGGATGATATTGCCTGCACAAGTTCTTCCTCGACAAACGGTTGTTCAAGCTCGTGCACTAGATCTGTAGGAATAGTCGGAAGTGCCGTGGCAGCAATGTAATTGTCAATTTTAGATTGAAAGTCACCAGGCGACATGTGCGGAGGGTGTGAGGGGAGGTTGTAAAGTACGTCGTAGAATGAACGAAACAATGCGTTAATTTCCTTAGGATGATGGGTGAGTTGGCCGTCAGGTCTCTTGAGTTTAGGAATGGAAGCAATGCTATTTCTTGCGTGGAGGGCTCTAGCTAACATTCTACCCGGTTTATTAGCTTCGACATAGAATAATTTACGTGATCTGTCCCTAATGGACAAGGCCTTCTGTTCAAACAAGTTCAGCAGTTTGAGTCTTGCGGCGGATAACGCAAGTTGGGTGGTCGGGGATTGAATACTTTTATGGGAACGTTCCAAGTTAGCAATCTGGAGAGACAGATCCTGAATCTGGGCCAGACGTAGACGTTTAAGTCTAGAGCCATGTTTAATAAAGACCCCACGTACTACACATTTCAATGCTTCCCATTGTATGGGAGCAGGAGTGTCGTCATTTCTATGGTCCGAGATAAAGTTTAATATAGTGGTCCGGATATCATCAGAACATACGTCATCCTGCAATAGCGAGTCATTAAAGGGGTTCTAAAGGTACAAGTTTTTTTACCTTCATGCATCCTATGCATGAAGGTAAAAAAACATCTAGCAGCACCGGCCCCCCCCGAGCCCCCGTTGTACTTACCTGACCGTTCGAATCTCCCGGGCGCGTCCACGTCGTCCTCTTCGGTTCCCAGCCTGGCCGTTGATTGGCTAGGCTGGGCGGATTGATAGCAGCGCAGCCATTGGCTAGCGCTGCTGTCAATCAGGGTGGATGACGCGGCGCGCTGGGGGGCGGAGCCGAGTGATACAGTCGGCGGCTGTGGCCGCCGCTGTATCACGGGAGCGCGCTCGCAAAAGCTTTCCTCCATGCGAGCGCCCTCGCATGAAGAAGGAAAGCTTTTGCGAGGAGGAGCCCAGACAGCCGCCGAGGGACACCAGAAGACAGCTTTCCGGGCCACTCTGTGCAAAACGAACTGCACAGTGGAGGTAAGTATCACATGTTTGTTATTTTTTTTTTTTTAAATACCTGACTTTAGTGACCCTTTAAGTCTCCAAGTCCAGTCATGACCAGGCAAATCAGGTAGGGAGAGGGACAAAAACACCGGCGCGTGATCAGACCATAGTATATTCCCGATCTTAGCCTGGGGATGGTACGTCAATGCGTATTGGTTGACAAGAAAAAAATCAATGCGGGAGTAGGAGCTATGAGCTGCAGAGAAGAAGGAATAATCCCTATCTGTAGGGTGGAGGGTGCGCCATACATCCAACAAGTTGTGTTGGAGTAGGAATCTCTTCAATTTATTGATTTGGTTATAGGAAATAGAGCTTCTACCCGAGGAGGTATCCAATGCCGGGTTTAAAACACTGTTAAAGTCTCCAGCAGCGAGGATCACTCCCTCAGCGAAGTCCATTAGCTTGTGAAGGTATAGAATAGTATTAGTTATCTGGTCCTGGTTTGCGATATACATGTTAGCTAGGGTGTATGTTTTACCGCTGAGAGATATTTTCAAAAACAGGTATCTACCGTCAGGGTCTGAACAGGAATCTAACAAAGTATAATTTACTGATTTGTGGAGGGCAATCGCCACCCCTCTAGATTTAGATTGGGAGTACGTGCTATGTACCCAAGTCGGGTAATATTTATTTCGCAATTTTGGAATGTGATTTGTACGGAAATGGGTTTCTTGGAAGAAAATTATGTCAATTTTGGATTTATGAAAGTCATACAGTATCTGTGATCGTTTAGTTGGTTCATTCAAGCCACGGGCATTGAATGAGCACAGGTGAAGAGCAGCCACATCCCGAGGGCCCCCCATGGCAACGAGATGGAAAGAGAGAAAAAAAAAAAAAAAGGAAAATCAGGAAAAATGGTAGAGGGGAGGAGAAAGGTGGGGGAGGGAAGACAACAGAAACAACAGAACCACCCAGATGCTAGTATAGAGTTTAACACCAATCAAATACCCCAATCAGGGGTGGCCGTTAAGGCCCTTAGGATTCAATCTGTCCCGAAAAATCAGAACAGGCAGAAACGCTAAATTCTATGTGGGGAGGAAAAGTACACAAGTATCAGTTTGCCTGAGCTCCACCCCGCAATGCCTTAAAACAGGTTATGAGAACAAAATGACAAAGGAAGAGGGCTCACCAGAAACACAGTGGTTAAGTCGTTGTAGAACCCTTTTACAGTTAAGGGAATAAGAACTGTATGTAAACACCTCTACACTATAACATCTGACCGGCTGGACCCACGAGAGGAGAATTCTGATTGGAGAAAAAAAAACCCAAAAAATAATAAAAAGGGGGGAATTCAAAAACCATGGGGATTGATACGCTCTAAATCAGTATAGACAGTATGTTCCATGAGGGGGTTTAAACAGTAGTCTAGAAATACAGAAAGAATCCTCCAACCCAAGTAGGGTGGAGTTTGAAATACGTTTGGAGTCCCAACCAGGGGTCCTCTCGGAGTCCAAGCCAGACAGAAAATAATCCTAAACTAACAGCGCCTGCCACAACACATCCCAGGGATTCTAAGTGCAAATAAGGGAGTACTAGGAGGCACATATGCGTTACTCTAAAGTAGCAGTAGCAGTCATTAGCAGTCATTAGCAAAAAAATAAAAAATTAAATACAAAATTTCACAGTAAAGGAAAACACAACACGTCATTTGCAAACTTCAGTACATGCAATATAGCCCCGCCCAAGGATGCAACATTGGCCATCACAATTTATGGGTTGTATAGGTGTTGAAGCGGTCCAGGGCTATGGCCAACGCTTTCACCATTGTAACCATTACTGAGTGGAAGCTGGACGTGTAGCTCTAAACGAGGTATGACAGTATTGATCCTATGATAATGGCAATGTCTATTTCCCTTAAAGAGCAGAGTAGCAAGGCGGTATGGTCTTTTATCGAGGTGACGTCCAAAAGTAATTGAAGGCAACAAGGGCGAATCACGAGTCGATTTGTCAAAGCCTAGTAAACAGGTCACACCTCTCTAGAATGTGGGCCAGGAGGTGGTGACCTCGGGGTGTTTCTGTGGAGAGGCCCCGCACGTCTGCGTTGCGGGATCGAGGTATCAGCGGGAACAGCATCTATCGCTAACCAGTCAGGTACATCAATGGGCTCGGTGTCCAGAAAGCGGAAAACATCTGGGAGTTGTCTGTGATCATTCACAAAGATGCTGTCGTTGCGTAGGTGGACAGTAAGGCCAAAAGGGTAGGTCCACACATAGGTGCCACCACAATCCCTGATTTTATCCAGTAAAGGTTTCATTTGACGTCTCATGTACAAAGTTCTGCGGGACAAATCCGGAAGGAGGTGAATCGTAGCCCCATCCAAGTAATATGGGCCCCTGTTCCAGGCGCGGCGCATTATCTCCTCTTTCATGAGAAAAAAATGCACCCTGCATAACACATCTCTGGGCTGGGTGCGTTCCCCCCCACCAGGAGTGTTCACCCTGTGTATTCTATCCATTTCAATGGATGCAGAGGCAGGCCTGCCCAGGATGTCATTAAATATGCCACTAACAGTGTTCCGTAGGTCTACCGCTCTAACGGACTCCGGAATGCCACGCAGTTTTATATTATTTCGCCTGTGGCGATTTTCCAAATCGTCATGTTGCAGACGCAAATGGGTCATGGCGGCCTGATGTTGTTTGTGCATACCTTCCAGAGAGTCCAGCCTGTACAGTATTGCATCTCTGTCCGTGGATAGAATTTCTACAGAGTTTTCAAGCTTCTGAACATTCTGCGATATGTTAGTTATGTCTTGACGCAGGGATGATACCATCCTGGTGGCAATAGTTTCCATGTCTTGTCTTGTGGGTAGGGATAGCAGGATAGCAGACATCTCTGCAGGAGATAGAACAGCATGAGGGGACGGGGCAGACGAAGCGCCATGATCTGCGGAGCTAGTAGACATGCTAGGCTGATCAGGGTTGGTAGTTAAATCCTCCCTCAGCAACAGAGGTATGCCAGAGAGGCTGGAGCCCGGACCAGAAGATCCTGTGGTAGCAGGAGGGGGAAGCGGAGGGATAGTGACTACCTGTGAAGCAGTTGCAGTAGGTGCCGCGTTGTCCCTCTTAGTGGGTTCTGGTGCCATTTTGTCCCGGGAGGCAGACCTAGTTCTCGGTGTGTCTGGGGTGAAGTAGTGCTGGATGTCAGCAGGGTGTGTGCCGCGGAGGTTTCCGTGTTTATGGCCCTTTCTGGACGTGGGCATCTCAGGCAAGGTCGGGAGAGAAGCTCTTCCTTGCAGGCATATGGAGTGGAGCTTAGGCAATGTAATTTCACACCGTCATAGTGAGCCTATTTCCCCAAATACTGAATATTTAGACGGGGCAGCTCACTGGCAGGCTAGGATGTCGTGGTGACCAAGGGGGGCCCAAATCTAGCAGGGACCAGGCTGGGAGAACAGGGACACCCTCCTTAATGTTGCAAGATGGCCGCCACTTACATGGGAAAGTCAGGGGTCACTCAGTGGCAGGCATCTGCACATGCACGTCTCCTCAATGGGTGTGAGGGGTGGTATGTAGGTTGGCTGGTCACAGGGGTTGTGGGAGAAGGTAGCTGCAAGTCCAGGAATGGAAGTCAGGAGTACCAAGATGGCCGCCGTTCCCCGAGTAGGCCGAAGCCGCGGGTGTGCTTACCAGCCACCGCCGTGTAGAGGAGCGCCACTCCGCGCAGGCCTGAACCAGCCGACTTGTCGTGGAGCGGGATCGGTAGGTGCAGAGGGTCCCCGGGGCCAGACAGGCCGTGGATCAGTGGTGGGAGTCCAAAGATGGCCGCCGCTCCGCAAGTAGGCCGGAGCCGCGGACTTTCCTGCTGGAAACTGGAGCGCGGAGGAGCGCTGCTCCGTTTATGCCTCGCACACTCAAATAGGTATGGGGCCAGCTCGGGAGGCGCAGAGGATCGCTCGCTCCCAGATCGTGGATCGGAGCAGGTAAGTCCACAATTCCAAGGCTTTTGGACGGAGCTAAGAGGAATCACGTCCTGCTCCTTCATGCGTCAGGCCACGCCCCCCCGTTGAGCTTTATTTTATATGAGAAAATGAATACCATTAATAATCCACAGAAACTGTTCAATCAGTGGCGTCCCATCTATAAGGGGTACACCACCCCCCTAATCTCAATGCAAGGCATCGAATGCATACAGATCTTCAAGTTTTTTTTGTTTTTGTGAAGCACATAATTAGCGCTGGAGGCTCTAATTGGCTTCCAAAAGGTTGGGCTGGAACGGGAGCGGGTACCTCTCAAAATCTGGTACTTGCTCCCCCCCTCCTCCCCAAAACCCCCATTTCACAAACAGCCAGGAGGCGGGGAGGAGGACCTAAAGCGTAAGTTCCACTTTTGGGTGAAACTCCGCTTTAAACTATGTAGTGCAAGGGCCTGCCTAATTGGATACAACTAAAAAATTTTTTTCTTAACATACTGGGCCAGATTCAGAAAGGTTTACGCCGGTGTATCTCGAGATACGCCGACATAAGTACAAATGTGCGCCGTCGCATCTTTACGCCGATTCACAAAGCAAAAAACAGGGCTTCAGCCGTCCGACGTAACTTATATGCAAATGAGCAAGATACGCCGATTCACGAACGTACGTACGCCCGTTTAGTAATCTACGCTGTTTACGTAAGGCGTTTTTCTGGCGTAAAGATAAACCACCAAAAAGATGGCGCAGCCCATGTTAAGGTATAGACGTCGGAACACCCGCCGTTTTTACGTTGTTTACGTAAGTCGTACGTGAATGGGGCTGTGCGTAAGTTACGTTCGACGTCTCTTAGGCATTCTATCTGACGTGATTTAGAGCATGCGCACTGGGATACGTCCACGTCCAGGCGCCGTTACATGGGGTCACGGTTCATTAACATGTATCACGCCTTCCACCTACTTTGAATTAGGCGGGCTTACGCCGGCCCATCTACGCTACGCCGCCGTAACTTAGGGAGCAAGTGCTTTGTGAATACAGCACTTGCCTCTTTAAGTTGCGGCGGCGTATTATATATTCAAAACGCTACGCCCGCCTAACGATACGCCGCCCTACCTGAATCTAGCCCCCTGTTTCCACCTTTTTCCATAATTTTTGCATCTAAATAGTTCCTACGGCCTCTTTGTCCACTTCTTTTCCATATGAACTGGCTCTAAGGCCCCTTTCACACTGGGAAGTTTTTCGATCATTTTTCAGGCGCTTTGGCGTAAAAAAAAGCGCCTGAAAGAAGCTGCATCTGCAATCCCAATGTGAAAGCCTGAGTGCTTTCAGAGCCCTTTCTCACTGCCAGCGCCCGGAAAAACGCTGGTAAAGCGCCACTAAGACCCCTTTCACACTGGGCATTTTTCATGCGCTTTGCCGTTAAAAAAAGCTCCCTCAATGGGGGAAGGGGGCTTTAGGAGCGGTGTATTCAATGCTCCTAAAGAGCTGCAAATAAGCTGCTTGCAGGACTTTTTTTGACGCCCTGCCAGCACAGTAGCTCAGTGTGAAAGCACTCGGGCTTTTACATTGGGATTGCAGATGCAGCTTCTTTCAGGCGCTTTACAGGCATTTTTTTAATGCTAAAGCGCCTGAAAAACGCCCCCGTGTTAAAAGGGTTTAACTTTTGCTGCACATCATTTCAGACCAGTTTCCTGATAGTGACAACAGTGGACTATGTCTGCATAATTTGTGTCTGCTTGGTGGCTAATAGTCCCAATACAGGGTGCACTCTGCACCCCCTTCCACACCTCTGTTCCCCTCTGCACCCCCTTCCACACCTTTGTTCCCCTCCGCACCCCCCCCCTCTGCACCTCTGTTCCCCTCCGCACCACCCCTCTGCACCTCTGTTCCCCTCTGCACCCCCCTCTGCACCTCTGTTCCCCTCCGCACCCCCCCCCTCTGCACCTCTGTTCCCCTCGGCACCTCTGTTCCCCTCCGCACCCCCCCTCTGCACCTCTATTTCCCTCCACACCTCTGTTCCCCTCCACACCTCTGTTCCCCTATGCACCCCCCTCCGCAACCCTGCACACCCCCTCCGTACTCCGAAATCAAGCAGCCAACACAACAAAATGGATATTTGTAAACATGAATATATAAAAAGTGTAGCGCTAGTAAGAGGATCCTGTATAGGCTCTCCCCAGTGCAATCAGAAGTGAGTGTCACAAACCCTACTATTCAAGAAGATTAGGGAAATATTCCCACCTGGGTGATCATTTAACATGCCATCAAAAATAAACAGGTGTTCAAACCCGTTTAAAAAAGACAGTATTGGTGAAAAAAATATTATTAATACTATAAATATGTGATAAAACCATGCGAAATGAGAGTATACAATAGCACAAAGTCCACTGTGAAATAATGGGGACAACCAATCACATAAAACATCAGTCCAAACACTGTATAGGTGTGAAAAACATATCCTTCTTGCTGGTCAATTTGGCTAGGATGTATATTTCAAGAAGCAATCCTCACATAATGGACATACAGAGACAGGTGGGTACCCTTACCGGATGAGATGGACCCTCAACTCACCCTACGGTGGGGGGTCTTTAGAGCTTGTATAGACTGATTGTCTAATCCGGTTACTGTCAGGATGGTAGTCCTAGGCAGGGGTAGTCTCCAGGATGTATCGGTGTCCACGGGATAATTCGGTGCTAAAACAGCACTGTGATGGTGCCCAGTAGCTCTCAAGCGCAGGAAGGGAAAAATAAAGAAAAATAGCTCCTCATAGTGTAAAAATGGTTAATTTAATAAAAGAAAATCCAAAACATCACACACTAGTGACAGGAACCATATAAAAAGAAGATAAAAACCACACGTGAAAGGAAACAACTATAGGAAAAAACAGCAACTCTCCCCCTTGATGGGTGGACAGGAATGTTTCCAAAGAAAAAATGCAGTGGAGACTTGGCAAGTCAGCAACCCGACCGGTTTCGTCTAAAATAGACTTCAACTGGGGTATCTAGCTAAGACCTGCCACTCACCTGCATTTATATACATGTTGGCTCCACCTCCATGAGACCCCCAGGACCTTCAGCCATGCCTGAACTGGCGTGCGTGTCAAAATACAGCTCACCGTCATTGTTTGCGTTCCGAGTCCCGGAAATACAGGGGCAGGGATTTCCGTTATGTCCCCCAATCACTACACTAGTAGTGTTGTCACTCCCCTTCTCCTATGAAAGGAGAGAGGTTGGAGCGCTTTGCAAACCAATGGGTGAACTCCACCTGTATGCGTGACCGACGTGACGTAATGACATCATCAGAGTGCGTTACGGTGCACTCCAACTACAACCACGGTGCATCCAGCTACAACAGCATGGGCATCACGTGGTGCGGAAGTCTGCTGACGTTCTGCGTTCCATTGGTAGTAAACATGCGCTCCACAGGGTCTGATGGTCATCCTGGGACGTACACATCACGGAAGCAAGGGGGGGAATCAAAAACGGGCATAGTTGAGAAACTGGTGTGATATTAAAGATATCACCAACCCATTCTCTAATGGTGAAGGTAACTGGCAAAAAATTGGTCTCATGGGGGTGGGTATAACTCAATACTGAAAAACACATAATACCCACTGTATGTAAATGGTAAAGAAGAAAACCAAAAACTTATACAGAGATTGTACAAAAAATTCACAGAATTGTATACATAAATCAGTCCATTATAGTCCAACATTATGATTGATTTATAAAGGCGTTAACGTCCCATTCCACGTTTAAGCCATACGGCACATAGCTCTTAAGTTGGTAAATCCAGTAAACTTCCAGTTTGGATACCCCTCTTGTACTAGGTTCTCCCCTCCAATGTGGGACAAACTTATCTATGATTTGGAAGCTGGTACCTTCAAGTTTTTAATTGTGCTTGGTAAGGTAATGTCTGGGCACAGTGTGTTTGGTATAGCCCTTCTTTATCTTAGCAATGTGTTCACCTTATTATTTTTTTATGCTAGAAAAGTGATAGTTCTAAACTGGTAAAAAGCAGAAGCCCCCCCGATAGGACAATGGAAAAATTTAGTAAATACGAATCTGCCATTGTATAGGGAAACATACTGTAATAGAGGTCATGGGGAAAAATATAAGAGAGTATGGGAAAGCTGGATAGAAAATCTTATGACAGCTTCAGGTTAAAATAAGGTCTAAGGGGAGGATAACCACACCATGGAATAAAGGAAGAGAGGAAGATGAGTGTAAAAGGTGTACAGTATGAATTAGATGAAATGAATGTGAAATGGAATTTTAAGGAGGCTCCAGAAGAGAGCAGATATGTGTCAAATGTATAATGTAAATGTAGTGTATATGTGTATGTATGTTTACTTTTTTTTGTATGTGGAAAAAAATAAAAAAATAAATAAAGAGATTTGAAAAAAAAAAAAAGAATCAACCAATCAAGTAATAGGAGATACAAATGGCTGCCATATTTCATATGCACTCTCAGAAAATCAGTTATTTATAGAGCGAACAATGACACGTGCCTTATAGTTAATTGAAAATGAATTTGCAAAGCAGTTGTAAGCCTCTTTCTCCAATTGTTTAAATTCTTTTGAAGATTGTCCCGGCAAAGAAGGAAATCTTTGTGTCACAATATCTGGATTCCATTCCTGCAGTTTTAGGTTCAGGTCTGGTGCCACTGCTCAGACAGACACGCACCAGCTTTGCCTAGTCCTCCTTCTACACAAAGCGCTGTTCTTCTACACACAATAGGAGATAAAGGATTACAAAAAGAAAATCGTTCCTCAGCTCCATCAGACAACAACTCATGGATAAATATTTATGTATTAAGCTTAAATGTTGAGATAAAAGAACCATTGCCTCTATGTAGTTTTATTAGAATCGCTAAATGTGGATTATGAAAAATTAAATACTTTCTCAAGAACTTTTTTTTAATCGGCTTTATAAGACCCAGTCTTCAACTCCACTACCAATTCTAGCGACTTGAAGTATATATAGATTTAAAAAAAAAATTGAGTATTGTAGAGCAGTAGTTCTCAACCCTGTCCTCAAGTACCCCCAACAGGCCATGTTTTGGGAATTTCTCTTAGATAAAATAGCTGTCCAAAACAAAGAGGCCTCGCACACACGACCGAGGAACTCGTCGTAAATAAAACATAATTTTTCTGGACGAGTTCCTTAGGCTTGTTGAGAATCTTGACAAGCTTTCTTTGCGTACACACTGTCAAGACAAAATCTCGTCATTCTCAAACGCGGTGACGTATAACACGTACGACGGTACTATAAAGGGGAAGTTTGATTGTTACTGCGTGTTAAGTAAAAGTTTGGTGGGAGACGATTTGCGCTTTTCAGTCTGTTACAGCGTGACGAATGTGCTGTCTTCATTACGAACACTACTTGTACCGAAGGTGTACCACCCCGACGAGAAACACGACAAGGAAATTGAGACTCCCGACGAGAAAAATGAGAACTTGTTCTCTTTTTTTCTCGTCGAGTTCCACAACAGTTTTCTTGATAAAAAACATACACACGACCGTTTTCCTTGGCAAAAAAGCTCTGCCACCAAGTTTCTGGATGGATTCTGTCGAGGAAAACGGTCGTGTGTACGAGGCCTAAGCCATTGACTCTGATTTAAAGCACCTGTGCAAGATAAAGGAAAACCTAAAAAACATGGCCTGTTGGGAGTACTTGAGGACAGGGTTGAGAACTACTGCTCTACAATACCCCAAAAATGTTTTGGAATTTATATATACTTCAAGTCGCTAGAATTGGTGGTGGAGTTGAAGACTGGGTCTTATAAAGCTTATAAAGGACCGGGTTGAGAACCACTGTTGTAGAGAATGTTTAAAGGGATTGTAAAGGTAAAAAAAAAAATCCCTAAATAGCTTCTTTTACCTTAGTGTAGACCTTCACTTCCCTCATCCTTCGATTTTGCTTTTAAATGTCCTTATTTCTTCTGAGAAATCCTCACTTCCTGTTCTTCTGTCTGTAACTCCACACAGTAATGCAAGGCTTTCTCCCTTGGACAACAGGAGAGTGAGGACGCTCTCTACATTGCAGATAGAGAACGAAGCTGTGTGTTAGTGGGCATCCTGACTCTCCTGTTGTCCAATCGAGGGGGAAGGCATGACACTCCACACCAGGGAGAAAGCCTTGCATTACTGTGTGGAGTTACAGACAGAAAAACAGGAAGTGAGCATTTCTCAGAAGAAATTCAGACATTTAAAAGCAAAATGGAAGGATGAGGTAAGTGAAGGAGGACTGCACTAAGGTAAAGGAAGCTATTTAGTATTTTTTTTAAATTTAACAACCCCTTTAAATCCCTTGTCAGGTTTTCTTGGCCATCTCTGTTCCGTTGGGGAGATTTTCCTTCCACGTTCTTTTTGGGTAAAGTATCAGACCAAAAACATAATCTAGAGAACTAAGGTTTGTTCTCATAACAATACCGGTTGCAAAGTGCTGGAACTTGAATGGATGAGTGAAAAAAACAAATACATTTTCAGGGACTGATGCAATTGTAATCTGAAATGAGATCTTCTGTTGATGGAAAAAAAAACTTATTTGGAAGGGTCAAAAACACCTGTACTACTTTTATTATAAAGTGTAACGTTACCCATAAAGCCCTGTAAGACCTTTGTCCGACCAAAATCACATCGGAATTCCATCGGAGTAAAAGAGAACATGTTCTCTATCTAAACTCTGACGGAATTCCTCTGAATTTCTGATGCAAATAATCTGATAGGGCATACAGACGGTCAGAATTTCCGATGGAAAAATCCATCTGACTTTTTCCATCGGAAAATCTGATCGTGTGTACGGGGCATAAGAACCTAATGTGGAACGAACAGTATGTTCCTTGCTAAAGAACATTATTTTTAATTAACAATTATATCACCTAAATTAGTGTGTGCTGTAAATTGCCTCCAGCATTGCTCTTGTTTTTTGCTGGAGTCTGCCATTTTGCTGAAGCCTAAAGCCACTGAGCAGAAGTAAATCATAAAAGGGAACAAAACACATCAATTTAACAGATTCAAAACAGTTATGTTCCCGGAATGCCAGGATTGCTAACTGTCACATTTGCTTGTTTGTCAAACCATTAAAGGGCTGGTGTCATAACTGATCACATGTGCAGCACCATGGCAGTTTCAGATCAAACAGAAAAAGTTTCCTTTGCTGTAAAGCAGGGGTGTCCAAACTTTTTTCTAGGAGGGCCAGATTTGATGAAGTGAACATGCGTGAGGGCCGACCATTTTGCCTGACATTCTTTAAAACACTAAAATTTGGTCTAAGTTTGTTCGTTCGAGCACCAATACACTGCCCAACAAGAATTCTCTTGCCTTTGTGACTGTGTGTGGTGAAGAGAAGAGCACCCACCATTTCCATCAGTGCAGCACCCACCATTGCCAGGAAAGCAGCACCCAGTATTGCCACGAAAGCAGCACCCAGTATTGTCAGGAATGCAGCACCCAGTATTGCCAGGAAAGCAGCACCCAGTATTGTCAGGAATGCAGCACCCAGTATTGCCAGGAATGCAGCACCCAGCATTGCCAGGAATGCAGCACCCAGTATTGCCAGGAATGCAGCACCCAGTATTGCCAGGAATGCAGCACCCACCACTGCCAGGAATGCAGCACCCACCACTGCCAAGAATGCAGAAAACTCTGCTCTTTTGAGGTTATGAGATACTGGAACAACGAGCGTACAGAGGCGATTTAGTTTGCATGTGTCGCGCTATATACGTTTTTTTCATTCATTCATTCATTCATTCATTCATTCATTCATTCATTCATTCAATGCAGACCCAGCATTGCCATCAGTGCAGCCTGATGCCAATCCATTCATCTGCAGGCTTGGAGGGGACAGGGAGGGGGGCGGTATGAGTGCCAAATCACAAACAGGAAAAACTCTTCTCGGCGGCCTCTTTAATAGAAAGTCTCACCTCTTTTGATGGACAGAACATTCCTCCAATGGCAGCTCCGGAGACGGGACTTTCTATTACAGAGGCTGCTGTGTAAACAGGAAACATTCCTGTGTGTACGGCACTCGTCCCGCCTCCTCCCTGTCCCCTCCAAGGCAGCCAGCATATATACTGTATCTTTTGTGGCCCCGGCGATGGGAGATCGTTGGGGGCCACAAAAGATATACATGTCCAGATAACCAGTCGGGCCATTGAACACTGGAATGCGGGCCTCGATTGGCCCATGGGCCGGACTTTGGACATGCATGCTGTAAAGAATAAGAGGGTTTAATTCAACTTTTAAGGCTGTCAGCAGATCGACCTCCACAAATTCGTCAGTGCCTAAAAATGGAGAACTGAGCATGTGCAGAGCAGGGTCAGGCAGTGTATTACTGGATTTGAAACAGTATAGGCACTTATTTTTTATGTTTTACATAGCTATACCTGCAAAAGTGGCCAGCCTGAAGTAATCTAGCAAGACTTTATTTATTTTCAGAAACAGTTATCTGTTCTGAAAAGCAGGTGCTAGGCTTTACTGACATGTTATTTTTCACAGCTTCCTATTAGTCAGAATTGAACTTGCTAACTTATTATGTATAACGGGAAAGCTGGCTTGTTGATTATTTTGAAAGGGAGCAAAAAATAAGGTGACTCAGTTCTCTGGTACCTTAGGGCCACATGCTTTTAAATGAAACATGTTCAAATGATTACATGTTCATATCATATTGTAATACACCACATATAATGATGTGTTTATATTGAACTGATGTGTAACTGTACATGAAAGGCTTGCTGAAGTAGCTTTGAAAACGGGGTCATTAGCTTTTATTTAGAAAGAAAAAAATGAAAGGTTTCACCATAGTTTTTTTTTTTTTTTTTGTTTTTATGTTCCAACATAGTTCAGGAAGAGGGATAAAAGAGTTGCTTCCTGCATTCACTGCTGGTGACAGGAAAGGGTGTAGTTTCTTTTGTGGAATTTGCTTTTTAGATGAGACTTTCTAAGACTGGTGACACATCATTATTATACATATCAGTAATGTTGACAGATATGTTCCATTTATATGTTGCTTTCAATTATGGATAACAAAAACATCTTCAATTAATAATTTAACAAAGTTAGTACAATGTGTTGTAGTCTTTAGAAAGCTCTCAAGTCAGCTTTTGATTTTGAGTTCATATCTTTGAGTTCATACCTTGCCAAATTTTTCTTGTTTTGCCAGAGCAATCCTGATTTTTGTACTTTTAGAAGAATTCACAGGTTAAAAAAAATCTCATCTCATCCTCTGCCTCACATTGATATATCAAATCGTCTTCAAACTGCGGCCTGGGGGCCACATGCGGCCCTTTGCTTTCTTTTTTCCACTAATACAAACAATGGGCCATATTTACCCCCCACTGACACCAATAAGGAGCACATTTCCTCCTAGTGACACCAACAATTGGGCCCAATGAAACCAATGATCGGGCACAATTCCTCCCAATGACACCCAACAATAGGGCACAATTCCTCCCACTGACACAGAAGCTGTTTTTCTCCACTGATGTTGGAAACTTTTCTACTCCCACTGGCCACAGTCTGGCCCCCTCTAAAGTCTGAAGGACAGTAATCTGGACCCTCGTTTAGAAAGATTGAAGACCCCTGTATTAGATTACATGGTTCAGCTGACAGCCATGGATAATTTTTTTCCAATTCATAATTATTAAATAAATGGCAGAGATTAACAAAATAGGTAACATTTTTATTATATTATTAGGTTTATGATTGAATTGATCAGGAAGGGGGCTACAGCTTTTTTCTTCTTTCCTCTTTTTTTGTTTACAAAGGGTTTATTGAAAAATAAGTCTCAATACAATATAACTGTACATTGGCAAGGGATACATACATGAAGATGGGTGCGAAGAATATCAGCATTATGTATAAGTAGCAGCTTAGAGGGAGGAATACAAACATTGGGATGTATAATTGAATCATTAGTAAAACATTATATAGGCACAAAGACCTTATGGATTTGTTTATTAATAATAACACAGCAACAGTATCATATTGTAGATCAGTGAACTAACATAGATAGATCCCAAGGTTTCCAATTTTTATTATATGTGTCCATAGTGTCAAATGTGTGATGGATATGTTCTGATAGCTTGATGGCAAGCAGGCGATTCATAATTTGGGACCATGGCACAGTGGGGGAACACCAGTTAAGAGCTATAGCCCAGTGTATTGAGCTGAACAATGTGTGAATTAGTCTGGTATGTGCTATAGGAATATCAGGAATAGGATAGAAAAAGTGGCACATTTTAGATGTCAGTTCAGTTTTTGGCTTGTTGCCACATAGTTTTAAGGTGTGTACATTCCCAGAATGTGTGTGTAAGGCCGCGTACACACGATCGAATTCATCTGCTGGAAACAGTCCGACGGACCGTTTCATCAGACAAATTCGATCGTGTGTACGGGCAGACAGACAGATTTTTAGTACGCTAACCAGCAGACATATCTGCCCGCACATGCGTCGAATGGATTCAACGGCGTCAACGTCACCGCCACGTCACCGCGCTGTCTGCCGGCGGGGATTTTGGTTTGAACGTGTGTACACGATCAAACCAATATATCCCAGCAGACAAATCCGATCAAATCGGTCTGACAGACCGATTTGATCGGATTTATTTGGTCGTGTGTACGCGGCCTAAGAGAACCCTGGGCATCCTCTAAAGCTCATTGGGGAGGTTGTTGGATAGAATGAGTTAATTCTGTCTGGGGTGAGGTACCACCTATGCTGAAGTTTGATGGCGGATTCCCTGATGGAGGCTGTCTTGGTGCTTTTTTGTAAATTGTTGATCATAATTTCCCATTGTTCTATAGAGAAGGATTCATTCAAGTCCGATTCCCACTGGGACATTTGACGTGTTTTATCTGGTATGTTGTGTTTATTTAGGCTTTTATAAATTCTGGATGCTAAACCCCTATCGCGAGGTGAAGTGAGACAGATTTGTTCAAATATAGTGAAGGTGGATTGGAGTGTGAGTGAGAAGTATTTTTGGTAGAAAAGCTTGATGTTGTTGTAGTCAGAGAGTTCAGTCTCTGTAAGTTTATATTCTGTTTGCAATTCTGTAAATGTACGAAATGAATTATTTTTTGTGAGTGAATTTAGGTTAGATAGTTTGAGGAGTTGCCATATAGTATATTGATTTGAGTTTAGGTCAGGAGGGGTAAAAAGAGGGTCCCCTATGAAAGAAGCTAGGGGAGGAATCTCTGATGAGATGTTAAAATTATGCTTTTGTCTGTGCCATAATAGGAGATTTTGGTGTACTACTTTGTTGAGGTGGCCAATTCTTTGAGTTTTGATGGATTTGGACCAAGGGAGGCCCTGAAGGTGGTACGGTAGGACAGATTGTTCCTCAAATAATAGCCATGGTATATGGCTGGACGGTGCATACCATTGTGCGAGTTGTGTATATCTAGCTGAAAGATAATATAGCCATAGGTTAGGAATACTCAACCCTCCCTTTGATTGAGGTCTGAACATCAACGCATATCCAAATCTAGATTTTTATTTCTTTCTTCTTAACCAAGCTATGATGTTGCTGCTAGAGCAGAGGTTGAGAGCCTGGCTGCTCTGACTTCTCTTGAACACTAACTTGCTGCCCAGAATGAAGCTTGCCATATACATAATGAAAAATAATCAATCATAGATTGGAACCTCTGTCGGTTTTCAATGCTGTGGCCCCACTAGGAAGATTGTTCTTCGTTTACTATGCTGGTGACCACGGGTAGTCTCTGAGAGAGCTTTTTTCTAGCTGTCTCTGTCCCCTTTTGGAAATGTCTCCTGTCTGGCCGATAATGTTATCCAACATAAAACTTGGGGCGCCGCTCTAAGCGAGAACAATTAGAGCGCTGGTGTGCAGGCTCACTAATCCAGCGATGACAGAATATATGATCATGGGGAAGGCCATACTCCCTGTCCGACCGGTAAAAGTTTGAATGTTAGATGGCCTCAGCCAGCGCTGCTCCACAAAAAATGGCATTGACGAGTTTTGCCTTTTTGCCCCGGTAACCGGGGCTTAGTCATAGAGGTCATAAAGGTCCTCTATGACTAAGCACCAGTGGGTGGGGTGAAACACATCAGGGGGGTGTGGTTTGTGGAGCAACACTGGCTGAGGCCATCTAACATTCATACTTATACTCTGAAGTAACAAAAAAAGTTTTGCTGCCAGGAAACTGGGACATATATTACATTGGGAACCTTGTACATTTCCTACAGGAGCCCAAAAAGCAACTGTGTGGGTGAGCACATCAGGAAGGGTGTGACTACAAGTGCAAACATTCATAAGCAACCACAATTATAAGCGCTGATCGGGACTGTCTTGTATGGACAAATTCTCAGAAGGCTCAATACGATAAAATCTTGTGCCAATTTATTAATAGTATATAATAAATTAATTAATAGCTAAAAACACCTGGTGTTTCCGTCTGCTGGTTCTTGTCAGTGGCTGTTCCGGCTGCCTCTCGGTCCCTCATCATTCCGTGGCTGTCTCGCCATCTCGTCATCTACCACTGGAGCTTTGGTTGAGGCTTTATACAGTCCAACCGACTCTACACATGCTGATTTTCTCCTTCTCAGTGGATTTTTTAGGAACGCATGAAGGTTTTGCCATCGCAGCATTGCTTCACCAAGCCAGCCCACCACGGACTGCTTTTACAAGGTATTGTCACAGCGGGGAGCAAGACTTTTTTAGTTGTTCCATCTATGCAAGGAGTTTTTAACTGTTCATTATATGCTAATAATAAATTGGCACATGATTTTATCGTATTGAGCCTTCTGAGAGATTGTCCATACAAGACAGTCCCAATCTAATTGTAGTGGCTTTAGAATGTTTATACTTATACTCTCGTAGAGCAGGGAGTATGGCTTATCCCTATCTCCTCGTATAAGCCTTAAGCCTCGTACACACGACCGGTTTTCTCGGCAAAAACCAGCAAGAAAACCGCTTTTTGCCAAAATTCCCATTCATGTGTACGAGGCATTCAGGTTTCTTGTCTGGAAATCTGGCCAGAATCTCGACGAGAAAAAAAGAGAACCTGCTCTCTTTTTTCTCTTTGAGATTTTTGTCTGCCTGTTTCCCGACGAGTATACTTACCTGTCGCCGTGGAAACCCGCGCATGCTCGAAATGAATTTGATGCATGCCTGGTAGCTTCCAAGGCATAGGTAGGGTGAAGCGCAATGACGTCACTGTGTTCTTTCCTTTCAAGAGAACCGCGGTTCTTTTGAAACGAAAAGTCTGTACACTTGGGCGTCAAGAGTTTCTTGCCAAGAATCTCGTCAGGGAAAACGATGGGTTTTTCCTGACGAGATTCTCAGGGATGTGTACGAAGCCTAAGACAGCAATAACCAAATATTACAAACTGTTTCTACTCCACCCAAAGCTAAAACTTAAAGTTTACATTTTTAACACTGCCGTATATGTTACTCTATTGTTACAGGTGACTGAACTCACACAAGACAACAGCACATCCTCTCTGATATATAACACATCTGTACCACCCTACACACATCTGATCAACCATCTAAAGTCATTTACAGAATACAATATCAGTGTTTCCTGCAGGAATGAAGTAGGCTGGTCATTGCCAAGTCCATGGATTGTGGCCAAAACTGCAGAAGGAGGTAAGAGCCATAAAAAAAGATGGTCATTTTCAGGGCCAGTGTTGAAACATTGGGCTGGATCCAGGAGCCAGAAGGATATTAGACATCTCACAGTCAGAACAATATGAGAAATTAGACAACAAGACAAATCAATTAAAGAACCAGAAAAGACAAAAGTCAAATATCTCTTACAATGCACAAGGTACGCAAGGCAAACAGAGAGACCTACCATACAGCCACAGGTCCAGGAAGTGCTTTACAATCTCATTAGGCTCCATGGACCCTACAGTCAGGGCCTTCTTAATAGCATCATGGGCCCCTGGGCAAAGTAGTGCTCTGGGGCCCCTACAATTATGACAGTGCAGGTAAACGGATATCAAGTAGGTAGGAGGCAGATTGCCTCCCCTGTGTATCTATCACTCTCAGTGCCATCATGGGGCCCCCAATTTCGGGGCAGCATGGGCTCAAGGGCCAACTGCTTTGGGGAAAGTGCAGGGGCCCCCCATGCAGCTGGGGCCCCTGAGCAGTGCCCAGGTGTGCCCTCTTATTAAGACAGCCCTGCCTACAGTGATAACATTCTCTTACTGTACTGTGTCTATGGAGGAGCAGCGTTGTAACCCCAAAACAGAAAGTGTTTTATGGTTACAGAACAGCATACCTCCTGTATTAGAGTGCCTCTAATATAATGAGCACATTGTTTGTCTAGGGGGAGTGTTAGATGTACTTGCGGATTTAGATACACTAACACATTGAAGCTGAACTCCAGCTAACACTTTATAAGCTGTTACAGCAACAGTTGTTTCCTTTTGGGATAAAGGGTTTACATAAATAAATACATTCTGATCAAAGTATGCCTTAACCCGCTAAGCCATATCTGCAGGACAGTTTGTTCTTTTGAACAATGCCTAGATGAAAATAAAAGTAAGCCTAGAAAATGAAAGCTAATTCAGCCATAACATCAAACAATATAATAAAATAGCTTTTGGGTTTAATACTGCTTTATTAAGTATAGGAACAGGAGGAGACCTGACATATAGATTAAAATAAGTTAGTAAAAGGTGTTTGTAAATGATCTCTGTGGATCTTGATCCTACTCCAATATATCTAGCCGCTAGCGTGTACAGGTGGAAAAAAAATTGCATTACTAGTTTATACTTAATTTGGAAATATCTAAAACGGGCATTTTTGACCCAATCTGCCAATGGCAAATTAAGTATAAACTAATAATGCAATTTTGACTGGCATCTATGATTGATTCTATGATGTATGGATATGATGTCATGTGATATTTGTTCCTATATAGGATGTATTAAAAATCTCTATTCAATTAAATAAATAATAATAATACAACAAAAAAGTTAACATTGTTGCAAAACTAATGAAATGTACTCTTTTTTTCAGCTCCATCTATTGCTCCAGAGAACATCACCATAGTATTAAATGGGTCATCATCATTAAAAGTTAACTGGAGTCAGCCTCCGCTCAGTGATATGAATGGAATTCTTTTAGGTTATAAGATATGGCACACATGGAAGGTCTATGGAAGTCCAGTAAGTATCAACATTTAAAATACATATATACCCTTTTTTGCATATATTCTTCTTATTACATATAAATGGGTTAAAAAACACATGGCATTGATAATAATGCTTTCAGAAAAAATATTTCACATTCTGCATGACTCCATCCCTATCTATGAACCCTTGGCGTATGCAGCGTTTTCAAGAATGACCTTTTTTCTTGTTTTGTTTCATTTTTACGTTTGTTAGTTTTGATTTTATGTATGCAGTCTAATGTCGCAAGTCGTATGGTTGAGAAATATACAAAATATGATCATTTTGTACTTTCTTGAATGCTGATTCATGTAGAGGATTATTATTTCACTCTGTATCTCAACACCGTGATCTATAATTGCTACGACACCCTGGGGGTGATTTACTAAAGGCAAATACACTTTGCACTACAAGTGCAAACTACAAGTGCAACGTGCACTTGAAATTGCGATGCAAGTGCACTTGGAAGTGCAGTCGCTGTAGATCCGAGAGGGATAAAAATAAAAAACAGCATTTTAGCTTGCACATGATTGGATAATAAAATAAGCAGAGCTTCCCCTCATTTTAGATCTACCCCTTTAGATTTACAGTGACTGCACTTCCAAGCGCACTTTCAGTGCAATTTCAAGTGCACTTTGCACCTGTAGTGCAAAGTGGATTTGCACCTGTAGTGCAAAGTGGATTTGCCTTTTCGTAAATAACACCCCCCCCCAGTGTTATTTTTGTACCGCAAAATTGTATTTTTTCAAATAAAACTCTTAAGTATAAGTCCACCCTAATGCCGCGTACACACGGTCGTTTTTTGTGATGAAATAAAACGACGTTTTAAAAAACGTCATTTAAAATGAACGCATGTGGGCAAAACATAGTTTTATGTCTTCTGAAAAACGACCAAAAAAAATTTTGAACATGCTTCAATTTTTTATGTCGTTTTTCAGAATGTCGTCTTTTGTTTCACAAAAAATGATCGTGTGTGGGCAAAACGACGTTTGAAACAACGTTTTTAAACCCGCGCATGCTCAGAAGCAAGTTATGAGACGGGAGCTTCAATGGAACAGAGTGCCGTCGAACGTGGTGTACGAAACCACGCGTTGCAAGAGCATTTTCAGAAAACGATGGTGTGTAGGCAACGTCGTTTTTTAAAATGAAGTTTGAAAAACGTTGTTTTGTTTTGTGAGATAAAACAACGTTTTTTTACATCACAAAAAGTGATCGTGTGTACGCGGAATAACACTAAAATGCCTGCAACTACAGACATCTACAATCTAACACTAACCTATCTAGCACTGTAAAGAAGAAATCAGTATATATCCTTTTTTTTAAGCCAATCCGAACCAATCCCACTCTGAGCTGTGGAGACGTGTGCAGAGGACACAGCCGACAACGGAAGCCCCATAGAAACTCTATGGGTGATATCACTTCCCATTCATTTCACAGCCGTTGTTGGCTGTGTCCTCTGCAGAGCTTCAACTGCTGGAGACCGTACCAGACCGGATCGGCTTAAAAAAAGGTATGTAGACTGATTTCTTCTTTACAGGGCCAGATAGGTTAGTGTTAGTTTGTGAATGTCTGTAGATGCAGGAATTTTAGTGTTAAGCTGGACTTCTACTTTAAGCTTTGATAATAAAACCTGGAAGCTGATTGGTTTCTGTGCAGAGCTGCACCAGATGTTGCATGCTCCAGTAAATCTCCCACAATGTGTCAAACTACAGGTTGCCAATATGCATTTTCTAGCACCTTGTTTAGCTAAGTTAACTGTTACATAAATGACTATTAGATCCTGAAGTTTGACTATACCTCCCCAATGCATTTACTGCTGACTCTGTGGACTTGTATATGTTGAATGAATGAATGAATGAAAACTTGTATAGCGCGGCACATGCGAACTGAATCGCCTCTGGGCGCTTGTTGTTCCTGTCTCCTTTGATATCAAAAGAGAAAAGTCTTGACCTTTTTCCTAAATGCTAGGTGGTTCTCCTCCAACCGAATGCTGGTTGGTAAAGCGTTCCATAGTCTGGGACCTTGGATCGCGAATCTTCTTTCTCCTTTGGACTTGAAGTTGGCTTTCGGAACCTGGAGCAGGTTCTGATTCGTGGATCGCAAAACGCGATTGGGGTTATGAGCTTTTATTATTTCGCATAGATATTGGGGGGCATTCCCATGGACACATCTATGCGTAAGACATAGAGCTTTGAAAGCAATTCTGTCTTTAACTGGCAGCCAATGAAGGGCTCTCAGTGAAGGTGAGATAGATTCCCAGGGTTTTTTCCCAGTCACAAGTCTGGCGGCCGTATTCTGAACGACTTGCAGACGAGCGATTTGGTACTTGGGGAGGCCGAGGTAAAGGGCATTTGCATAATCCAGCCTGGAGTTTACAATTGCTCCCACCACGGCCGCTAAATCTTCTTTGGGGATGAACGGAGTGAGTCTACGTAGTAGGCGCAGTAGATGGTGAGATCCGCTGACTACTGATCCTATTTGTGCGTCCATTGTCATAAAGGAGTCAAAAATGACCCCTAGGCTTTTGACTTTGGCGCTAGGGGTGATGGTTTTGCCCAAAATAGGCGGGGGGGTCCACACTGTTGAAAGTTGATTCCTGTGCTTGGCGTGAAACAGAAGAAGTTCTGTTTTCGCTCCGTTGAGTTTAAGATAACTCTTTGTCATCTAGTCTTCTATCAAAGAGAGGCATGTCTCTAGATTGAGGTGGTGATCCTGTCTGTTGCAAATGCGGAAATAAAGTTGCGTGTCGTCTGCGTATGAGTGATAGAGCAGTTTTTGGCTGCTGATAATCTCAAAAAGAGGACGAAGATAAATGTTAAACAGCACTGGTGACAGAGGCGATCCTTGAGGGACTCCGCATGTTATTGTGCGTTTTTCAGACATAAAAAGGCCTAACTTCACTGTTTGCGATCGGTTTTCCAAAAAAGAGGAGAACCAAGATAAATCGCTTTCTGCGACTCTGGCTACTTCAGCAAGCCGAGTCAGTAACAGATTGTGGTCTACAGTGTCGAAAGCTGCACTTAGGTCCAACAGAACCAGGAGACAAGATTCTCCTTCGTCTGCGGCCTTGAGAACATCGTCCCATACTTTCAGCAATGCTGTTTCCGTCCCATGTCCGGGACGGAAGCCTGATTGCAATGGGTCAAGTAGCTTGTAGGTATCTAGATGCTGTTGCAGCTGTTGTACCACTACTTTTTCCATTATCTTAGAGAGTACATTGAGGCTTGTTATGGGACGGCGGTGGAGTGGGTCCTTGGGGTCCAGGGAGGGTTTCTTCAGGATGGGCTGGATTATACCCTCTTTCAACTGTGAGGGCACTATGCCCTCCAAGAAAGACTGGTTGATAAGCTGCGTGATGGGAGGAGCCAGGATGTAGGCGCACTCCTTCAGCAGTTTTGTGGGGATAATGTCATTAGGTGCTGTGCCATTTCGCAAAGCCCCAATGATATTCTTAGTGGCCTCGATGGAGATGGGTTCCAGGGTGAACTTACCTGATATAGGGGAATTACTATGGGTGTAGTGTGAGAGGCTGCAGGGGGGGCTGCGGGGGGTATTGTTCTGCTGAATGCTTTCACGGATTGCCTCAATTTTATTAATGAAGCAATCCGATAGTTCATTGCAAAATTCTTGTGTGTCTGTATTGGGGGCTTCAATACATCCTGGTTTCATGGTCTGAGTGACCATCTTGAAGAGTTCGCGGGGGCGGTTTATGGCACTGTTGATAGCTTCCGAAAAATAATTTTTCTTGGCTTGGAAAATTTCTTTGTGGTATTTTCTTGTCGCCGCCTTGTAGATGGAGATGTGTATATGAGTTAATGTTGTATATGAGTGTACTGAATGTTTTAAATAAGGCTTGAATGCATTAAAAGGCTTAGTGCATTAACTCCACTCATTAAATTGTTTATTAACTCCACTCATTACATATATTGTTATATTTTTTTCCTATACACAAGCATAAATATGCTGCTTAGTTGTGGAATCATTATTTCTTTACGTGAACACTGAACTTTTGAAAGGGCGGCCCATACACTGTTTGAATTTTGCTCAGTTCTGGGGAAGCTGCAAAAAATGTGCTCAGTGGGTAGCCCTGTTGGCCTCCTCCTGCCCAATACCCCTCAATGGAAAAATCAAAAGAGCTGGGTAGAAAATTGTTGGTTAAGCAGTGTCCCAATCACATCTATTAAAATGATTAGTACTTCAGCCTCCATAATTAAATTAATTACAATGTGTAAAATACCATAAATGCGATGAACAGGTGTTTATGGGCAATGGTCGCTGTATACAAATAACAATAAAAGTGAGAAAAACAAAACATAATAGTTACACCAAATAACATTTAGTTTCAATCGTTTTTATGGGGTGGTGTTTGAATATGTGACTGAGGACTCGTACACACGACCGAGGAACTCGTCGGAAAAGACACATGGTTTTCCTCGACGAGTTCCTTGTTAGGCTTGTCGAGAAACTTGACAAGCTGTCTTTGCGCACACATAGTCAAGACCAAATCTCCTCGTTCTCAAACGTGGTGACTTCAACACATACGACAGCAGGGGAAGTTCGATTCCACTGGCACAACCCTTGGGGCTGCTTTTGCTAATCTCATGTTACTGCAAAGTTTGGTAAGAGACATTTGCACTTTTTAGTCTGTTACAGCGTGACAAATGTGCTATTTCCATTACAAACACTACTTTTACCGAAGGTGCGCAGGTTTCTAAGCATACACACCAACGTGTTTCTCGCCAAAAACCAGCCCGACGAGGAACACGACGAGGAAATTGAGACTCCCGTTGAGGAAAAAGAGAGCTTGCTCTCTTTTTTCCTCGTCGAGTTCCTCGACACTTTTCTCGATGAAAAGCATACGCACGACCGTTTTCCTGGGCAAAAAAGCTCTCCCACCAAGTTTCTCGGTCTTGTGTACGAGGCCTGAGATGTAGCTCATATAAGCTTGAGTTTGTTCCGGTATCGATCTATCAGTATTCCTTGGATCCCTCCAAAGGCTATCCCACAAATTAGTTTTTATTACAGTACAAATTTATAGGAATATTGGACTATACTTGTTAATATACTTTTACATTGATCTTATCATAAAGGCAGTTAAAATATCCTGCTCACCCTCCACTGGACATTTATCGAGTCCTTTATTTTTTAGTATTTATTTTTGGCTGCCCCCCACCCCCCCCCCCCATTTTCCATCATTCACCTAGTAAATGTATCCCAGGAGGCACATGCACGTTACCCCATTCGCCAACTTTTTAAATACTGTTGTGTTTTCACATGCTGCTCATGATGTACATTTCCATTTGGATTCCTTACAAGTCTTTTCCTTGTTGGGGGACTTTAAAGTTATAGTATTTGGGTTTAGCAAGTTTTTAAAGTAGAATGTTACACTTTTTTTATCCTGTAATTTGCTCAGTGTAAAGAAAAGTGTTGATTGTTAGCAAAGTTGGGCAATCTATTTCGCTCTTTTACTTTAAAAGCTCTGATCATATTATGAATTTTACATACTGTAACCTTTGCTAAACATGTTCCTATGCCATATGTGTGTCTGTTGTCTTATAGAATAGAGGAACTATGTCAAGGCTTGTCATCAGGGAAATAGCTGATGTTTCTGCTGGTGATATAAAAATGTAGCGGGTGACTACAAGGCTTAATTTTTACTTCCGTCTCAGAACAGCTGGCTTAGCGTTTTTCTCCCACACAGTGGCTAAAGGAAAATGTGGTTAACCACCAGCAATGCAGTCACTTGTTTTCTTCTTAGGCTGAAATTAAAGATCTGTTGTTGTGTGACGCCTGGCTACTCGTGATCCAAGTCATAATCTACTGTCAGAAATGCACCATTCAATAGAGCTATGGTTGTTGAACGTATTGTCTGTATTGAGACCTCCAGCTATATAGGACTTTTTGTGTTCCTCTTTCAGTAATTGTTTTCCCTGGCACTAAAATCACCATCCCACAATATATGTAACCACTCTGTGGGCTGTACAGATATTCAAAGAGATGCATTCTAAAAATATACCAAAAATGTGATAAAATGTTTAGAATGCCAATTCAACCATTCACACATGATGTTTTCATTATTTTAATTGCTACAGACTAAAAGCAGAAATCTATCATACAGCCTCATATATTATGGTGCAAAGAATGGCAGATGGTATGTAATAAAAAGCATTGACAAGTAGGTGCTTGGTGGAGTATGCACAAATTGTAGGCAGGATAGACATTTAAAAAGATATATAAAAACATGATGTGTGTACAGCGTGGCAATGTCAAATGAAAAGGTCCATAAGCCACACATCATTAAGCAGACCAAAGGCCTCGTACACACATACACACGTCCGAGAATCTCGTCAGGAAAAACCCTTTGTTTTCCCCGACGGGATTCTTGGCAAGAAATTCTTGCCGCTGGAGTGTACTGACTTTTATTTCAAAGTCTCTTGAAAGGAAAGAACGTGGTGACGTCATTGCGTATGACGAGCATGCGCTCTTCACATTCGATGCCGTCGCCGCCATCTTGCTTCACCCTACCTATGCCGTGGAAGCTACCACACAGTCATTTCGAGCATGCGCGGGTTTCCACGGCGACAGGTAAGTATACACACTATCGGGTTTCTCGTCTGGAAACAGGCAAACGAGAATCTTGACGAAAAAAAAGAGAGCAGGTTCTCTTTTTTTCACGTCGAGATTCTTGCCTGATTTCTAGACGAGAAACCTGAATGCCTCGTACACACGAACGGGAATTTCGGCAAGAAGCAGTTTTCTTGCTGTTTTTTTGCAGAGAAACCAGGTCGAGTGTACGAGGCCTCAGTGAGATGAATGGTAGCCTCAGCCCGGACTCCAACCAGGGCACGCCCCAATGCATTTTACTCCCCCCCCCCCGAGGCTTAATCATGGGGATGATTATGCTCCAAATGGCGTAGTGAAATGCATTGGGGTATGGCCTGTCTGGAGTACGGGCTGAGGCTGCCATTCATATCACTTGATGTACAGTACATGGGTCTGCTTCATGATGTGCGGCTTATGGACCTTTCCCTTTGACATTGCTGCAGCTTGGCGCTAGGATAAGCTCCCTGTCCGTGCCTGCACTCACAGGGGTCAAGTTGGACCTCTCTACCTGAGCGTCACATAAATATTGTCTTTTTGAGTCACAATGTGTACAGTGTGGACATGGCGGGTAGCTGAAAGGTGGCAAAGCATCATATAACATTGAAAGTTTTGTACCAGGATATTTATTAGGCTTATTTCACACTGCTGCACTGTGGTTTGGCTACAGTGGTAGTGTACCCGCAGTTTTTGTGCGGTTAGCCTGTGGTTTGCCATAGACTTTCTATTAGGTTAAGCATTTTCAGAAAGCACGCCACAAAGTCCCGCATGCTGCATCTTTTCAGAAAATGAACCATTAAAGCATAATCTAATAGCAAGTCTATGGTAAATCACAGGTTAATTGCATAATTAAAATATAGATATATATAAATGTCGTATATCTATCTTTTATTTTCTCAGTATTGCAAATATATTCTGTTTCATGACCTCTGCTTACTCAGAATAGTCAGATATGGTAAAGCCTTGGATTTTGAGGTTTCTTCTAAACTCAAGTTTACGTTAATGTTTTTATGTTTTTTTTTTTCTAATCACATGGCACCATGGTTCCATAGTCACTTCTTTACAAGAAATTGCCTATACATTTCCCACATGGTCAGCAGAAATAAGGGAGAAGTATACAAAGCCTTATGATGGTTGTTGGGCTTCAGAGTAATTTGGGGAAATTCTGTTTTAACAAAAGGGTTCATATTTCTGGAAGGTGGGGAGAACTGAAAATGTCTTACCAGCTATTTCAACAAAGATTTCCAGATTTACAATTTGACTAATGATCTGAAAAAAATTGTTGTAATGTCGAAATGATCCTTTGTTTGAACAGTAGATTGCATCTTGGGCAATAGCATTTTTCCTATGTGAGTTTACAAACCATACTTTTAAGCATGTGCTTTCCTTTAAAATTAATTGATTGTTTGCTGTTGATAATAGTTATAGAAAGAGCAGTTTTAGCACCATTCCAGATCAATTTGATGCCTGTGATCTGTAACAATGTCTCACACTGCAAGTTATGCCGTGTTGGACCGTGTTGGTTAACCGATGAAGCTAACTGTTGGTCCGTCGCGCCTACACACCATCGGTTAAAAGAAAACGATCGGGTCAGAACGCGGTGACGTAAAATACAACGACATGCTGAAAAAAATGAAGTTCAATGCTTCCAAGCATGCGTCGACTTGATTCTGAGCATGCGTGGATTTTTAACCGATGGTGGTGCCTACTAACAATCAGTTTTGTTCTATCGGTTAGGAATCCATCTGTTAAATTTAAAACAAGTTGACTTTTTTATAACTGATGGTTAAATAACCGATGGTGCCCACACACGATCGGTTTTGACTGATGAAAACGGTTCATCAGACCACTCTCATCGGTTTAACCGATCGTGTGTACGCGGCATTACTGAATTTCATAGTCAGTGATGAAATCTCCTATGGGATCCCTATACGTAAATGCATTGAACTATCCATTTGCAGCGATGTTCTTCACTGCAGATGATGTGCGAAGAGCTTCTGAATATCTTGTTGGATAAGCTATATAATCTAGAAGCAATGTAAATTACAATAGCAAAATGGCTGTTTATGTTGTTTCCTTGGTTAGTGTATTAGGTTGATGACAGAAGCATGAGCCCCTTTCTTATATTTGCTAATTTTAGGACTACACAGTCTTTTTGAA
The DNA here is from genome assembly GCA_029574335.1 of Rana kukunoris. Classification (NCBI taxonomy): domain Eukaryota; kingdom Metazoa; phylum Chordata; class Amphibia; order Anura; family Ranidae; genus Rana; species Rana kukunoris. Next base: position 456,655,360 of record CM056052.1, on the reverse strand, counting down.
ATATTGATTTAAAAAGTTTTAGATTAGAAGCAAAGCTATACAACAGTAGAATGTCATTTGAACAATCAAATGGAAATTCAGAAAAATTGTCCATTAGAATATTTTGTGTTGTCATCTAATTACGTCAACTAATTTCATTCAAAAACCTTAAAATTTCATCCACATGAATGATTTATTAAATACGTTTGTTTTGTGCCTTGTATGACAATTCCTTATCGACAACCACATTCAAAGGTAGAATTTCAAGAAACATTTTCCATCCTGCGCCTTCAAATTTTTCCATCACTAGAGTCAAAAAATGATTGTCAATTTGACCCCTCTTTCCATTAGAAAAACAAATGTTTGTTCCAAAAATTTAGATTTCAAAATAAAATTCTACTGGTCTACGGCCAGCTTTACTGGAACACCATTCAAAATAATAGTACAGGAGGTGTGTCTTCTATTCTTATGGAGAATAGAGGGGTATGTCTTGACCAGGTCTGTTAGATAATTATACATGACAGAGTGGTAAAGTCGGCAATAGAAAATCGCTTGATTACACCATCAACACAATCAGTGTTGATGGTAGAATTCCTCCCATGGAGCCATTTTGTTCTCTCGGCAGTGGGGGTGGATGCAGTCGTGGGAAGTTGTCCCCACGAGCCCTTTCACACTGCCAGCTGGCCACGTTCGCGGTAAACCACCGCTAGTTTTACTGACGATTTACCCTTGTTTCAGTGGCGCTTTTTGGGGCGCTTTTAACCACTGCTTGTGGGCGAAGAAAGGGTTAAATGAGCCCAAAAAGTGCCGCGGTCTAATCGCTTTGCAGGCGCTTCAGCAGCGGTGCCCTTTCATTTCAGTGTATATACCGCTCTTCCGCCACTCCAAAGATGCTGCTTGCAGGACTTAAAGGGGTCTAAGACTTTAGTGTCTGTTGTACTGTGCTGTCATATTCATAAATAGTTAAATGTTACAGGAAACCTCTAGAGAGACCTGTGTATGTCTGTACATTTGTGTATGCTTAAAATTTGGAGGCTGCCATGAATGTCTTCCTCATGGAGATGGATGTTGCTTGGCAATCAATGGCTTTAATACTTTCTGGGTTTTTACATGGCATAAGCATGGAGTACTTAACATTAGTGTTGAGCGGAATACGCCATATTCGATTTTGCGATATTTCACGAATATATAGAGGAATATTCGTGAAATATTCGTTAATATCGAATATTCGTGATATTTTATCAAAAAAAAATGTTTGCGAAATTTTGCTAATGCGAATGCGACATTTCGCTAGTGCGAATGCGAAATTTCGCTAATGCGAATGCGAAATTGATTGCGAAATTCTCGTCAACACGCGAAAACGGAGATCATTTCCTGGATTACTAAACTAATATGCACTAAACACTTAGGGCCAGATTCACGAACACTTGCGCTGGAGTATTTGGATATGCGCCGCGTAACTGTGCTGATGCGCCGACGTTTCTATGTGCCCGTACCCACCAAACTAGATGCGCCCAATAACGGCTCATTTGCGACCGGCGGAACGTTCCGACGCCAGAGTATCGTCAGCGTTTATTTTCGCTGGCCGCATCAGTCGCGCCCATTGATTTCCCCTGCAAATATGCAAATGAGGGAGATTTCCCAATTCACGAACGGATTAGCACCATACGCTGGCTACATGCGCCGCGCGTATCTGATCCGTCCAGCGCAAAGTTATTTCTACAAAAGGCTGCTTTATCTTTACTCCAGACGGTCACAGGTCAGCAGGAGAGCAGCTACAGCAGCGTTACCGACGATAAGAGCTAGCTGAGCACCCCCACTTGCAAGGACAACACCTCTGTGTGCCAACATGCCAGGGGCACTCGTGGTCCTAGAACTACTGATGGGTCCCCTGGAACCAAGAAGGCGGGCACGTGAGAGGATATACCGCACACGTATGAACCTCTTTGGCATGGGGGATGAGGAGGTGTATCGCCTATTCAGATTCAGCCCAGATGCAATACTTGAACTAACCACAACCCTGCAGGAGGACATCACCAGCCCAACACACCGATCACAAGCAGTGCAGCCACTGGTGAAGGTACTGGCAACACTCCATTTCCTTGCCAGTGGATCATTCCAGCGTACAAGTGGAGTGGTGGCTGGGATGTCACAGTCCTCCATAAGCAGATGTGTGCACCAGGTTGTCCCTGCAATCCTCAGACGCATGTCCAACCAGTTCATCAGACCAACCACTGAGGAGCTGCGGCAGAAGGCAATGACAGATTTCTACAACATTGCCAGATTCCCACGCACTGTGGGGGCCATTGATTGCACACATGTGGCCCTACAGCCCCCCAGTGCCACAGAGCACATATACCGCAATCGGAAGCATTGGCATTCCATCAACGTACAGGTGATAGCCGATGCCCAACGCCTCATATGGCACGTCCGTGCCAAACACCCCGGGTCCAGCCATGACAGCTTCATATACCGTCAGAGCCCCATCCCAGCAGAATTTAACCAGAACATGTATGGGGACAGCTGGCTGGTTGGTGAGTGACATGGGAGTCAGGCATGACTATCCCCTCCCGTCATGCACAACAGAAATCGCACATGCATGACTAACATTCTCCTGTCTTTTACCTTACAGGTGACTCTGCATATGCATTGGGACCCCATCTAATGACTCCTTTCCGGAACCCCCAAACCAGAGGAGAGAGAAGATACAATGAAGCACACATCAAAACCCGTGCAGTGGTGGAGCAAACATTCGGGCTCCTGAAGTCCCGTTTCCGATGCCTGGATAAGTCTGGGGGGGCCCTATTGTATTCCCCTACCTTTGTGTGTCAGATCATCGGTGCATGTTGCATACTACATAACTTTGCTATGAAAAAAGGCCTGCATATTGACATACGTGATGACCTGACCCCCGACCCACACAGTCCCCCCCTGCCAGAGGACACCCAGTCTGCTGATGGAAGAGCAGTCAGGAGGGTCCTCGCCGTAGGCATCTTTGGACACTAAACCAAAACATTAATAACACAGACAGTGCACGCGTGTACACCACTGATGTCCCTAGATCACACACACCACATGCACATCGCATTGGATTAGCCCAAGTCCAGCATGTAGGAGTTGGGAGCAGTAACGCCGCGTCAAGGCCCCAATGATGTCACTGTCCATTCACACACCTTTCACACATCATTCATTCAGCCGTGGGGTTAACTTCACCACCACGGCCGAGGGTGACACCCCTTACTGTCAGGAGTGCCACCCTCTCACATTCACACACCATTCACACTGTCCCCTGCACTCCTGACCGTGTGCAGTACAAAAATAAATTAGAAAGATCATATCCTGACCAATAAAAGAAAAATAATCTCATAACCTGAGAAAAAAATAAAATAAACTCATGACCTGAGTATGTCAAAAATAATAATATAAAACCAGCACCAAAAAAAAGGCCTCATCGGGGATGCCGGGGGCTTCTTCTGGGGGCCCCTCTCTGGCTCCGCAGCTGCCTGGATGGAGTGGGTGGGGGGGCATCTGGAGGTGGCTGATCCCCAGGTGGGCCACTCCTGGCAGGTGTGGCCTGCGTGCCCTCCAAGGCCCTGGCTATCCGTCCAAGATAACTGTTGGTCTGGGCCTGCATCCGGAGCTGACGGGTCACCTGGTAATGCTGGGCCCGCCGACTCAGCCTCCCCTGCTCCCGGATGGCAGCACTGTTACCATGGATGGCAGCAGTGTTGGCCTGGACGGCTGCAGTGAGGTGCTGGATATCCCCCTGCACCTCCCCCAAAGTGGTGACCACTGCAGCGCAGTTAGAGCTGACATCCTGCACTGCGTTGCTGATGTTGGCAACGGAGCCCAGGCTGTCAGAGACTTTCTGCAAGTGGTCCGCTATGGCCCCCATCTGTTCTGTCTGTCTGGCGTGATCCCTTGCCAACTGGTCCTGGACACCATCAGACACCCCCCTGGTCTTCTGGGTCGCCTTCCTGGGGCCAGAAGATGTATGTCCTCGGGTGGAAGGTGTCGCCCTTGAGGGGCTTCCAAGGATGGGGGAGGGGACGACAGACGGGCCAGGAGAAGGGGAGGAGACCGACAAGACCAAAGAAAAGTCCTGCTCTGCCACAGCAGGATCTTCCACAACCACCTCGGCAGGTGTGGTGTGGCCACTCTCCTCCTCAACAACCTCTTCACCACCCAGTGGCTCGGGCACATGATGGCGTGGGGGGGATGGGGTGGAATGCAGGCTGACAGATGATGGCCCAGCTCCGTCATCTGTGGATGACACAAAGCAGACACATGTTGGTGGTCCCACACACTTGGCACATGTACCCCCCCCCCCCAAATGCAAAACATCAAATAGGGGATTATAAAACACTTACCTGTCCTTGTGCCTTCCTCCACGGAGTCATAGCCTGCGACCCCCTCCACCTGCTCCCTCTCCAGGCACCGAGCGACCACCTCCTCCTCTGCGGTCAGGGTGACAGGACATGGGGGACCACCACCTGTGCCCCTCTCATACCTCCTGATGGAGGCCACCTTGTCCCTCACCTTGCGCCGCAGGTCATTGATTTTCTTTTGTATGTCCCCAGCAGTCCGGGTGGAGTAGCCCAGGACATTGACCCTGGCAGCAATGGACTCCAGGATGCCCTGCTTCCTCTCCCGGCTGGTCTTGCGGCTTTTTTTGCCATGGAGAAATTCATTCTCCGTCTCCATAGCCGATATAATGACAGAGACCTCCTGGGTATTAAAATTGAGGTTCCTCCTCTCTCTGGGGGTAGCGGGAGCAGCCATCACAGAGCAAAAGTATCTTCCCTGGGGTGGGGGGAAACGGAACTACTTTTGCGCCGGAATGGCGTTTCCGCCAGCGCTTTTAAGCGCCCAGCGGAACGCATTGCGCTGACGTTTCCCAGGAAGTGGTGCCGACGGAAGTTGTGAGCATGCGCACAAGGGGGCGAGGGGAGCCGCACTCACTGCGCATGCTCCGTGGATGATGCGCTGAACGTAAGCCTCTGCGCCGGGCTCCGCCCATCATTTACATATGATCACACCCACTTCCACTTGCGTCGGGTTACGCCAGCGCATTATCGTTACTCTGGCGCAAGTTTACGCGCAACTGCTATGTGAATTACAGGAATTGCGCTGAAAGGGTCTTCAGAGTAACGTAAATGAGAAGCGTTACTCCAGAGGAAAGATACTCTCATCTACCTGAATCTGGCCCTAACTCTACTTATACAAACTTATATGACTAAACTAAAGCAAATTTTTTTTTTTTTTATACACAAAACACAGAAGGGCAGAGAAAGTATTTGCGAATATTCGTAATACGAATATTCGCATTGCGAATATTCGGCAACATAAAAGGATCGCCTCAGCTACTCGGCCCAGGGTCTCTAATCATACCAGCAATGCTTTTAGACGTCGATGGAGATCTGTTTTAAAAATAAATTTGAAAAAATACGAATATTCGCAATATCGAATATTCACCGCGATATTCGATTTATTCGCGAATACTCGAATATGCAATATTCGTTACGAATATTCGCAATGCAAATATTCGTGAGCAACACTACTTAACATCAGGGAGAGCTCAGAACTCCTGATCTACATGCTTGTTCCCAACTGGTGACATCCATCATATTTAGGAGGAGAAGCCAGCAAACCTCCATATTATCTCAGTACGGGCTTTGCTGGTGTCTGTAACACCAACAAATACAGTGGAAAATTAGCAATCATCTAATTTTGATCAGCTGTTTTTTTACAGTAAGCCAAAAAAAATTATGAATAATATCTTGGAGAAGTTAAAGGAATAGTTCACCTTTACCAACTGCCTGTGCAAGATAAAAACAATCTGTGCATCTTTGACCACAGTTAAATAATGCCCTTGCTGTAGGTGTAATCCATGTATGTACCACCCAAAGCCTGACTAAAAAACTCCAAGGGATGACATTATCCCACCCTACCTTGTTGTTAGTGGGTTGCTAAGATAATCCCAGCTGTAAGGCCTCGACATACGACCAAGAAACTCGTCGTAAAAGAAACATTGTTTTCCTCGACGAGTTCCTTGTCAGGCTTGTCGAGAATCTTGTCAAGCTTTCTTTGCGTAAACACTGTCAAGACAAAATCTTGTCGTTCTGAAACGTGGTGACGTACAACAACTACGACGGCGCTATAAAGGGGAAGTTTGATTCCACTGGTGCCACCCTTGGGGCTGCTTTTACTAATCTCATGTTACTGCATGTTAAAGCGGATCTCCACCCTAAAGTGAAGATCCGCTGATCCGAACACTCCCCCCCTCCGGTGTCACAATTGACACCTTTCAGGGGGGAGGGGGGTGCAGATAGACAGGTATCTGCACCCACTTCCGGCCCAGCATTCACGGGCAAAAGACGGGCATTGCATCACATCCTGTCGCCCCCCACCCCCCCCCCCCGTTGTGTGCTGGGAGCTTCACTTCCTGGTTCCCTCACCGTGGATGGAGGGGGGAACAGCAGAGAGACGAGCGATCGCTCATCCTCTGCTGCGGACGGCGCTGGACTCCAGGACAGGTAAGTGTCCTAATATTTAAAGTCAGCAGCTGCAGTATCTGTAGCTGCTGGCTTTTAATATACCTTTTTAGTGGGACATCCGCTTTAAGTAAAAGTTTGGTGAGAGACGATTCACGCTTTTCAGTCTGTTACAGCGTGACAAATGTGCTATCTCCATTACGAACGCTACTTGTACCGAAGGTGCGCTCCCGTCTCATACTTTATTCTGAGCATGCGCGGGTTTCTCAGCATACACACGAACGTGTTTCTCGTCGTAAACCAGCACGACGAGGAAATTGAGACTCCCGACGAGAGAAAAGAGAACTTGTTCTCTTTTTCTCTCGTCGAGATCCACAACAGTTTTCTCGACGTAAAACATACACACAACCATTTTCCTTCGGCAAAAAAGCTTTGCCACCAAGTTTCTTGATGGATTTTGTCAAGGAAAACAGTCGTGTGTACGAGGCCTCACTGTTCATCCCCACCATCACAGAAGCGGGCTCTCAAATGCTGACCTTAGAACCACTGTGTCAGGGGAGAGAAAATGCATGTGTGGGGGTTTGAATCAGAAAAAGAGTTCTGTTCTGCGAAGGTGGAGGTGTACAGTAACAGCTGGGAGTGCCTTAGCAATGCCCTAGCAGCAAAGCAGGATGAGATAATGTCATCTTTGGGAGTTTTTCCGCCAGGCTAAGGGAGGTACGTATGTAAATATCATATACCTATAGCAAGGGCATTATTGAACTTTGGTCAAAGCTGCAGAGTTTGTTTTTATTTACAGATGCCCCTTATATGCATAGGCAATTTTTGTGGTAAAGGTGAACTATTGCTTTAAGTAGAACGACAAAGCAGAGTATTCATTTGTAAATGCACTTTATTTGGCATTTACTGTACTATCCATGAACAAGTGAAAGTTCCATCCCTCTACTTCTGACAAAGCTTGTTATAGACAATGTTTAGGCCACGTGTCCTCTGTCACTGTTTGCATTTCTACATTGTTTTTGCTCAGTGGCCTTCTATCCGAAATGTCAGCAGTGTTCTCATTAATCCATCACTCCTACTCAGTCTGATGACATTGCTGGATAATCAAGTGAGATTTTACTTCCCGCAATCACACTGTGGTCACCAAAACCGCATTCCAGTACATTTTTAGGCAAAGCTAAAATTCAAAATAAAGATAAGACAAGTTTTTAGGCAAAGCTAAAATAAAAAATAAAGATAAGACAGTAAACATACCAACTAAATATTTTCTACAAGAAAGGTACAGATAGACACATCAGGACAAGCAGCCTAAAAAAACATGTACATTCTACTAACATTCTGGTTTGAGAAATAAAAAGGAGACAGGAGCCCCCAGAACAGTGCAGTGTTACAAATAAACATCTAGGCCAGGTTCACACTATTGTTGTTTGGATGCGGGTTTCACCACATCCAATTCGCATGTCAGGAGACTGTGACCGGCTGTCTATGGAGCCGGTTCACACATCTCTGGAGCGGCTCCGGTGCTAATTGCACAGGAGTCCTGTGTGCCTTCTGGTCTGTTTTTAGGTCCGAATTCGGCCAAAAATTCGGACCGAAATCAGACATGAAACGGTGAACAGGAACACTCCGGATCCCTGCTGTGAGCCGCTCTGTACAGCAGTGTGAACTCAGCCTTAATGCATGGTACATCCATGATGAGGCTTTTCCAAAAGGACAGCACAGAAATAGCTTTGAGGCCGCGTACACACGATCGAATTTGTCCGCTCAAACTGGTCCGACCGACCAGTTCAGCAGACAAATCCGATCGTGTGTACGGGCTAGCGGACATGTCTGACCAGCGGACAAATTTTAAAAGATGCTTTAAAATTTGTCCGCCGGCGACATGTCCGTCGGGTATGTTCGCTGGTCAGTACACTCACCAGCAGACATATCTGCCCGCACAAGCGTCGTACGGATGCGACGCATGCATGGAAGTTGTTTACTTCCTGGTGCGGTGACGTGGAGACGTCAACGTCACCGCCACGTCACCGCGTTGTCTGCTGGCGGGGATTTTGATCCGATGATGTGTACAGCCATCGGACCAAAACAGCCCGGTGGACATATCCGATGGAAACGGTCCGAGGACCGTTTCCTTTGGATATAATCGATCGTGTGTACACGGCCTAAGTGTCTTGAGACAGGGGAAGCTTTTCCTCTGAGGCCTCGTACACATGACCGAGGAACTTGTCGTAAATGAAACATTGTTTTCCTCGACGAGTTCCTTGTCAGGCTTGTGGAGAAACTTGACAAGCTTTTGTTGCGTACACACTGTCAAGACCAAATCTCCTCGTTCTCAAACGCGGTGACGTACAACACATACGACGGCAGAGGGGAGTTCGATTCCACTGGCACAACCCTTGGGGCTGCTTTTGCTAATCTCATGTTACTGCGTGTTAAGTAAAAGTTTGGTAAGAGACGATTTGCACTTTTCAGTCTGTTACAGTGTGACAAATGTGCTATCTTACAAACGCTACTTTTACAGAAGGCGCGCTCCCGTCTCATTGTTGTGCTTTTTTATGGTCCCTTTTACCCGCACCAATAATTTACTTTGAATTCTTTGATAATGAAGATATCTTTAAATACAAGTCAATCTATATGACATAGTCTATAGCAGTGGTTCTCAACCTTACTAGTGCCGTGACCCCTTGATAAAATTTCCCAAGTTGCGGGGACCCCTAACGATAAAATAATTTTCGTAGCGTGGGTTGACAGCATCCAAGGCAAGACAAGTAATTTGTGCCCCTAACCCATGGACATTTAGCGATCCCTGAGTCCCTTCCACTTGTACAATATTAAAACCCCTTATGATACATTTGAGGATATACCCCTCTATCTCTTTGTTCTCCTTTCTCCCCCCCCCCCGCCATCCTTATCTCTAGCCATCTTTCGCTCCCCTTTTTTTGTTCCTTCCCCTCTTTTTCTCTCCTTTCCATGCATTGTCTATTTTTATTTCTTCTCTTATTTCTTGGTGGGTGGTGGGGTTAGTCAGATCAGTGGCAGTGCTGGCTGATCAGTCAACTTAAGTACTCTTAATCAAGGAAATCTGCTGATCTGAGAACTATAGTGGGGACTTTTAATGGCAACTATAATCACAGGTAGTGTTACTCGCTGTGTCTCCGCATTCACGGTGTCTCACACTTTGTAGTGTCTCGTAGCAGTGACACCTATGCTGAAATCAGAAGATAGGGTCTCCTCCAGCCTCTCCCACTTCACATTCCTCATGTTAGCTGACTTCTAGTCTCTGCCCCCCAGCCATGCCGTGAACTGAATGGGTGGCTGAGTGGGCAGCTGCAGGCTTCAGGAACAGCCCATGATTTGGTGACCCCCTGGCAAATCATCATTTGACCCCCCAAAGGGGGTCCCGACCCCAGGTTGAGAACCACTGGTCTATAGTATGAAACGTATTAACGGAGACGTATGATCATACAAAATAGCTAATTTATTGATTGACAAAAATATGAATATTTACATGAAATTAAAATACCAATTGCGTTTCATAAACGACTTGAAAATCAATAAAATACCCCCAAAATGGGCATGCAATACCTTTGATCTGTGTGTCATGGTAAGTGCTCAAAATAACTTTATATAATTGACAATGAAACAAAAGTGTCTATTTCACATACCCAACCGTTACTTTGCTGCAGGTAAGTAAGTGGTTAACCATGAGAAATATATTGGACGTTTGTTTTGTCAGTAAAATTGGAAATATGTAAACATATGTAACACATAAAAGATAATAAAAACTTCAGTCTGTTACAGCGTGACAAATGTGCTATCTCCATTACAAACTCTACTTTTACCAAAGGTGCGCTCCCGTCTCATACTTTATTCTGAGCATGTGTGGGTTTCTAAGCATACACACGAACGTGTTTCGTCAAAAACCAGCCAGACAAGGAACACGACGAGGAAATTGGGACTCCCCACGAGGAAAAAGAGAACTTGTTCTCTTTTTTCCTCACGAGTTCCACGTCAGATTTCTCAATGGAAAGCATACACCGACCGTTTTCCTAGGCAAAAAAGCTCTGCCACCAGGTTTCTTGATGGATTCTGTCGAGGAAAACAGTCGTGTGTACAAGGCCTGACTCATTCAGCTGTGTGTAGCCTCGTACACGCACTCGGTTTTAAACCAAGAGGGTGTACAAGGCTTTCAGGTTTCTCGTCTGAAAATCTGGCCATAATCTCGACGAGAAAAATAGAGATCCTGCTCTCTATTTTATCATCGAGATTCTTGTCGGCCTGTTTTCGACGAGAAACCAGAGAGTGTGTATACTTACCTATATCGCCGTGGAAAGCCGCACATGCTCGAAATGACTTTGACATGTGCGTGGTAACTTCCACGGCATAGGTAGGGTGAAGCAAGATGGCGGCGACGGCATTGAATGTGACGACCGCATGCTCGTCGTACACGATGACGTCACCATGTCCTTGCCTTTCCAGTGGACTGTGGTTATTTTGAAAGGTCTGTGTGTACACTCGGATGGCAAGAGAATCTTGCCAAGAATCTCGTCGGGTAAAACAACGTTTTTTTGTACGAGGCCTGTGTAATCAGAGTTTTAACGGTTGTGATTTTTTCAAAAATATTTGAAAGAGAAATATGTTTTTTTATTTATGAAACATACTTAACTACATGAATGCTGCAGCTGTACGCCGCCAGCACTAAGCCTGGGAACCGAGTGATCAAAGCTGACTGATCACTCAGTTCTCAGAGCTTCATTAAAAGGGGAACTGGTGACTGTTAGTTACAGGCTTTCTGCTCTGCACCCCCCCCCCCCTGCAGGACCGTGGAGGGGGCGGGAGTGGTTGGCTCAGGCTCTCAGTGGCTCACTGAGAGTCTGAGCTGAGTGTCGGTCCAGGCACTGTGACGTCAGCTGACAGTGGGCTGCTGAAGATTAGCCTGGTAAACACGTGAAAACAGGTCAAGAGTGCAACCTGCTGGCTGTTATCGTAAATATGAAATATGTATAAGTAAGAGTTCCTTTTTTTATGAGTTAAAATGTAGTTGTAAAATTAGGAAACTTTTATTTATATTTTTTAATCCTTAAAATAAAAAATAATAAACAGTACACTTTTCCTTTAAGGCTATACATTGTGTGCACAATGTTCTGAAGAGTTTCCTTGCTTGCAAATTGCAATATACAAGCTTGTAATCTTCTACTAGTTCTTAACAACACGCTCTAGGTAGGTCATGCTGGGATAAAGCATGAGAAAGACAAAGTTCAGTTCTTGTGACAAAATAAAGCCACATTCTGCTTCCTGGGAACAAAGAGGCCAACGTACATACAGTATACCATCCATTATCAGGCAGATAGCAGACCCAGGCGTTAAAAATGGGAATGCCTCCAATTTATTATGGAACGTAATGTTTTGCTTGGGTAGTAATGACACTTTATTGGCCCTCTACTCATACTTTTTATGCTGTCCGGGGGGTATTTCCATCACTGGAGCCTGTAGGCACACAAACTTTGGTCCCCAAAGCAACAATAGAATCATCTATTTTTTTGTATATAGGTCTTATGCTAAGTGTGTGGGATAGATTTACTAAAGCTGGTGTACTCAGAATCTGGTGCAGCAGTGCATGTAGCCAATCAGTTTTTTGTTCAGTTACGCTTTGGCCACAAAAAAAAAAAAACTGGAACTTATTGGTTAATGTGCAGAAGTGAGCCTGATTTTGCACTCTCCAGCTTTAGGCCCCTTTCACACGAATGTTCCAATTAGGTCTGGCTGTCAGTTTTTCAAGGTGGACCTGATCGGAACCTCCATTCTTCTTGGAGCAGATGATGCCCCCAGACATGTTTTTCGCTGACATCGGCTGGAATCCGATCTGATCCGGTCCAGTATAAAACAGACAGGTGAGGATCCATTCCCTATCCGTCCAGCGGATCGGATTGGATGACAGTTGAATGGAAACGGACAGGTGGTTTGTTTCCATCCGACCACTCCATAGAGAAAATTGGGCTGTGCCATCTGCCTGTTCAGCAGGGATCAGCAGGGAGATCCCCTGCTGTGCGGACATATCCACTGTCTGCCCCATGTGAAAGGGACCTTAGTAAATAAGCCCCAGTGTAACAATTTGTAAATAAGCTTACATGGGATGAATGCATTTCTGTTTATCATAGGAAAAATGCATGACAAAAACTCTAATGCCGCGTACACACGGTCGTTTTTTGTGATGAAATAAAACAACGTTTTAAAAAACGTTGTTTAAAATGATCGTGTGTGGGCAAAACGTCGTTTTATGTCTTAAAAAAAAACGACCAAAAAAAAATTCGAACATGCTTGAATTTTTTATGTCGTTTTTTAGAATGTCGTCTTTTGTTTCACAAAAAATGATCGTGTGTGAGCAAAACGACGTTTAAAACGACGTTTTTAAACCCGCGCATGCTTAGAAGCAAGTTATGAGACGGGAGCTTCAATGGAACAGAGTGCCGTCGAAAGTGTCTTACGTAACTGCGCTTTGCAAGAGCATTTTCAGAAAACGATGGTGTGTAGGCAACATCGTTTTTTAAAATGAAGTTTGAAAAACGTTGTTTTGTTTTGTGAGATAAAACAACGTTTTTTATATGACAAAAAGTGATCGTGTGTACGCGGCATAAGACTGGGTTCAAACTATTGTGAATTGGAGGCATGGTGGGAATTAAAAAAGAATGCCTGTCTCAGGCTAGTGCATGAGCTATGTAAATAACCTGTCATTCACAGAAACGGGGAAGAACAGACAAAAGTTTTCTCCTGTTTGTCCGTTTATCTCACTGAAAAAAAGACAAGAGGATTGCTCAGAGCTGGATTAACTCTTTGTGGCAAGACTGGGCACAGATGATAGGACATTGTATACACTACACTGTGACATAAAAAAAAAAAAAAAAAAATTGGGTTTACATCTACTTTAATGAAGCCGGTTCACACATGTCTCTTCTGGTCCATTTCAGGTCCAAATTCAGCCCAAAAATAGGACTAGAATCAGACCTGAAATTATGAACAGGGACGCACTGGATCCAATGAAACGAGAGGCCCTGAGGGAATTCAAGTAGATAAGGTGTCATATCAAAGATGACAGAGTCCAGAGTAGTTATTTTATCATTGAAAAATCAAAAACATAAAAGAGCCAATGTGTTTCAGGAGTTCACATGGGTTCTCAGGAGTTTTGCCACTTCAGGAATGCCCAGAGCTGCATTACCAGCTGCTACACACATTTTATATATAAAAATGTTCAAACCCTTATGAGTTCAGACATTTCTGAAGTGACATATCTCACAAATCCTGATGAAGGGGTGGGTGAACTCCTGAAATGTGTTGGATTTGTTATTTTGTTGATTTTTTAAAAATAAAAATAAATACTCTGCTTTCGAGCACTATTGGTATTGCGCCCTTTCTAAACCTAACAATGACCACATGTGGACAGCAAATGTGGGGAAATCCCTTCAATGGCAACACAAATAAAATAAAAAATGACTATAACTTTTTCAGTTCATGAAAAAAGTAATGTACCCTTGCATTTAAAAAAATTAAGGGAATGTAATAGGAACTGTTTTAACATAAATATGGTTAGGACAATAACTGCACATTCTAGATAATGATAGGAAACAATGGGTTCAAATTTAAAAACAGGAACTTTAGACTTCAGTTCTGCTGATCACAGTTATTTCTGCAAACCAGAGATGAAATTGGGTGACAGGCAACAGGAATTGTGGAATCAATGCTGAATTTACCCCAATGAACCTTCGTAAACAGCAGTGTTTGAAACTGTATGCATTGACACACAGCTGCTGCATATGTTTTCGTAAGTGTTGCCCTGCTTTGCAATTGCTTTTTTTGAGAACCCCATTCTTTTGACTGTCGCTGGGTTTACACCAGAAATTTATGTAATGATTTTTAATGTGCACTTTGTTAAAGCGGAAGTAAACCCATTGATTTAATACCAAAATACATTTTTCCATAAGGAAAAACACTGCGCTAAATAGAAAAGTAGGTGATAAACCCCAATAATTGATAAGTGAATTAATAATTAGCTGCTAGCACCAAAAAATTTGATACAAAAAATTCCTAAAACATGTGTAAAATATAGTACAGCGCTTAAACAAATTCGATGACATCTGATTGCGAATAGAAACACATCTAATGGAGACGAGGTGGCTTCTCCTGTCTCTCCTGCGGTATAAGCTCTGAGATCCTTTGTTAAGAGCGTGATGACATCGAGTCTGTAAGCCACGCCTACGCCCACACCTACGCGTCTCGTCACCAATCCCAGACGACGTCCGTGGTGACGAAACACGTAGGCGTAGCTTGCAGACTCAACGTCATCACGCTTTTGGCGAAGGAGCTCGGAGCTTATACCACAGGAGAGATAGGAGAAGCTGCCGCGTCTCTATTAGATGTGTTTCTAATCTCAATCAGATGTCATCGAATTTGTAAGTGCATAGTATCTTTGCCTATTAAACTCATCTTTATGGTATTATGCTATGGTCCTTTTCCTTTTTATTGCCCGATCATCCGAGACCATAGGCACCACATCACACATCTTACAGAGGGTCCAGAGGGAGACCTAAAATCCTCATGTGCACTGAGATCACTGTAATGGTGATCACACTGACAGGGTAAGGAGACTACATTACCACATTTGGGTGTCTTCCCGGTGGATGAATTTTCTCTCTATCCTCTCTTGGGGTCCATTCGGATTTTCCCTTCAAGGAGTCACCTACCCTGCAAGGACTTATTTTTCATTTTTTTTTATAACTTTTGGATGTTATTATTTTACACAGTGGGACTTTTCTATATTTACATATTTTTGTCACATTATTTTATCTATCAGTGTGAGAAGTGTTTCTCATTTCACATTCAATATTGTTTATTTAGGATCAATTTATTTCAGATCTTCTTGACTTGTTTTTTGAGCGCTGTAGTATATTTTACACCATTGATTTAATAGTTTCAAAAAAACAGTAACTGTCACATTGGTTGTGCTCTCAACCAAACTGTCAAACCATCTAATCACTGGTGTCATTACTGATCACATGTGCAGCATCATGGCAGTTGAGGATTAAACAGAGGCCAAGATGGCGGCTTCCTTAGCTAAAGACAATAGGAGGGTATACTTCCACTTTAAGGAGTCCCTGTAAGGGGAAATGTCCCTCCTATACAGGTAACTCTCCCTAATGCTACTTCAACTCTCTCATTAAACAATGGGGGCTCTGCGCTCATTTTATTTCTACACTGAGGGCACCCTAATGACATAATATTCCACTATTTTTGAAAATTCTCTGTCAAGATGATTTCCCAAATCCCACTGGCTTTCAGTATCCAATAGGATTGCTGTCTTCCCCAAGATTGTTGCCTGGAGCTCATAGCAGGAGACATTTTGTCTTCAATTCGCTCCTGCCAGCCTGAAAAACAACCAGCACAGTGCCACCTTCAGGTTGGAGGATATACTGCAGCCTCCATTTACCAACAATATGAATGTAGGTCAGTGCTCACACAATGCAGCATAAAAACGGAAAATTGTATCATACTTACCAGTAATTTTCCTTTCCTGGTGCCTATCCATGGCAGCATACCTGTGACAAGCTCCGCCTTGGCTCCTCCCTCAGGACTAGTGAATATTATAAAAAGGTTGGCTAGCACTGCCCCCACATTCTCCGTAATATAGAACACCGAGGGTGGGATTGTATGCTGCCATGGATAGGCACCAGGAAAGGAAAATTACTGGTAAGTATGATACAATTTTCCGTTTTCCTGGTGCCTCCATGGCAGCATACCTGTGACAAATAACTAGCTGAGATGGGTGGGATGATGCTTAGAGGTTTATTTCAAAGGAATTATTATTGATTATTAGAGGAGGCAACCGCTGACTTGATTGTCCGTCTGCCGAACTCTACCGACGAGAGAGCTCCTGGGTCTACCCGGTAGTGCTTCATAAATGTATGTTGGGACGACCAGGTGGCTGCCCTACAAATGGTTTCGATTGAAACGTTTGCCCTTGCCGCCCAAGAGGCAGATACCGCCCTTGTGGAGTGCGCCTTGACCATCAAAGGGGGGTCCAGACCCCTAGCCCTGTACACCTTGTGGATGAGCTTCACGATCCATGAGGCAATTGTCCTTGATGACGCCTCCTTGCCTTTGTTCTTTCCCCAGGGGATTATGAGCAACCTAGTAGAGTCTCTGAAGGATGCTGTGGCCTGAAGATAACATCTCAGAGTGGAGGCAATGTCCAGTTCGTGAAGAGAGTCGGAGTCCTGTTCCAGAAACGTTGGGAGTGCCCAGGGTTCCGACATGGTCAAGGATGATGCGACCTTGGGGATAAATCCCCGCACTGTTCTGAGTTCTACTCTGTCAGGGTAGAATATGATATGATTATCATCTGCCCCAAGAGCTTGGAGCTCCGAAACCTGTCTGCCGGAGGTTATGGCTATCAGGAAGGTAAGCTTCAAGGTTAGATTCCAAAGTGATGCCGAGTCCAAAGGGGCGAAAGGTGGGCTGGTTAACGACTCTAGGATGATAGCAAGGTCCCAGGTGGGAAAAGACTGCTTAGTTGGTGGTCGGATCTTTCTGACGGCTTTGAGAAATTGGATTATTAACGGATCCTCCGCCCACCTTCTACTGGTTGCTGTTGAAATTGCTGCTATCTGTACTTTTAACGTACTTAGAGCAAGGCCCATGTTCAGGCCTGCCTGCAAAAACTCAAGAATTTGAGAGGATGATGGGGAATCCGGATTACTGTTTCTGCCCATCATGAAGGCCCTGAACCTGTTCCACACCCTGTCGTATATACTGTTCGTTGAAGGCTTTCTGGCCCTGAGGAGGGTTGCAATAACCTCATTGGAACATCCTAGGGATTCAAACCTTTGCCTTTCAGCTGCCAGATGTGAAGGTTCAGCCTGCCTGGATCTGGATGGGTGTGATGCCCCTGAGACAGGAGGAAGGGTATCAACGGGACTTTGACCGGAGGCTGAATACTCAGGTACATTGCCGTAGGAAACCAAGGATGTCTCAGCCAGAATGGTAGAACCGCTATTACCGTTGTGGATTCCGCCATTATTCTCGCCAGGAGCTTTGGAATGAGAGGCCGTGGAGGGAAAGCATAGGCCAGGTCGCATGCCCAGGGGGCTAAGAGAGCGTCCACTGCTTCCGCCTGGGGATGCGGGAGCCTCGAGATGAATCTTGGTAGCTTGGCATTGCCTGCTGTCGCAAAAAGGTCCAACTTGGGGGGCCCCCACTGGTTCACTATCCAGTTGAAGATTCTTGGGTGCAGAGACCATTCGTTGGCATCTATGAACCTGCGAGACAGAAGGTCGGCTCTTGAGTTCAGATGACCGGGTAGGTAGACCGCCCTCAGGTCCTTCAGATTTCTTTCCGCCCAGAGGATTATGGGTTCCACCTCCCTCAGCAGGGACCTGCTGTGCGTGCCTCCCTGTCGGTGTATATAGGATACAGCGGCTCTGTTGTCCATCCGTAGAAGAACTGGACTCCCCGTGACCTCGAATTCCAGGGCTAGCAATGCACGATAGGCCGCCCGGATTTCCAGAATATTTGATACCAGGCCAGTCGCCTGAAAGGACCATCTCCCCTGCACCGAGATCTGGTTGCAGTGTGCTCCCCAGCCTGCTAAACTGGCATCGGTGGTAACTATGATCCAGTTGACATGCCCTAACGGGCGTGACTTCATCAGCGTGTGTTTCTTCATCCACCAATGAAGACTCCTGAGCATCAGGGTCGTCAGGAGTATGGGCTGAGAAAGATATCGTTTGTTCCACTGCCTCAAGAATTCCAGTTGAAAATATCTCAGATGCCAATGGGCCCAAGGGACCATAGGGATGCATGACGACATCCGACCGATCAGGCTCAGACAGTTCGAGGCGGTCAGATGGGATCTCACACTCACACTCTTCATCTGCCGAATAATAGATGCCACCTTCTGAGGTGGAAGGGACACTGTTCCCCTCTCTGTGTTGAACAGAGCCCCCAGATAAACCATTTCCTGGGTTGGAGAAAGGTGACTCTTCTCCCGGTTTATCTTCCATCCAAATTCTGTTAGTGTTGACAGGAGAACTTCCCTGTGTTCCACTAATTGGGCTGGATCCTGCGCCAGGAGAAGAAGATCGTCTAAATAATGGTAAACTCGAAGCCCTTGCTCCCTTAGAGGGGCTACGATGGCAATTAAGGTCTTTGTGAAGACTCTTGGAGAGGTGCATAGGCCAAATGGGAGACTCCGGAATTGTAGATGTACCTGGCCTACTGCGAACCTCAGATACTTCTGGAAGGAAGGGAGTATGGGTATATGCAGGTAAGCATCCCGTAAGTTTATTGATATCATCCAATCCCCCGGATGGATTACCCGGACGATGGTTTGTAGTGATTCCATCTTAAATCGCTCTAGAAGAATGTAGCGATTTAACCTCTTTAGGTCTATGACGGGTCTCCAACCTCCGTTTCTTTTGGGGACTAAAAACAGGGTGGAATAAAAACCTGTAAATCTTTCTGACGGAGGTACTGGAATTACTGCCTGCTCTTCCTGCAAGGAGAGAAGGAACTGCTGAAGTGCCTCTGCTTTTTGAGGGGACCTTGACACCCTCGTTGGAGAGAAGAACTCTTTGGGGGGTTTGTCTAGAAATGTCCAAAAGTGCCCATACTTGACCGTGGAAACTACCCAAGGATCCCTGCACTTTGCCTCCCATATTTTCGAGAAACGTTGGAGTCTGGCCCCCACAGGAATCGCTTGGAATGGTTTGGCGTCAAAAGGACTTAGCGGGATCTTGTGGAGTAGGCATGGTTCCCTGTCTACGGTTCTTGAGGAAGGTGGACTGCGTGCCTTTCCAATTCTGTCTGAAGCCTTTTCCCTGCCTGGACTGTCTGTAGTCCTTGCCTTTAGAATACTGGAATCTTGGTGCGAATGCCTTGGGGCGCCTGGGTCGCCTGTCCTGGGGCAACAGGCCCGACTTTCCACCAGTGACACGAGAGATGGCTTCATTTAATTTCTCCCCAAATAGGGCTTTTCCATCAAATGGTATTTTGCACCAATTTTGCTTCGATGCGATATCTGCTGACCATGGTTTCAGCCACAAGGCCCGTTTGGCCATTACTGTGTGGAGCATTGCTCTTGCGGAGCATCGGATTGAATCAATAGCAGCTTCCCCAATAAAGTCTGCTGAGAGCTTAAGCTCGTCTAAGGCCTTTATAATGTCTTCCTTAGGGATATCCTGTTGGATCGCTGACTCTATATTATCCGTCCAGGCCCGTAGCGCGTTGGATACTGATGTTAGGGCTATCGCAGGCTTACAAGCATTGCCCGCCATCTGGTAAGCTTTCTTGAGGTCCAGATCCATTCGTCTGCCGAGGGGATCTTTAAATGAAGTCGAGTCCTCCATGGGCAGCATAACGTTCTTTGCTAAGCTTACCACCGCTGCGTCCACCACTGGAGGGGCTTCGAGCATTGCCGAGTCGGCTTCCGAAAGAGGGTATAGCTTTGCCATGCGATTAAGGGAAAACCTTTTTTCAGTCTTTTTCCACTCCTCCTCAATCACGCCTTTAATCTCGTCCATGAGAGGGAAAACGGAAATTTGGCGCTTAAGAAAGGGGAAGTACGCCTTAGATTTCTTGACCTCTGTCTCAGCCTCCTCCCAGCCAATCGCCTGTTTTACTGCCTGTACATAGGGCTGGACCATGGCGAAGACAAAGCCAGAGGCATCCAAGTCATCAGAGGAGTCCCCTGAGGCGTTATCCTCCTCCTGATGCTTAGAGGATGAAGCAGGTGTCATACGAGGCATTCCACCCGTGGAAGGCCCGGGAGTGGCCTCCTCAGCCGGATGCCCCTGAGGAGGAGCTACCGGTTGCTGCGTTGGCATTGAGGCCACCAATTCTGCAAAGGAATCTTTTATTGCCTTCTTAAGCAGGTCCGCCACTTGCAGGCCCTCGGATTCTCGGTCCGCCGCATAGTCCCTCAGGCAAGCTTGACAGATCCGTTTATGTGGGAGAGGGGTGGCTCCACAGGCCTGACACTTTGGAGATCTGGATCTCGGGGAGCGTGAGAGATGGCGTTTTTTGGCTGATGACTTCCTGCCACTCCTCTGGTCCCCTCGCCTGGAAGACCTATCTCTGCTGGGGCTTGAGTCAGAGTCTTCATGTCGCCTTGAGGTCTTCTTAGACGTCTTTTGGCGTACAGGGCTGTAACACATAAAGGTACGAGCCTCAGAGCACTCTTTTTTTTTTTTAAAAAAAACATGCTTAAACTTACCTGGACGTAGGTCCTTACCTTAACTGTAGAGTAGGATCTTGTATGGGCGGCGAATGGCTCATATTAGGTGGACTAGCAGAGGAAGCAGCTAAGAAAAGAGCAGGAAAGGGGTAAAGGTCATGTTTAAACTCGGCTAAAAAGAACCATGAATACTGTTTCGCCGTTCCCTTTTTTTTTTTTTTTTAAAACCACCCCTACATTTCCGCCAAAAAACATATACGTCAGTCCACCCCTCTTTCTTTTTTTTTTTTTGTGTGGTTTTTTTTTTTTTTTTCTTTCTTTACCTGAGAAAGGGGGGGGGAATTTTGCCCTGGAGCTCTCTCCACTGAACCTTCCCAGACAGCCTCAGGAACTCTACTGGGGCAGTCAGGGAGATAAAGAGGAGGACCAGGAGAAAAGGGACGCCTCTGCCATGCATTTTGGAAAGAATGGCAAAAATTCGCCACCTTTCCCCTTTCCAAGATGGCCGCCGAGGCTTCCGCGCGCACCGCGCATGCGCGAACCGGCGGCTCTAGGACCCGGAAGTCCCAACCGTCGGCGTCAGTGCAGAGCGCGGCGAAGGACGCCGCTCGTGCACTTAAATGAGTGGGGGTGAGCGCGCGTGATCCCTAAGGGGGAGAGGAGGACAGGGGGGCGGCGGAACACGGGGGGAAACATAAATGAACACTGCGGGAGGAGGGGGGGCGGACATGATGAGAAGCAAGAAAGTTTGAAGAAAACGCCTAAGAAAGGGGAGAGGGGAGTGAAAAAAGAAGAGAGAGAGGGGAGAGAGAAAAGAAAAAGGGAAGGAAGAGAGAGAGGGAAAGGAAAAAAAAAAAAAGTACTAGCTGCTGCTTCTGTTACCGTGGGAGCCAGACGCCTCTTAAGATGTACTGCAGATAGAGCTCTTAGCTTAAGAGACAAACTGCCTGTCCCAAAAGACCCTACAGAAGGGACTCCCAACCTTATTAGCGCGTTTAGCTGCCCAAGAGAAGGGACCGCACCCGGGAGAGGCTTGAACCCGGATGGACGCTGCCGACTGCAGAAGGTAGGACGTTCGACCAGCATTCACTGCCTTGAGGTATAAGGAAAAAAAGGAGAATGTGGGGGCAGTGCTAGCCAACCTTTTTATAATATTCACTAGTCCTGAGGGAGGAGCCAAGGCGGAGCTTGTCACAGGTATGCTGCCATGGAGGCACCAGGAAATAATTTTCTACAATGCACTGAAACACAAGCTATTGGTGTAACAGAATCAGAACATATTGAACATAATTTATTTTTCTCCCCAACATAAAAAATAGCTGCCTTATTGTATGCAGGGGATGGTTCTACTTTCATGTTTTCCATTTGTTACTGTTTAAATATGGGAGATTAATGAAGTAGCCGAGACAACTCTCCCATTCATCCCTTTAGAAATTGTTGTCACACCTATGCATTACAATACAGATGCAAGGCAGAACAATAGATGTAAACTGTGCTAAGTGTGGAGAACCAGGCAGTTTGAGAAGTGGGTCTGCCCTTCATATGAGGTCTAGGAGAGATCCATATAGAATCTTTTTTTTCAAAGTGAACTTGTACAATGAAGTAAATCAGCCACATATCTGGGAAAGTTAAACTAAGCATATGATGGAAGAACTCATATTTAAAGGATTACTCGGTGAAAGCCACATCAGTGGATCCAAAGATATATGCAAATGAAGATCTCATCATTTCTTGTAAAAGTCAAGTCTGTTCCCACCCCTTCCACCTCTCCATTGGTGTTTTAATTCTCTGAGAAGCCTCATTGTCAAATAGATAGGCTAAAGAGGTGGAAGGAGCCTAAATAAGCTTGACTTTTACTGGAAATGGCAAGATTTGCATATTACTTCACCTACCTTTATCTCTGGATTGTTTTGACATGCACTGCTAATGCATTTTTTCTTTGTCATGTGCTAGTTCTACCCAGTGGGGTAATTTAAATCATATATTTTTGTTTTTCTGTTCTATTTCACGTGACTTAGTCCTATAATAATAATACAATATACTTCCTCCATACTTTAATCATATGACTAATTATTCAGTCATATGACTGGCAAGGGAAGTTAGTAATATAGGGCAGTTTCCAAGCCTGTTTATCTGAGATATGCCCATCTGTTATATACTGTCATACAATGTTTATTGGTATGAGCTTTGGTTTACAACTATATAACTGATTTGTTACATTTCTTCCAGTGTGACTAAACACTTGTATTGTTGCACTTTTCAAGGACAAAGTCTAAAATAAAAATTTCAGGACTCGAGTAGTGAAGGAAAAAGGAAATGGTGTTGTAGTCTGTAGCAATCATTTGTGCTCCAGCTGACTTTTGTTTAGTGTAGATTAGCTGAACAGGGATGATTAAATGAATTTAGGAACTTTGGGATGTGATTGAGATAAGGCCTTCTTAATTGAAGTAGAGATTTTTGTCAAATATTTTGCACTTTAAGATATACAGTAGGTGGCATCTAGACAGCTTCTGAACATAGCCTCTTATGCCTCGTACAGACGACCGGTTTTCCCAACGGGAAAACTACCATGTTTCCTTTTGGTCAGGAAAACTGTCCGTGTGTATGCTCCATAGCAGTTATCCTGGCGTTTTTTTGCTCGGCAGTTTTGCAGTGGAGCATACACACGGCCGGTTTTCCTGACCAAAGCTGTCATGGCAGTTTTCCTGTCATTAAAATCGCCCGTGTTTACATGGGGAAAAGCAACCGAGCAGGTTCTCGGTTTTCACCCTCAGTTTTCCCGGCAGACTTTTGACCGCCGGGAAAACCGATCGGGTGTATGAGGCATTAGCCCTCTCATGCTCCCTTTTGCCTTGTATTAACTACTGTTATAGGCTAGGTTAGGTAAATAATGGAGCCTTATAGCCCAATAGTGAAAAGGGGTAGATAAGGTGAGAGCAGGTTAAAAAGTCAGCGAATGGTAACTCACTGTCATCAAATGTCAACAAATTTTTTCCTTGGTAATTTTTTATTCATCCAACCAGTGTGATTATCATCCAGTGCTATTAGCATAATGAAATATATTTTATGTATTGTTATGACAGGTATTTACACATCAATTCCTGCTCTCAAGAAGCTTACAGTCTAGGGTCTCCATTAAGGATGCGCTCAGGAGTGTTCGCAACTCCACGTGCCTGTGCCCACGCAAGCCAGGAAGCTGACACTCTGGATCGGGAAATGTCTCACTGCCTGTAATTAGTGCGTCAGTTTCCTGGTGGGCACGTGGAGTTGCAAACACGCCTGAGCCCATTCTTTTCTCTGTCTCACATACACAGGTGCACTAGGGTAGTGGTTCTTAACCTCAGTCCTCAAGTACCTCCAATGGGCCATGTTTTGGAAACTTCACTTATGGCCCATACACACGATCCAAATATCGGACGAAAACGATCGTCCGATGATGGATCGTACGATTTTCGGATCGTGTGTACACTACTTTCGACAGCCGATCACGACCATTCATCCGATTAAATTCGATCGGACAAGCGCGAAAATTTTTCTCATCCGATGTCCGATCGTCCGATTTTCGTTTAGTCAGTACAGCCGTCGTCCGACAATACAATACAAATACATTACAACACGTGACATCACTTCCGATCGTTTTTTTCTATCGTACGAGAATTTTCGTGAGTTTAAAAACCTATTTTATTTTACTCGCGATTATTAAGCGAAAAAAGTCGTACGATCCGTCGGCCGATATTCGGATCGTGTGTATGGGCCATTAGATAAAATAACTCTTATCAATACCATGTCATTGATATTGATTCTAAGCAGCTGTGCAAAGTAAAGGAAAACATGCCCCTTTGGGAGTACTTGAGGACTGAAGTTGAGAACCACTGCACTAGGCTGCATGGGTGCTCAACCTGTTGCCCTCCAGCTGCTGAGGGACTATAAGTCCCATCATGCCTCTGCCTTTGGGAGTCATGCTTGTAACAGTCAGCATTGCAATGCCTCATGGAACTTGTAGTTCTGCCACAGCTGAATGACCACAGGTTGAGCACCCATGCACAAGGGTCAGTTCAGATGGGAGCCAGTTAACTTACTGCCATATCTTTGGCGTGTGGGAGGAAACAGGAGTAATGGGAGGAAATGGCCACAAGCACATGGAAAACATGTAAACTCCATGCAGATATTGTCTTGGCCAAACCTACAACTGCGGTGCTGCAAGTGTTAGTTACTGCTTTTGTAACGTAGCTCTATGTTTAATTGTGCTCTAAAGTCTAGGGGCCTTGAGATAATTGCCCCCCCATTAAAAAAAAAAAGACATACGCACTTTATATTTAATAATCTTTTTGCCAGTCCCTTGACATTACAGGTCTTTCCTCTGCTTCTCATACAGTGGTAAAAATAGGAGTTATTTTTACTGCTGCACTGAACAGTGTTCACTTTATAACGTTGGAGTCCCACTAAGGAGTTTCTTGATGGCCTGGGCTCAGTGAAAGTGGGTTGGCCATC
The DNA here is from genome assembly GCA_029574335.1 of Rana kukunoris. Lineage (NCBI taxonomy): Eukaryota > Metazoa > Chordata > Amphibia > Anura > Ranidae > Rana > Rana kukunoris. The sequence goes on along the minus strand of CM056052.1, from coordinate 456,630,175 downwards.
ATTCTACCTGGAAGACATCTATTAGTGGAAAAAAGTACTGTAGGGGATAGCTCCAAATTGAAGGTAAGTATTACAGCAAAAGCTGCTTTTTTATTTTTATTTCTATTACTTGCCTACATATCTATATTTCTTTATCTGGAGTTTGGATTTTACCAGCTATATAATTGTTGGGAATAAATATAATCTAGTCACATTATACTATAATTATGCCGCGCGCACACAGCCTTTTTCCATGACGTGAAAACTGCTATTTTTTTTTATGTCATTAAAAACTACCGTGTGTGGGCTCCAGAGCATTTTTCATGACGTGAAAAATTGCCATTAAAAATTTAGAACATGCTCTAAATTTTCACATTGTTTTTCACGTTGATGTTTTTTCACGTCGTAAAAAATGATCGTGTGTAGGCTTTAACAACGGGAAATAAACATGCATGCTCAGAAGCAAGTTATGAGACGGGAGCACTCGTTCTGGAAAAACTAGCATTTGTAATGGAGATAGCACATTCGCCACGCTGTAACAGACTGAAAAGCACGAAGACTGAAAAGAAGGACAAGAAAAACGGCCGTGTGTACGCGGCATTAGTGTATTGTCGTACTTTTAGCTTGGTGGTTCTAACCTTATTGACTCAACCATAGTGGCTGACAGTAAAAAATGCAAGGATTCACTATGTAATGGGGACCACTAGTCAGCCTGACTAACATTATTTTGATGTAGTTATTTCATAGAAAATTGTTTTTTGTTTTGTTGCTGCACACACTTGCATTTTCACTAGGGTTGTCCAGATACTAGTATCGGCATCGGTATCGGGACCGATACCAAGTATTTGCGGGAGTACTTGTACTCGCCCAAATGCTCCCGATACCTAAATAGAATACTTTTGTTTGTATTTATCAACATGTTCTGTGAAAATTCTTTGAGTTTTTTACTACTGCGTGACAAGCAAATAAAACATTTTTATTCATTTTTATTATTTTATAATGTCTTGAGTTAGAGTTCTTCATATTTCTAAAGAAAATATCCTTAGTCTGTATTGTGGTTTGAAAACTGTCACATGACATTTAAAAAAAGTATCGGTATTCGGTATCGGCGAGCACATGAAAAAAAGTATCGGTACTTGTACTCGGTCCTAAAAAAGTTGTATCGGGACAACCCTAATTTTCACTGTGCTAATTTATAAAAAGGGGGCCCTAAACTAAACTAGAACAATGCAATGCAGCACTATGAATGAGAGATGGGAAAAATGTTTTGTTTTCTGCCATGATGTTTTAACCAAAAAACTGATTTTACCAGCTTTGTCTGGAAATGCAACATATGGTTGTTTGTAATCAGATGGTTAATTATAATAATTGCTGAATACCAGTCAAAATGGGGACTGCAAAGTACAGTACATTGCAACAGAGACCATTGATGAGTCTGCAGAGTACTTATCCAAAATTTATTTCCTCATAGCTCATGTGGAAAAAAAGAACAAAAAGTTACATAAATGTGCAAATGTCAGAATTAGCACGTCAGCAACTGAATGCAGATAATTGTAAAGTACAAATTACTTTTAGCGCTGTCGTTGAATTTTTACGCAGACAAAGTAAGAAAATATTAAAATGATGTCACATTTTATAAGAACATTAAAATAAAATATACAAATGGCTGTTCACAATTTTGATATATCAAAACAGTTTTAAAGGAAGTAATTGGTGCTGGTCATAGATGGAACATGAGGCTTTATCTTATCAATGACAGTATCCTGTATTTCTATATTAATTTCTGCCCACTAAATTCGTGCAGATAATTTTTTTACTTGCAATAGTGCATTGTGCTCCCTACTTGCTATCACAGCGTTTCTTTAGACAATTAAGGCTTATTCAAGAAAAATAACACCCAAAACATTTTTTAATGGACCAAGTTTCGTGAAGATCGCACACTATAGAGTGTCTCGCCTATCTCTATCTGCTGTTCGCTCTCTGCAATTCTCTACAGTACAACTCCATAACATGGCCTGCATTTCATAGTCCATTCATAAAATGCAGGCTATGGTGTGGAGCCTGTGTATCTCACAGAGTTCTTTCTGCTTAATGAAAGAATTCTATAATTGGTGGAAAGTCGCTCTAACGACTTTGGCAAGTCACATGACTAGGCATTTCTCTCAGTTTTTGTTTTTTTCCCTTACAGGCTCATTTATTTTAATAGCGATCCCACATTTTCATGACTCTGCTAAGCACATTTATAAAGCTCATTACTATGGAGACACACTTTGTATTGTAGTGCACGGCATCAGAAAACATGGTGGTGACCGATTTTGATTGCACTGTGGTCCATTTTAAGTAAATGGGTTGCCCTAATACAACATAACCTAATGCAGCGCACACACGACTGTTTTTCCTTTTATGCAAAAAAACAAAGTTTTTCTCGACGCGATTCATTGTGATTCCTCTCAAGCCTGCCTTGCATACACACGTTCATGAAAAAAAGCACTCGAGCAAAGCGCGGTGACGTACAACACGTACAACGGCACTATAAAGGGGAAGTTCCATTCAAAAGGCGCCACCCTTTGGGCTGCTTTTGCTGATCCTCGTGTTAGTAAAAGTTTGGTAAGAGACGATTAGCGCTTTTCAGCCTTCGTGCTATCCGGTCCGTTTCAGAGTGACGAATGTGCTATCTCCATTATGAACGCTAGTTTTACCAGAACGAGCGCTCCCTTCTCATACTTGATTCTGAGCATGCACATTTTTTTTCCCTCGGAAAAGCATACACACAAACGGTTTTCGCGGCAAGAAAAAGAACAAGGGGAGAAACTACGAGAAAAAATAAAGCAGGTTCTAATTTTTTTGCATGCAGTTTTCTCGTCGAGAAAACTGCTATGGAACATTTACACGACCGGTTTTCATGACCAATCTAAAAAATTGCAGTTTTCTCATCATGAAAAACGGTCATGTGTCAGGTGTCATAAGAGTGTCAGGTGAAAGCATAAGGTGATATGAGTCCCTACCATCATTCCGATCTTATACTGGAAGCTCTTGATAGGTCACGTATAGAGGTTGATTTACTAAAACTGGAGCCAATCAGCTTCTAACTTCAGCTTGTTCAATTAAGCTTTCACAAAAAAAATGGAAGCTGATTGGTTTCTATGCACAGCTGCACCAGATTTTACACTACACTACAGTTTTAGTAAAATCAATCCCATAGTGTCCTGTTTTTTTTTTAGAATACTTTATTAAAATCTCTCAACCCAAAATGGAAAATCCAGTCCAATGCTAAATACAAAATATCTTGCAGCTGGGTTTGTAATGCTTTAGAATCTTTGGATGAGACTTGGATTCCATTGCTGGACAAGCAGAACCTACTTAGCCTTTATGAATGTTTTATGGATTGTATTCAGGGCCGATCCTAGGCAGGGTGCACAGGGTGCATTGCACCCAAGCGCCTGCAGAGGTGGGGGCGCTGAAGTGCCACAGTTCTCCCCTCCCTCCTTTTCTCCTTGTTTGTGTCGGTCCAGAACTAGTGTTCTGAGCATAGGTATGTGTCTGTCCAGAACTGATGTGTGTGCATTGGGCAACCCGTCCAGCCTGGCAGTGCTCGGGGGAGGGGCCGCTCCTCTTCCTGAGTTCTAGTTTTCAGTGATGTGCAGGAATGAATTCCTAACACTGGGAGTCTTGGATTCCGCACTGTCTCCACCAACTCCAGTTGGAATGCCTCCCCATCCCATCTCTATCTCAGGTTACACAGAGAGAGAAGGTGAGTCACAGTGTTCAGTGTGCTGTGTGCTGGGGGATGGCACTCCCAGCATCCCTTTACACGTACCCCTGCTCTAGATGTTTTATGGCATGATAGATTGCATAGGATACACAGCCCCTGCCCATTCCTGCGCCTAGTACATCTACAGATGTGATGTATAATGAGATGGAGGAGTTAGTAAAATGACAACACCCATGTGGGGGCGCCAGAAATATTTCTGCACCCAGGCGCCTATGACCCTAGGATCGGCCCTGATTGTATTAATATGAAACTTTATTTGATGATAGGTTCACGTTAAATGTGTTACAGTAGAAGAAAATTCTGTAGTTTTTGTGTACAAAAGCCATACTAAAGTTAAATGATAGGTTAGCAATCCGCGTGTATTAAATGTGTTACAGCAGAAGACAATAGTGTACTTATTGTGGACACAGGCATGCCAGACTAGCTGTACTAAAAATATTGCCTAGCATAGCACAGTTCATTGCACCTACTTCTCCTTTGTATCTTCAGGGCATTGACTTTGTAAAATGTCATTGTCTTCTGCAACATTGTGTGCAGGCCTCAGGCACACAGGCACATTTTTTCATCCCCTGGATGCCTTTGCTCTAGAGAAGAAAACAAGTGTCAAAAACTCATTTTGCAAATGTGTTTAGTGCTTGCGTGTTCTCTCATTCCATTGGCCAGAATATTAATTTATTCTGGCCGCTGGAAAGAATGAACAATCAAACGCTAAACACGCCTAGCACTTAAGCGTGTTTAGATGCATGTACACGCATTTACTCTAGGTTCACACCAATGCGTTTTTTAATGCGTTTGGCAGAAACACACTACAGTCCCTTTAACATGGTTTCCTACGGTACACGCCCACATCAATGCGTTTTTCAGCCGGTGCATTTTTTTAAAAGGGTCAGGGACATTTTATAAGGCAGCACACTGTGTTTTGCGTGTAATAAACTTTAATGGACCCGCACCAAACGCAAGTGTTTTTTTAATAACAAATTGTGAATATCTGGTTGTTAAAGAGAGGGCCAGAAAGCTGGCTGCTGCATCCTTAAAGGGGTTGTAAAGGTTAATTTTTTTATTTTGTAAATAGGTTCCTTTAAGCTAGTGCATTGTTGGTTCACTTACCTTTCTCTTCGATTTCCCTTCTAAATGTTTTTTTTTTCTTTGTCTGAATTTCCCACTTCCTGTTCCTCCTCAGTAAGCTTGCCCCCATCATCCGAGCCATTCCGAACACAGCGTCTCCCCGCAGGGATGTAGTCCCAAAGGAAGGGGGCGAGCACGCTGACTAACCCCCAGCCAGAACGGCTTGAATGATGGGGGCAAGCTTTCTGAGGAGGAACAGGAAGTGAGAAATTCAGACAAAGAAAAAAAAACATTTAGAAGGGGAATCGAAGGAAAAGTAAGTGAACCAACAATGCGCTAGCTTAAAGGAACCTATTTAGAAAATAAAAAACCAAACCTTTACAACCCCTTTAACATCCGATTAGCCTTTGGGTCTGGTATGGATTTTGAGGAGAATCCCATACCAAAAAATAAATAAATAGTGTGGGTAAAATTAACATGTACATAATGCTGGAAGATTGTAGTTTGTAATCATTGTTTTTTTTTTTTTCTTTCAGAACAAAAATTATACGGAGACCTCCAATTCAACTGTAGCAGTCATTGCCATTAAAGCCACAAATGCCACATGTACCGTATACATAGCTTGCTACACAAAGGGAGGCATTGGACCATATAGTGAAGCAGTACAGCTTTTTATTCCAGGTGATGGTGAGAGCCTTTTTTTAATCAATATTTAGCACTAAACTCTTTCTCTATAGGAGTGTTTCTTAAACTATGGGTTGGACCTCAAATTGGGTCATCGATGTGTTCGGGATAGGTCACAACTTGACTTTGGGCCAAAATGCGAATGAACAGATCAAGCGATGGCTTAGTGACAGCAAGTATGACTGACAGTATGGACACATATGGGAAACTGGAATGCAAGTAGTGGGGTAGGACAGGGAGGTTGGGTGGGGGATGGCAAGGAGACAATTATTCAGACATGATTGCAAGGTCTACAGAACACCCACAGCATGAAAACAAACCTATTGGGGTTGATTTACTAAAACTAAAGAGTGCAAAATCTGGTGCAGCTGTGCAATCGGCTTCTAAGGCAGGGTTCACACTGGTGCGACAAACGCTCCGACATTGGGAGCTCATGTCGCCTGACGTGTGAATATCAATGTTTCCCTATGGGCGCCGTGTTAACTGGTCCAACACTTGTGGGTCCGACTTTGAAAATGCTCCCTGTACTACTTTGGTCCAACGTTGATTCTACTTCAGCCCATTGAATAGCATTGAAGTCGGAATAAAGTCGTTTTTTTTTTTTTATTTGGCATGGAGTTCCCCCTCAAGATACATACTAAACACCTGGTATTGGCAGGGATCCAAGTCGGATCCCCGTTCATTGAAAGTCAGATTTATGTCGGCTTCAAGTTGCAGGGAAAAGTCGGATCCAAAGTAGGAAGACTGTCGTGTCGCACTAGTGTGAACCCAGCCTAACATCAGCTTGTTCAATTAAGCTTTGACAATAAAACCTGGAAGCTGATTGGTTTCTATGCAGAGCTGCACCAGATTTTGCACTCTACGGCCGCGTACACACGATCAAATCTATCTGCTGGAAACGGTCGGCCCGACCGTCCCAGCAGACAGATTCGATCGTGTGTACGGGCGAGCCAACGGATTTGGCCAGCCGACAGATTTTAAAGCATGCCTACCAGTTTTAGCAAATCAACCCTATTGATTTCTTGAAGTTGTGCCTAATGAAAATCCAGCAGAGAGTAAAGAATTAGTCACAAATTTTGCCTGTGGCCTCCCTGGGGCTGATCTTCTTTCCCCTATTACTGACTTACCATGCCTTGTTCTGCACTGTGTCTCTGTGCAGAGGTGGCCATCTTGGTGGAAGCAAGGGAGAAAGCAGGGCTTTGCTTTCTTATGCCTCCAGCATGGAGAACGGTGATCAGTACAGCGTTGACATCACCAGATCCCACTTCAAATATAGAGAGACTAAGGGTCCTTTCACACGTGCGGACCGTTTTTTAGATCAGTTTTTTATCATCAGTTGATCCGTTTTTTCATCGGTTTTTCGTCCGTTTTTCATCAGTTGTCATCCGTTTTTCATCCGTTTTCATCCGTCTTTCATCCGTTTTTTTTTTGTTAGAACTTTATTTTCATTACATATTTTGATGAAAAACGGATGTTAGCGGATCGGATGTTAAACAGATCGTACGCTAACATCCGTTTTTCGTCCGTTCCGTTTTTTTGACGGAAGAAAAATAGGGTTTTCTTCCGTTAAAAAAAACGGAGCTTAACGGAGACGGATGTTAACGGATGGGTGTGAAAGGACCAATAGGAAAGCATTGCGGTCCGTAAATGGACGTCTAAAAAACGGATGAACGGTCGGCACGTGTGAAAGGACCCTAACAGCCGGAGGCAGCAGGTCCTTAGATCTCACCTTACACAGGAGTGGCTAGGCACACTCATATTCAGGGAAGTGCACTGTAATTTTTGAGGCTAGATTTTTCAATGTTCTGATTAGGCACATTTCTAAATTTTACCGATAGCATAGCAAATTTTCGGTTCTTGAGCTCAGTTCCAATTTAATAGTAAGGCAACAAGCTTCACAAAACATTGTTTCAATTGTAGAAGGGTAGGTCATTTGAGGCAGAATTAGCTTGGCAGACAGTAGTTGTGGATAGCTGGGATCATCACACCAGTTTAAGCACCACTCTGCATTAATTACTGTTGGTTCGTCTTCTTTTTTTGTATTATGCGACCACAACATTTTGATACAAATTCTTGAGTCTCAGAATGAGTCTCAGTAGGGTGACAATTTACGTATCTGCTCAATTGGTTTTTAAGACATACTTAAAAAGACTAAGGACCGGTTCACACTGGAACATGCTCAATGTTTATGTGCAATCCCTCGTATTCCAGTGTTGGCAGCTTATATGTGAATGGGCTGCCAAATGTACAGAACTGTGCAAAATGTAGTGCAGGCATTACTTTTTGAAATCATGCTACACCAAATCGCATGGTACTGGTATAGTATGGTGGCCGCAAATGTGATGCGTTTGCAAGATGCATTTGGGGAGTCATTAACTTTTAATGGCACCCACATGCATCTCCCAAGAGCAGCACTTTCACATGTGGTGTGGGAAATGCACATGGAATGCTTTTTTTCCCACAGCACATTCCAGTGTGAATGGGCCCTTAATGTAACTAATACACTAAGGGTCCTTTCACACGGGCGGATCCTGTGATGATCCGCCCCGTGAACATCCGCTGGCTCAGCGTGGATCGCTCCATTGATCCCCGCTGTGCCGGGGGATGACATGGTGGTCCCTGCACACTGTGCAGGGACCGCCCTGTCAGATCGCTGCTCTCCCCTATGGGGGGATCGGATAAACACAGACTGTCTGTCTGTGTTCACCCGATCCGCTCTGCAGACGGATGGAAAAATAGGATTTTCCTCCGTCTGCAGAATCGGAGGATTGCGGACACTGATGAGATCGGGTGTCAGCGGATGTTCATCCACTGACACCCGCGATCTCATAGGGATTAATGTATGTCCCTTTTTCATCCGGACACGGATGGATGAAAAAACGGACATACGGTCCGCAAGTCTTAAATGAGGCTGTAGTTATTTGTAACAGATTTGATGTGCTGCCCTGTCGTGTAGCATCAGGAATTTAGTTAATTATGTCGTTCAGTATTTATATGCAATTTTATCAATATTTCTATTTACATAAACATTTTAATAAGATTCATTCATAAATAAGAATATGCATGGAGTAATTCTCATATACAGCATATTTTTAGAACATCAGATTACCTAATAGGAAGTATTGTGTGTTTCTAAATATATGCTTAAAATAATTGGTTCATCTTGTTCCAGGCACAGTAGCATCCGCGACTTCTTCAACTCCGGCAACAGGAAATGTCAGCCCCTACTTGATATTGCTGGGCTTTATCTGCAGCTTAATGATACTTCTTCTAACGATTTATGGTGCAGTAATATGCATCAGAAGAAAAAAAGAAACAGAGTTTGGGTAAGTTTAAGTAACACTTGGTACCTAGAAAACTGGGCTAGCAGGCTGCTTTTTTGGTGCCTTCCTATAACCACAAATCTTCATGGCTGCACAGATCATGAAAACTGGTATAAAATACATAAATTTATAATGCAGTTATATGAACATGTTTATTTATTTTTACTCTTCAATACAGACTAACTTCCACTTTCTTTAACTCTTAAAATACACGTGGATGCCCCAATTTCCATCTCCATAACATAAGGAACATAATGGAGAGATGCTTTGTAGGGCAGAAGGGGATAACTGGGTAGGGCTGATAACACTATTTGGGATTTCAGTGCAGCGGAAGCAAATTTCACAGGAATTTGGGCACTCTTCTGGTAGATTAACAAATATCTTTCTGTATTTGCAGGAAAGTGGAAATGTACATGCATCGCACAAATGTATTGTGTATGTTTTGCTTTATTTTTCCCTGACATACACTTGAATGAAAACCATTCGTAATATATTGTCTGAGTCAGATGGTCACTATCTAACCACTCTCAAGGAAGAACATTGATCGGTTGGGTTTCAAGACCTGCCCTAAATATTTATTTTACCTGTGAGGCTTTGTACACACGATCAGTCCAAACTGATGAAAACGGACTGAAGTTCAGTTTCATCGGTTCACAGACTGATGGTCTGATGTGCGTGTACATCATCAGTTCAAAAACCGATCGTGTCAGAACGCGGTGACGTAAAACACGAAGACGTGCAGAAAAAAATGAAGTTCAATGCTTCCAAGCATGCGTCGACTTGATTCTTAGCATGCGCGGGTTTTGAACCGATGCTTTTGCATACTAACCATCGGTTTTGACCGATGGTCAGGCGTCCATCAGTCTAGTTTTAAAGCAAGTTTTAAAACTTTGGACTGAAGGACAAAAGACTGATGGGCCATACACACGGTCGGTTTGGACCGATGAAACTGAACTTCAGTCTGTTTTCATCAGTTTGGACTGATCGTGTGTACGCGGCCTTAGGTTTGTGTTAGCATCTGCCTGTGCTGCTTTTTGCCTCCCCCTTCCCCTATCAATAAATAAATATTCAGCCAATATGAGCATATATATATATATATATATATATATATATATATATATATATATATATATACTTAGTGTGATTTCCAAGTTCTGGAGAGCAGTTGGATTGTGTCTATTTATTGACACCCCAAGGCTGTCCGTATGTATAGTGTTTTAGCTTGTTTAGCATAGAGGATGAATGAATCTCCTGCTGCTAGCTATTGTGTTCTGACAGTTTGCACCCAGGGCTGGTCTCGACTGTAGCAAATAGGTTGCAAGCACTGTTAAGCCAACTTTTTCTGGTTAGAATTGATCCTTCAATTTCTCTGTTGAAATTTGTTAAACTGGGTTTGTTGAGCCAGGTGACTTTTGGCTGGGACTGGCAGAAATGCAAGCCATGTATGGCCAGTTTAAGAAATGATATGTGATAATGAACTAAAGATCAGTAGCCTAGGTTCACATTGGAGTGATTGGTCATGCGATTTGAATGATAAGTCGCAGCCTATTGGAGGTCATGGCACTGTTCCAATCGGTGCGACACCGATTTTGTGATGCCGCACCGATTTGCAAAAGTAGTTACTGTACTATTTTTGCCGATTTCAGGTGCGATTTCAATAGACATCTGTGCATGAAGCCACACAGATGTCTATCAAGTAGAAGTTGAAATTGCGCTAACCTTGCTACTTTGAAATCGCGCTACTTTGAGTGACTTATCGCGATTTCAAAGTAGCAGCAATGTGAACCAGGGCAAAGAACAACCTGCTAATGGGACGGTAAATTGAATAAACACTGATAAATGCAACCAAGATGTTATAAATAGTGGAAGAACATACAGTCTAAACTGATTAGGGGTTAAATCCATTAAATGTACATTTATTGTATAAGGAAAATTGAAACATATGAATTAATGTGGTACAATTGATTTTAAAGGGTTTCTTTTAAAGGGACAAACAGAATATGTTGAATATTTAAAGCGTCACTAAAGGAAAAAAATATTTTTGCTGAAATGACTGTTTACAGGGTATAGAGGCAGAAGTTAACTGATTCCTTTTAAAAATAATTAAAAATAGATAAAAATCAATCATTTAATGTGCCTGTAGTTTAGTTTAGTTTTTAAACTGGTTTCATGTTTCTGTGAAGTAAAGAGACACACAGAACAAGAACAAATAAATACAGGGCAGTATTTGTTTTTAAAATGAATATGAGGAGTTTTAGACACACAGTAATGACAGCTTGGACCACAGTGAAAAGCTGCCATGAGTTTTTTCATAAGGAGCCAGACAAGCAGGACGTGTGGAGATTAGAGAAGTATTACAGCAACTTCAAAGCAAAAATGAACAATGAGGACATGAAACCAGGACTGCAGTAAGGTAAAGGAAACTATTTAGCTAAAAACATTTTTTCCTTTAGTGACCCTTTAACAATAAATCCCTTTATGCTTGATAAAGGGCAACTAATTATTTTGAGTACACCTGTGAACTTGCCAGGCTTCTATTCTTCTCAAATCACGTTAGTTATGTTTTCCAGTGTTAGTTTGGGTATCTGCCCTACCACAAGACAAGAATTAAAGTTTCACATTTTTACGTACCACCAACTGTACTACCAATTTAGTGTTTATTGCACAGTATCCATAATTATAGAATCTAGGCATTTTGGTGGAGATATATTACCCATAATGTCAATAGAATAGAAGGAAAAGCAAGTGGTTTCACTTACCAGCAACCTTACAAAACTGAACTATACCTTTTAGGTTGAGCTGACCTTGATAGCATTACTGTACCTAATTACTGAACTCTATGGGCCAGATTCACGTAGATTCCGGTGTAGCGTAGCGTAAGCCATTTACACTACGCCACCGCAACTTACTGGATTATTCTCCAAGCACTTGCTCCGTAAATTGCGGCGGCGTAGTGTAAATGGCCCGGCGTATCCCTGCGTAGTTCAAAGGGGGCGGCTTGTATTTAAATTAAGCGCGCCCCCGCGCCGATCGAACTGAGCATGCGCCGGCCGTAAAAATAGCCCAGTGCGCATGCTCCAGCTCACGATGGTAAACGTCAATGAAGCCGACGTGAGCGTCATTGACGTAAAGCCCTATTCGCGACCGACTTAGTAAAACGACGTAAACGACGGAAAAAGACGACGCTGTCCCGACGCCATACTTAACATGGCATACGACGGACCTTCGTAAACGTTCGGGAATCGGCCTATTAGGCTCATTTGCATAGTCAAATGAGAAATCAACGTAAACGCCACCTAGCGGCCAGCGTAGAATTACATGTAAGATCCGACGGTGTAAGTGTCTTACACCTGTCGGATCTACGCCGTATCTATGCGTAAATGATTCTAGGAATCATACGCATAGATACCCGGAGCCAAAAACAGAGATACAACGGTGTATCTTGAGATACACCGTCTTATCTCTTATGAGAATCTGGCCCTATTACTATATCCAGAGATATCAAGCAATTGTACATATAGGGTCTTACCCTTTCTTCCTGAACTTTAAGAGCTGAGATTACAGACCCATTTATCTATGTGAGTTTAGTTACAGTACAAGGATCATTATTGAAAACAAGGGCGGCATTAGGGATCCTTCAAGATACTACAGTCAGATTTCCACAGCTGGCTTTCTGAATTTACATATAATGGGGATGAATACGGATTAACTAAAATGTGCAAGTTAGGCAGATTCCTTTCTCAGTTGTTGTCTGCAGTTACAATATAACATATCTTCAAAGTTGATTAGGACCCCCTAGTTGTAATTAGAAGAACTGTTGTACTATTATCCCTATTTTATTTTTTATTATTATGTCTGTCTCTAAGGATTCAATTAAATAATTCTGAAAAAATACACAAATTATTTAATACTTGACATTATGACATTATGGGCATTATGAAAAATTAAAAAAGAGGAAGTACTCACATTGGCAAATCTGTTAATTTAAGAGGAAACAAGAGGAGTACTCTAATGCCGCGTACACACGATCGGTTCGTCTGATGAAAACGGTCCGATGGACTGTTTTCATCGGACGAACCGATCGTGTGTGGGCCCCATCGTTTTTTTTCCCCATCGGTAAAAAAACTTAGAACCTGTTTTAAAATGATCTGATGGTTAAAAAACCGATAGAAAAAAACGATGGTCTGTGGGCAAGTTAAAAATCCACGTATGCTCAGAATCAAGTCGACGCATGCTTGGAAGCATTGAACATTTTTCTCAGCCCGTCGTAGTGTTTTACGTCACCGCGTTCTGACACAAACGTATTTTTAACCGATGGAGTGTAGGCAAGACAGATGAAAGTCAGCTTTATCGGATATCTGCTGAAAAAATCCATCAGTCCGTTTTCGTCGGATGAACCGATCGTGTGTACGTGGCAAAAGAGTAACCAAAGGCCGAACTTTAGAGGCATAGAAAACAATGGAGAAATAGAAAAAATCTAACAATATTTATTTAAAAAAAATACATGGTATAGTCATAGTGTTCAAAAAATGTATACAAATCATGTAAAATTATACAGTTTGTACAGTGAGCCCTTGTGTGTCAACACGTTTCACCGTTAGGCTTCTTCAGGACACGATCAAGGTTCAAAGAGGTAGCAAAAAGAGAGAGCGGGTCTCACTGTCCTATAGTGGACTAGGCCTTGTCTAAAAATATCCAATAGCCGGGAAGTTTTCACCGACAGTATCCAAAACATGGAATAGTTCCAAGGGACTGCAAAAAGGTGACCAGCTAATTTTGCACCATACTTAGAGTGTTTCTAAACAGGGGCAAGGCAAGTGAACATCTCGCATAGATAGCATCAAGCAGATGACCATAGGGGTTGTAAAGGTAAAAAAAAACTTCCCTAAATAGCTTCCTTTACCTTAGTGCAGTCCTCCTTCACTTACCTTATCCTTCGAGACAGCCTCTTGAAGGGGCGAGCAGGAGGGTCAGGACGCTCTCTACTTTGCAGATAGAGAAATAAGCTGTGTGTTAGTGGGCGTCCTGACACTCCTGTTCGCCCCTTCCCCCTGAAGAGGCTTTCTCCACACCAGGAAGAAAGCCTTGCATTACTGTGTGGAGTTACAGACAGAAGAACAGGAAGTAAGGATTTCTCAGAAGGAATAAAGACATTTAAAAGCAAAATCGAAGGATGAGGTAAGTGAAGGAGGACTGCAAGGAAAAGGAAGCTATTTAGGGATTTTTTTTTTACATTTACAACACCTTTAAGAGATCTGGAATCCATTAAGGGAATACACAAACAAACCTCATAAATGCTAATGGGGTGTTGTATATCCCACCTGTATACAATGCCCATAAAGGGAAGATATAGGCACTGAAACGATCTAAAGATGCCCCTGGGAGACAGCCTGTCACTGTACACGGTTATGGGCATTACTCTAGGCAAAGTACGAGTAGAACTTCTGTTGATGTAGATTAGCACTTGTCATTTCCCATAAACCAGCTGCTCCAATAACTGAAAGTAAATTGCTAGGCTTTTCCACTATCTGAATGATGCACTTGCTATTTTGAGCATGTTTTGAAACAATGGGTATATGTAATAAAATTGTTCACTAGAATTGTATAAGCTGCCTCCTGGTGAACAGATTTTTGAGTATATGACTCAAGACAAACTGAAAACAATAGCTTCTGATTTCCATGTGTTATTCTTATGATTCATTCCCTGATACAACACTAATATCAGAGCAGGACCCCAAGCTCTAACAGAACATACATGAAATACCAGGGAAATGAAGCACGTACAAAGAATGTTATTATGATTCCATCATGCCCAGTGAGCACATGATCTGAGAAGGTAGAACATCATAGAGTTAAAATGTCACATCCTGTTGGCTGGGTGTCTCCTGGGTTAGGAAAAGTACTGTTGAGTGATTTCGTGGATAGGGATACTATTATATGGAAAGGAGAATCTGTGGAATTCGATTTCATGTATGTCAGCACAGTCTAGCTGAGATAGAACAATAGGTAAGAAACACAGGTCACTTATATTTTTTTTTAGTAGGGACCGTTCATATTTTATATGAAAAATATACTCTTCTACTAAGCTCAATTGTTAATGTTTAATAAAATTTGAGTAAGAATAGTAGTTACCTTAGTGTAAAAAATTTGAGTAAGAATAGTAGTTACCTTAGTGTAAAAAATTTGAGTAAGAATAGTAGTTACCTTAGTGTAACAAATTTGAGTAAGAATAGTAGTTACCTTAGTGTAAAAAATAAGTGCAAAGTTAAAGAACAACATTGACATTATTGGTAACTTTTTTTTACTTTGTATTTCTCAATTTTATAGCCACATAATGACAATAGTCCCTACACCCAATCACAGATTAGAAAGAAAAAGGGGCAAGAGAGACAATGAATGGGGTTACAGGACTTTCTGGAGCTTAACGTGACATTAAAGGTTTCAGTCTATTTTTTTTAAAATAACAAACATGTTATACTTGCCTGTTCTGGGCAATAGTTTTGCACAGAGCAGCCCCGATCCTTTTCTTCTTGGATCCCGTGCCAGTGCTCCACACCCCTCCCTCCTGCCTAGTGCCCCTATTACAAGAAGCTTGCTTTGGGGCCACCCGAGCAGGCTTACTCCCAAACCGCTGCTCCAGGTGTCCATTCACACGTGGAGTGCAGCTAAGCCCCATCCCCGCTCTCTCTTCATTGGCTCACGGGCTATGATTGACAGTAGCAGGAGCCAATGGCTACCGCTGCTGTCTCAGCCAATGAGGAGATAGAGATCCAGGAAAGCTAAGGCTCTCCTGGACATCGCTGGATAGTGATGGACCGCAGGTAATTTTTGGGGGGAATGGGGCTGCTGCACACATAGAATAGAATGCATGAAGGTCAAAAACATTGAGCCTTTGCAACTACAGGCATACCCCACTTTTAAGTACACACTGGGGCTTATTTACTAAAGCTGGAAAGTTCAAAATCAGGCTTAGTTCTACATAGAAACAAATGAGCTTCTAACCCCAGCTTGTTCAAATAAGCTTTGGTAATACAACCTGGAAGCTCATTGGTTTCTATGCAGAAGTGAGCCTGATTTTGCACTTTCCAGCTTTAGTAAATAAACCCCATTGTGTACTTAAATGTGGGGTATGCCTGTACTTTGCAACAATATGTGACTGTTAAAGTGAAAGTAAACCCTTCTATCATTTTCAGCCAAGGAAGCTGCCATCTTGGCCTATGTTTAATCTTCAACTGCCGTGGTGCTGCACATGTGTTCAGTTATGACACCAGCCATTGGATGGTTTGACAGTCTGGTTGAGAGCACAACCAATGTGACAGTTGGCAATCCCGGCATGCCGGAAATTTAACTGCTTTTTGAAACTGTTAAATCGATAGGTTTACTTCCGCTTTAAGCTGTCCATAGATCTATCAAAATTTGACCGGTTGAGAGTGGGGGGAATAGTGCCTTTTTACTGGTGTCAGTGGAAGAAATAGAGCCCCATCATTGGTGTCAGTGGGAGGAATAGTGTCTTTTTACTGGTGTCAGTGGAAGAAATAGAGCCCCATCATTGGTGACAGTGGGAGGAATAGTGCCTCTCTACTGGTGTCAGGTTGTGCCTCTCTACTGGTGTCAGGTTGTCCCTCTCTACTGGTGTCAGGTTGTGCCTCTCTACTGGTGTCAGGTTGTGCCTCTCTACTGGTGTCAGGTTGTGCCTCTCTACTGGTGTCAGGTTGTCCCTCTCTACTGGTGTCAGGTTGTGCCTCTCTACTGGTGTCAGGTTGTGCCTCTCTACTGGTGTCAGGTTGTGCCTCTCTACTGGTGTCAGGTTGTGCCTCAACCTGGTTGACAGTAGGGGGAATAGTGTCACGTAACAGTGGGAGAAATAGTGACCCATGGGCTGGGAAATAGTGACCCATGGGCTGCAAGCAAAGGGCCATACCTGGCCTGCAGGCCACTGTATGGAGACCACTGGAATAAAGGGAAAAAAAGTAAAACAACATTCAAGAATTTGTAAACTCGAAAATATTATATTTTTGCTTTTGAATTTAATATGCATGTGCAGAATGAATGTAATTTTGGTGTCTCATTACAAGTACACACAGATTACCAGAACTTTTGCATGACTTACATGACAGTGTTCTCACTTTATTTATCTAGGCATGCTTTTGTCAGCTCAGATGATTCAGACATTGTAGTGAATTATAAAGCAAAGAGATCCTACAACAGGAAAGCCATTGAAGTGACACGTAAGTTCATTTTACCTCACTAACTTCTAACAATAGAACAGAATGTGTGGTGTTTATTCAATATTAAAGTATACTGCACGTTAGCGGATTTTGACTTGTTTGAAAACAATTAAAGCATAACTATCACAAACCTTGAGAATTTAAACCGAGCAAACAATGAAAGAATGAGATTATTTTAACTGAAAAGCGAATGAAAAAAATATCAGCAGATGTATAGGTAGCTGAATTTACATTGTAGAGGCGGTCCCCTAGTTGCAAACATCTGACTTACAAAACTCCTACAGGAAGTGAGAGGAAATCTACCCCTAGGAAGGGAAATTCAGCTATCATGGGAACAAGCAACCTCGACTAAAGCTTTATCACCAAGGCTTGTTTCCACAACAACCCAAAATTTTCATAATCCAATTGTCATTGGGACAGGGAGTGAGGTGAAATCTTCAGGGGCACAGGCAGCAAAACCAACATTGCAGGGATGTTAACCCTTCCTAATGCTATTCAAAAAGCTTAAAAATATTTTTTTAGGCTGGAGCTACACTTAGAAAATGTACCTGTTCCGACTTACAAACAGATTCAACTTAAAGCGGAGGTCCACCCTAAAAAAAATAGCCCAAAAGGCTACAAAAATTTTTTTTTTTTTTTATACTTACCAGAAGTGGCTGTTACTAGGCAGATCCTCCTAATCTGCCACTTCCTCATCCGCGGTGATCTTCTTTCTTCTCCTTTTCGCGCTGCCTCCTGGGAAATAGGGAGCAGTGTCTTCTGGGACCTTGTGTGTGTGTCCCAGGAGACATCCGCCCATTCAAATAGCGCCGCGCAACTCGCGCATGCACAGTAGGGAACCGGGCAGTGAAGCCGCAACGCTTCACTTCCTGATTCCCTCACAGAGGATGGCGGCGGGGCAGCCGAGACCCGAGCGATTGCTCGGCTTCGGCTGCCGTCATCACGGGCACCTTGTACAGGTAAGTGTCCTTATTAAAAGTCAGAAGCTACAGTGTTTGTAGCTGCTGACTTTTAATTTATTTATTTTTAAATGCTGGACCTCCGCTTTAAGAACAATCCTAGAGACCCTGACCCTATCTTGTTTGTAACCCGGGGACCGCCTGTAATGTCCATTTTTCCTGTAGAGGTTAAACTAAATGTTATCCTTTAAGCATTTCCAACCCCACTATTGTAATTTACATGTGATGGTAGGGGGGGGGGGGGATTGGTATGGGGGGCTCAAGAGGTGGCAAAGAGCAAGAACTAGCTTGATGTTTAGAGAACAGTTTGAGGTTTGCAATTAGACTTCAGCTGTTTTTGGACCTTCTGTCATTTTGACAAGCAGGTTTTGAAGTTTTGTGACTGAGGAATCTGATAGCGTGATTGCTGTTATTATATCAAAAAAGTTTTTCCATTGTATTTCTGGCATTTTCATTGTCTGAACAAGGGCCCATAAGACCAATCATGTTTTTTTTTTTTTTAGGAGGACTCACTTTTTATAAAAAAAGCATCCCCTACAGTAAATCCATAGTGGCTGCTCATAAAGAGTTATTAACCCCCCCAGGCATGTAGCCGGTACAAATTCTGCTCTTTTTGTGTCTCATCTGCTGCTTACCAGCAGGGATGTTCAGAATGGCTGAGAGCCACTTCTGCACTGAATCAGCACAACCTTTTGTTCGCTAGTGCCACTTTGGTTAGTAGCTTAGACACTATAGAAGGTGTATAGTCCAAGAATGTACTGGAAGGACTCCAGTGGTCATCCTGGAGAAGACCATGTGACATGCTTTGTAAGCAGGAAGGCAGTGTGTGCAAAAGGACTCAGAAACATGTGTCTGGCAAACATTTCTGGCAAAGCATAGTAGATATAGAGAGCCGTATGTTAGGGAAAGTGCAGAAGACCCAGAGGAGAAAGGATCAAAAGGAAACTCCGAGACCTCGTACACACGACCGTTTTTCTCGACAGAATCCATCAAGAAACTTGGTGGTAGAGCTTTTTTTGCCAAGGAAAACAGTCGTGTGTATGTTTTTCATCCAGAAAACTGTCATGGAACTCGATGAGAAAAAAAGAGAACAAGATCTCTCTTTCCTCGTCAGGAGTCTAAATTTCCTCGTCGTGTTCCTCGTCGGGCTGGTTTTCGACGAGAAACATGTATGCTTAGAAACCCGCACATGCTCAGAATAAAGTATGAGAAGGGAGCGCATTTGTGGTGAAAGTAGCGTTTGTAATGGAGATAGCACATTTTTCACGCTGAAAAGTGCAAATCGTCTCTTATCAAACTTTTACCTAACACGCAGGAACATGAGATTAGTAAAAGCAGCCCCAAGGGTTGTGCCAGTGGAATCGAACTTCCCCTGCTGTTGTATGTGTTGTACGTCACCGCGTTTGAGGACAAGGAGATTTGGTCTTGACAGTGTGTACGCAAAGAAAGCTTGTCAAGTTTCTCGAAAAAGCCTAACAAGGAACTCGTCGAGGAAAACGATGTTTCATTTACGACGAGTTCCTCAGTCGTGTGTACGACGCCTAACAGTTGTGAGAGACTTTGCTCATATACCTGCATATATCATGCTGCAGACCTGATTAATCAGAAGCCTATTACAATGTGAGCATAGTTTGATGGTACAGACAGAACACAAGTGTCATTTATCTAAAAGTGATTTAGAATGTGCCATCCTGGATGTCCCAGGTGTGGTGCAGCTGAAGACATATTGTTCATCAAAGTGCTATTGCAAAAAGTGTCAAATGCATTTATTTTCTTTACGTGTCCTAGATATTTTGCAATGTGTGAAACAGACCTTGATTTGATGCAAGCTTTTATGGAAGTTTCTTTTTGTTGGGAACTTCAATTGAAAAACGGATGGAGTCGATAGAACATTGGCGGCAGAACAGTGACTGTATCCTATCAGAATCAGTCATTGTTCAGACAGCCTCCATCTACTCTGTTTAGCATGGATAGGGAAATAAAGTCCTTTCTCTCATTCACTCTGAAAGAGAAATCCAAATATGAATGACTAGCCTAACCCCAGAATTGTTTTTTTTAGTTTTGCATAGTGTGGTAAGAGTTATGCTGCGTACACATGATCGGAAGTTCTGATTTTTTCCCGACGGATTGTTGCCTCAAACTTGTCTTGCATACACACGGTCACACAAATGTTGTCAGAAATTCCGAACGTCAAGAACGCGGTGATGTACAACACTACGACGAGTCGAGAAAAATTAAGTTCAATGATTCCGAGCATGCGTAGTATTTTTGTGTGTCGGAATTGCATACAGATGACTGGAATTTCCGACAAGAACTTTTGTTGTCGGAAAAATTGAGAACCAGCTCTCAAATTTTTGATGTCGGTAAATCCGACAGGAAATGTCCGATGGAGCATACACACGGTCGGATTTTCACACAAGCTCACATCGAACATTTGTTGTCGGAAATTCCGGCATTAGAACTATTGTCATGTTTTTGTTGCAGGTTGGTTCTCTAATGAGGAGATTTCCTCTCACTTCTTGTACCAATGATCATCTCATGTTTATATATAAAAGACATATACATGTTACTACTAAAGCCGTACACACGATCGGACCTTTGTCCGACCAAAATCACATTGGAATTCCTTCGGAGTAAAAGAGAACATGTTCTCTATCTAAATTCCGATGAAGTTCATTGAAATCTCTGATGGAATTACTCCGATGGGGCATACATTGCGACAGGAAAAAGTCTGTCTGACTTTTTCCATCGGAAATTCTGATCGTGTGTACAGGGCTTAAAGAGTTGGCACCTACTGGATAGTGTCATACTAATCTTTTCACAGTTTAAATTAAATTGCTGCCATTACATTTAATGACTTTTTCCCCCCATTTATTACAGTAAGTACATTAGGGATCAGTCAAGATCTGCAGCAGAAACTGGAAGATGTGATGGTGGAGAGGAGCTTACTGACTCTGGGAAAGGTGTTGGGTGAGGGTAAGTATTATAAACTGGCAACATATTGACAGAGTTAAACAAAAGGACATCTCAACAGCTGTAGAATGTTTAGGCCTTCTGTTTTCTCCATAACTTTTAATTAGTCCTTGTTGCCGAATATGTATCTTCATTATGTGCACAAAGGGCCTGATTTCTAAAAAAAGAAATACAAAATAAAAGTGGAGCTGTTGCCTATTAAATGGCAGCAATAGCTGTTGACAGATAAAGATCATCCAATGAAAATGCTGAGCAGACTCAGAGTAAAGCTGGCCAAACAGTGGATTTGGAATAAATGTTGGTACGTACAAAATCAGCAAAAAAAATCTGAGTAGCTTGAGAAATGAATGATATTCATATCAAAATTTAATTTTCTTTAACATAAAATTTTGGAATGAATAGACTTTACCGAATGGCATTGTTAGAAATGTGTTCAAGAAAAGTTCACACAAGTGAAAAAACATTTTGTAGTGGCTTGATTGGCTAATTAGCGTAATACAACGTACCTACCTTAACCTGGTCACATACAGTATGCTGGCTGTATATGGTAAAATGATAACATGTGATCACAATATTTGTAACTTGTAGGATTTGTTAAGACTGCAAATGCATTTCCAGACTTTTTTAATTAAAAGTTTTATGAATGGATTGTGGCAATAATTTGTAGCATACTAAAATATTTATGCAACTGAAGATTTGCATAACGTTGGGGTGTATTTAAAATAAAATGAAAGTGCATGCATATATGTTCTGTGATAATTGGCCAAAAACAAATGTTATTAATAAGATAAACACATAGGGGCTTTTATTTTTTATAAAGCAGTGCATGTTACATTTAGCAAACATTAATTGCAGGTGAATCAGTCACTGAAAATTAAAATACATACGCCAGTACAATCCAACTGTAGTGAATGCTTGTAAAACGTCCCATTCACTGTGCTAATCAAATGTTTTTCTTTGCTTTAAAATGGATATTGCAACATTTGACCACTAGCGGGTAATAAGTATCATAGGAATTTCCTATTATACAGTATTCTTTGTTTTAAAGCAAAAAAAAAAAAACTTTTGACCATAACAGGAAATAGCCTAATACCAATAGTTTTTGCCCCATTCATATATAACAAATGTATATGTAATTTCACTGGCTGAATTTATATGCAGATTGTTTTAATAAATAGACCTCTTTGCTTTATTGCTCAATATATGACATATTAACTTTATCACTGTTGAAAACAATGTTGATTTCTACATCCCTGGTAAAAAATAACATAATGATAACCAATTAACCAGTATAGGTGTGGATGGTTCATTGTACAGATTTTACCAGCAATTATACAGTGTTAAAAATAATTTATAAGGGCCCTGCCTATTCCAGATAACACTGCATGGGGCATATTTATAAAGTAGCGAATGGGATGTTTTACAAGCATTCACTACAGGTAAATCACACTGTGTATGCGTTTTTAATGTACAGTGATTTATTTACCTGCAAAAAAAATGTTTGGTAAATGTGACACTCGCTGTTTCATAAATATGCCCCTATGTGTTCATCATAAGAAAGTGTACATACCTTACTCAAACCTAATGCTTTGGTAACAGTGAAAGCATGGGAATCCATCACATATCAGATGTTTATATGCTATCTTGCGCTATCCCTTTAACCCCCCTGGCGGTATCCCCGAGTGTGACTCGGGGTGTTTTTTTTGTGCCATTATCGGTAACCCTGAGTCACGCTCGGAGTAGCTATGCAGAGCCTGCAGCGCGCGCTGGCTTACCTTGTTCCTGGATCCAGCAAAGCATCCGCGCTGTGTGAGCGAGCGGGTGCTCGCTCGATTCACACAGTGTCCCCGAGTGCCGACGATCTCCGTTCCCTGTGACGTTACGACGCACAGGGGGCGGAGAACGGCGCCAAATTCAAAAAAGTAAACAAACACTATACATACAGTACACTGTAATCTTATAGATTACAGTACTGTATGTAAAAAATACACCCCCCCCCTTGTCCCTAGTGGTCTGCCCTGTGCCCTGCATGTCCTTTTATATAATAAAAACTGGTCTTTCTGCCTGCAAACTGTAGATTGTCCATAGCAACCAAAAGTGTCCCTTTATGTCAAAAATGGTTTTAGATCAGCTAGAAAACAGCGATAATAAATTATAATCACTTGCAGAATTGAGCGATGGCAATTTGTGGGGGAATTCGTTAAAAAAAATAAAAATAATGACAGCGACAATTCTGCAACTGAGCAAATTTCAGTGTTTTTGAGTTGATTACATTATTGAATAATTTTTATTATAATTATATTATTATTTGTTATAATTATTTATAATTAATTATTATATTATAATTTATATATTTTTTTTAAATGTCATACCCGGGATGCCTATTAAACTCGTGTTTGGTCAGATTTAAGTGAGTTATTCCTAAGAATTACAGGCCTACAGTATAAAACACCAAATTTCCTTGCAAATAATGGTACCGCTTTCAGCACCTAAAATCAGAAAGAATCATACCGCCAGGAAGGTTAAATAATAATAATTTAAAAAAATATGTCCTGTATTCAGATAATCTGATTGCAGCTTTCCACTTTTTGTGAATGGATGGTTTTATTGAGGATTTTTTATTGAGGATTTTTTATTGAGGAGTCTTATATGGTTAAACACATCAGATGTTAGCTTTTCACTGTGATAATAAATACAAATGCATATTTAGGTAATCTGTGATTGTCTGCTTTCAGTTACTTTACACCCATGCGATTTACTCTAGGTTTAAAAGAAATTTATTTTATATTTTTTTTATTAAATATTTGCACAGCATGCATTTGCCAGAGTGCCAATGTTCTGGAATAAAAAGTCTAATTACAGTCTATATTTACAAGTGTGTCATCGGGCAAACATCTGCTTAACTTTCTCCACTCACTGCAGATGGCTAGGTTTCCATGGGGAAATGCAGGCTTTACTGTATATAATATTCTAATCTGAAGATGATGTCCTAAAACGTGTGTTTTTGTCTAATTACTGCTTATAATTGTTACAGTAAACAATATTGAATAGCATTATTTTCTGACTTAGAAACCATACATTTTGTTTCTGTAATGTTTACCTGTGTTGGTAATACTGGATTTTAGGCCCCTTTCACACTTTTACGACTTGGGGCTGCAAAGTCGCATGATTGACAAGTCGTTCCCCATGATTTCCAATGACAACTATTTATATTTTTACGACTTCAAAATAGTCCCTGCACTACTTTGGTCTGACTTTGATGCAAGCTTTATATAGTGTTGTCACCTCATCCCTTTAAACCTGAACACATATTAATTACAAAGGTTCTATGGCTGGCTAAGGAGGTATATATACTCACGTGGTGCCTTATTTGCATTACCTCAGCCACAGAACCTGTGTAATTCATATGTGTTCAGGTTTAAAGGGATGAGGTGGCAACCGTAGCTTCATAGACCTCAAGTCTCCCTGAAATTGCTGCAAAATCACGCAAATTTGAAGTCGCAGTAGTGTGAAAGGGGCCGAAGTAATTTCCTTGTCAAAATATTTTATTGAATAGTACAGAAGTAGTGTACAAATTGCATAAAGTAAATACAATATCATACAGTCAGAGGTGAGATCTCAATGTTAATTAATTGAGAATGTAATAATAACTATTCAATAATATTAAAACAAGATCGATTAAAACTTCAGATGGTACCGTGTTTATCGGCGTATAACACGCACAGGTGTATAACACGCACCCTAACTTTAGGTCCTGTACACATGATCGGACCGGTCCGATGAAACTTGTCCGACGAACTGTTTTCATCGGACCAGGCTGAAGTGGTCTGATGGTCTGATGTGTGTACACACCATCGGACCAAAAATCCGATCAGACCAGAACGCGGTGACGTAGAACACAACGATGTGATGAAAAAACGAAGTTCAATGATTCCAAGCATGCGTCGACTTGTTTCTGAGCATGCGTGGGTTTTTGGTCCGATGCTTTTGTGTACTAACCATCGAACCTGTCCGACGGACAGGTGTTCATCAGACAGGTTTTAAAGCAAGTTTTAAAACTTTGGTCCGACGGAAAATGGTCTGATGGGCCGTACATACCATCAAACTGGTCCGAAGGAACTGGTCTGCAGACCAGTTTCATTGGACCTGTCTGATCGTGTGTACGCGGCCTTAGAGGGAAGCTTCAGGAAAAAAAAATCCACAGCCCCCTGCGTATAACACATACACGTATTTACCCTCTATTTTCAGGGTAAAAAAGTGAGTGTTATACGCCAATAAATACAGTATTTACAGTTCTTCAAAAGGTGTCAAGCCTAGAGGTATTGTAAGAGTAACCTTCTTATTTGCGTTCTTGAGTAATTCAAATTATCATATAATTAAAAACACAGGATCTTCAAATCATAAAGAAAATTCTAATTATTAATAGAAAATAAAAAATAAGTAAAAAAATAAAGAAGAAGTAAAGAAAATGGAAGGAGAGAAGAATGAAATGGAAGGGGTCCACGAGGTCAGGCCGAGAGCCCACATCACATCTAGAGAGAGATGTATTTGTTCCTATTGTTCTAGTCACCGTGGCAAGAGTACCCTATTGTCAAAAGATGATGGCATAGCATATGCGATCCAGGTTTTCCACATTTTCTCAAACTGAGGGATCATGTCCGTATCTATAGCTAGCATCTTGGCATGGGTCATAGTGTTGTTCATTTTAGTCACCGCTTCATTTACCACTAACTCTGAAGATCTCCATGATTTTGCCAAAGCCTGTTTAGCTGCTGTGAAAAGCTGCCATAGCAATTTAAATTGAGAATGCGAAATGCCTTCTGGTTTCAAGTTGAGAAGTGCATTGGCAGGACCTAAAGGAATATTCGTTCCACTTAGTATTGATACAGTCTTAAATATCCCTATCCAAAATATCAGAGCTTTCGGACATGACCACCAAGTATGGAAATGTGTGACAACCCCTGAAACATTGTGCAGAGTAATTCTTCGCATATTTAGCTATCCTAGCAGGTACCAAGTACCATCTCGTTAATACTTTATAGTTTGCCTCTACCGTCTGTATGTTGGGTGAAGCTGTTTTTGTGGTATTCCATATCTGATTCCAATCTGAGTTGTCTAGTTCCTGTCCTAGATCCTCCTCCTATTTCTGGACATAAGGTGGTGGGGTCAAAGTAATTTCATAGAAGGATAAGTTAGGGTTGGATCTTCCCAGACTATGGCGGCGTACACACGTAGAAAACTTAGACGGGCGGAACACATCGTTCCGCCCGTCGAGGTACTCGGCCGGCCGTCAGAATCGGCGACCACCCCGTCGGGAAAGGCGACCAGCTATTAATCCCGACGGGCCGCCGAGAGAATAGAGAACCTGCTCTCTATTTTCTCTCGGCGGCTTTCCCGACGGGATGCTTGCCGAGAGTGTACACACGGCCGAGGTTCTCGGCAGAATGAGGATCCCAGCGAGCTTCTCGCTGGTTTCTGCCGAGAACCTCGGCCGTGTGTACGGGGCCTCACACTATTGTTTTTTTCCTAGGTGAGCCAGCAGTATGGAGTCTTTTTCTCCTTTTCACCATGGGCAAAACAACCAAGCTACAGAGACCATGTGCATGCATGTTTATAAAAGGATATTTCAGCAGTTATGTTTGCATTTTGTAATGATATGGATGTTCATAAAGATCTGTTATGAGATTTGATTCCTGCTAGAAGGGAAATTGGTCATTCTCGGCCCCCTAGCCACATACTGGTTACAGGACATTGAAGCACCTACCTAGCTTTCCTATGAGTAAGGTGTACTTGGCCTTATATGTAGCCTGGAACTCAGATACTAATTGATCTCATTATCTATGTATCCTTTTTTTTTACTTTACTCTACTTGCATTTAGGTGAATTTGGCTCGGTGATGGAAGGTGAGCTGAAATATCCTGATGATGCAACTCACAAAGTAGCTGTGAAAACCATGAAGTGTAAGAAAATATTTTTGTACATATGTTTTGCACCACAGTAGTAAAGATTTTCGTTAATAAAAAATAGTTTTAAATTATTAGCCAGCAAACAAAATTGACATGCCAACTATATGTTCTTCATAGATAACTAAGCTACATAGTGTGCGGCTGTACTGTATTTTGTAATGATCCAGGACCCTTACTAACTATCTTATTTTTTAACCGCTTGCTGACCAACGCACGACGATATACGTCGGGACAATGGCATGGCTGCACAAATGAGCGTACAGGTACGTCCACTTTAAATTACAGCATAGTGGGCGCGCGCTCGCCACATGCTCCGTGCCCGCAGGACACGCGGACTTGATGTCCCACGATCGTGTCAAGGAGCTGCAGAACAGGGAGATGCCTATGTAAACAAGGCATTTCCCTGTTCTACCTAGTGACATGACAGAGATCTACTGCTCCCTGTCATTGGGAGCAGTGATCACTGTCATGTCAGTGGTAGCCCATCCCCTCCACAGTTAGAATGACTCCCTAGGACACACTTAACCCCTTGGAAAAAGGGACCGCCACTCCAGATCAGTGCACCTTGGTGGTGAGTGTGGACTCAGAAAAATCCAATGGGTGCAATGCACGAAGCATAAATGGAAGCAAGAAGATATGGACAGCCGCACTCCAATAAAAGTAAAAAACAATAGAAGCCTTTAATCCAGTAAAGAAATACTGCACAAACAGAAAAACAGCAAATGATATAGCTGATGCGTTTCACATTGTTATGCAATGCTTAGTCATGACTAAGCATTGCATAACAATGTGAAACGCATCAGCTATATCATCCCACCGTTTTCTGTTTTTCTGTTTGTGCAGTGTTTTTTTACTGGATTAAAGGCTTCTATTGTTTTTTACTTTTATTGGAGTGCGGCTGTCCATATCTTCTTGCTTCCATTTACATTTAACCCCTTGATCGCCCCCTAGTGTTTAACCTCTTCCCCGCCAGTGCTATTTACACAGTAATAAGTGCATTTTTATAGCATTGATTGCTGTATACATGACAATGGTCCCGAAATAGTGTCAAAAGTGTCCGATGTGTCCACCATAATGTTGCAGTCACAATAAAAATTGCCATTACTACTTAAAAAAATATATAAAAAAAATGCTATAAATCTATCCCCAATTTTGTAGATGCTATGGGCCAGATTCAGGTAGAGTTAGGCTGGAGTATCAGTGATACTCCAGCCTAACTGTCACTTTAAGCTGGCGTTTCTGTTTTCTGTAACAAGAAAACAAGAAAC
This sequence comes from Rana kukunoris, assembly GCA_029574335.1. Taxonomy (NCBI): domain Eukaryota; kingdom Metazoa; phylum Chordata; class Amphibia; order Anura; family Ranidae; genus Rana; species Rana kukunoris. The sequence continues at coordinate 456,601,958 of CM056052.1, read as the reverse complement.
GCCGGGTTGGAGTTCCGATGCGATCGGCGTAATTGAATTTTGCCATTGCATCGCAACTTTAATTTAAAAATGGTGCCGGGGGCGTTCCCGCTGATTAACGCCGAAAAAATATGTTAATCAGCGGGAATCGGCAATTCACGATCGTATTCGGGCGCGACGCAGTGACTTTCCGACGTTTCCGTAAGCGATACGCGGCGTAAAGATAAAGCAGCCCCCTAGTGGAGTATCCTATGTTAAGTATAGCCGTCATCATCGCGTCGAAAAAAAAAAAATTTGCGTCTCTTGCGTAAAACGTCCATGAATGGGGATTTGACGTCATTGACGTTCACTGACAGAATTTGGAGCATGCGCACTGGGATGCATTGACAGTCGACGCATGCGCAGTACGTTCGCCGCGGGATCGCGCTTAGTTTAAATAATACACGCCCCGTACCCGCCCAATTTGAATTCCGCCGGCTCATTTACGATACGCTGCCGCAACTTTAGGAGCAAGTGCTTCATGAATAACAGCACTTGCTCCTAAAATTTCGCCAGAGTAACGTAAATGAGAAACGTTACTCTAGAGTAAAGATGCTCCCATCTACCTGAATCTGGCCCTATAACTTTTGTGCAAACCAATCAATATACGCTTATTGCATTTTTTTTCCCAAAAATATGTATAAGAATACATATCGGCCTAAAATAAGGAAAAAAGTTGTTTTTTAAACAAATTGGGATATTTATTATAGCAAAAAGTAATAAATACAGTATATATATTTTTTTAAATTGTCAATCTTTTTTTTGTTTAGAGCACAAAAAATAAAAACCGCAGAGGTGATCAAATAGCACCAAAAGAAAGCTCTAATTGTGGGGAAATAAGGACGTCAATGTTGTTTGGGTGCAACGTCGCACGACTGCGTAATTGTCAGTTAAAGCAACGCAGTGCAGTATCGCAAAAAGTGCTCTGGTCATTGAGGGGGGAAATTCTTCCAGGGGTCAATCGGTTAACAGTGTCTAGGTATATAATAAGTACATGAGCATAAAAGTATTTTCTAACTGATAAACAAATTACAATTCTACCTCCAAATGTGCAATGGGCATTAAAGAGAAACTTAAAGGAGTTGTAAACCCTCAGGCCCCTTTCACATTTATACGACTTGTCTCACGATTTTGTACTGCAAAATCGTATAACAAGTCATTCTCCATGATTTTCAATGAACACCATTCATATTGGCACGACTTTAAGTAATGCCGACTTCAAAGTAGTCCCTGCACTACTTTGATCCGATTTTGATGCCACTTACACAGGCATTCATTGAAATCGCGGCCGCGAATCGCGGCAAAATCACGGTAAAATTGTGCAACTTTGAAGTCGTACAAGTGTGAAAGGGACCTCAAGGTTTTTCACCTTTAAAGTGGTTGTAAACTCTCATGTTACACTTTAGCTCATTATAATCTACACAGATAAGGCTGCCTGTGAAACTTCACTTACTTGTACAGTTTCAGTTTACAGTTTATAGCAGGGATATGCAATTAGTGGACCTCCAGCTGTTTCAGAACTACAATTCCCATGAGGCATAGCAAGATTTTGACAGTCACAAGCATGACTCCCAGAGGCAAAAGCATGATGGGACTTGTAGTTTTGCGACAGCTGGAGGTCCGCTAATTGCATATCCCTGGTTTATAGCCGCCACCACTGCCCTGTGCCCATTTAGGGAAACATGACAGGCTTTCCTGATAGACCAGCCTCCACCCACTGATACTTACCTTTCTTATGCTTCCCTGTAAAACTATTTGCCTGCTCTGATTTAAGAGCCCCATGTAGGCTCGACCATGCAAGCTACAAGTGCAGTTGCTCCAGAGCCCAGGACAAGGGTACGCAACCTCAACCCTCCAGCTGTGGTGAAACTACAAATCCCATCATGCCTCTGCCTCTAGAAATCATGCTTGTGATTGTCAGGGTCTTGCAATGTCTCATGGAACTTGTAGTTTCAAAACAGCTGGAGGGCTGAGGTTCCCTACCCCTGGCCTAGGAAATTTGGTATAACATCTCTTTACAAAGAATAACCAATCACATGCAAGGAAAATAAAAAAACACAATTTTTTGCTTGCACATGATTGGATGATAGAAGTCAGCAGATTGTCCCCTCATTTACTAAGCTCTGGAGCAACCGCACTTGCAAAGTGCACAGTCTATTTGCCTTTAGTAAATCAACCCCTATGTTGGCGCTTTCACAGAATTAATTATCTTCTCCTCTGTCTCTGCATGGCAGGGTTTAGGCCTGGTGCTTGGCCACTCAGGACTTACCGCTACATTATTGGAAGGGGAGAAGGTTACATGTTCTTTCATGCTCAGAAATAGGGTGTCTTTCCAAAGGCTCCATTAGTCAAGAGGGAGCATGGCAAATGTATCAGCAGGTGGGGAGGAAAGGGTTGTGAAGGGAACCTAAACAGAATGTCAAAGGTAAACATCAGAAAAAGTCCTACCCTTCATCCCCCACCTCAAGGCTGAGGCACCAGAAACAGTTGCTACCCCTTCATTCCCTGCTTCTGCTTAAAGTGGAACTTTACCCATAACAACTTGATGAACAATAATGTTCTTTAGCAAGAAACATATATTCTACATTAATAATTATGCTACCAGAATCAGTACAGGCCTTAAATTTCCTCCACCATTGTTCCTGTTCCTTTTTGCTGGAGGCTGCTATTTTGCTGTAGCCCAGAGCCCCTGAGCAGCAATAAATCATTAACTGAATTAATCGATTTAAAGTTTTTTTTCCCTATGTTTTACATAGCTATACCTGCAAAAGGGGCCAGCCTGAACAGCCAGGACTTAATTTTCTGACTAAAGTTCCACTTTAACTCATTAATATTGGATTCTTTGACAAATCTGTCTATTGTGTTAATAATATTATAATACATGTCTGTCTTTTTTTCTTCCAGTGGACAACTTTTCACACAGAGAAATAGAAGAATTCCTCAGTGAGGCTGCGTGTATGAAGGACTTCGATCATCCTAATGTTATTAGTCTGCTGGGTAAGATTTAAGATTATTCATATAAAGAAATCCATATTTAAAGGAGCCACTATTAAGCTACTCTATAGTAACCATTTTTAGGTAGATATTAAAGGAGTTGTAAAGGAAAAAAAAAATTAATGTCTGCAAGGTAGACAGACAGAATAGTGTAATGATTCTGTTAAAAAACGAGTAAATACCTATTAAATTCCTTCATCTAGATCACCTCCGGCGTTCTAGTTTCTGTTCTCTCATTCACTTCCTGGTTTGCATCACTTGTTCATGTAAGAACTACATTTCCCAGTATGAATTGTGGCATGCCCAGTAATTCACACCTCCTTGAAGTCTCTAACACGTAGAGAGCGTCCTGCCGCACAGATGTAGTTCCCAAGAGGGGGCGAGCATGTTACTGACCACCGCAGTAAAGCCTCCCTTCACGGTGGTCAGTAAAAATCAGACAAGCAGGAAGTGAACAGAACAGAGAAGAAATAGAGCAACTTCTGAGCAAAAACGAACAATGAGGAAGTGAAAAGAGGAATGTCTGCGGGTAAAGGATGCTTATTATGAAAACATTTTTTTTCCTTTACAACCCCTTTAAGTTTCGTTTTTATAATGTCATCCATCCAATCCAACCAAACCTATATTAACCTTTTTGTGAAAAGATGTCATTGAAGCCTAGATGCCCAGACCAAATTTATCAGGGTCTGTATGAGTCGGCCAGCTTAACAATAACTCTCTGAATAATTTGGCTATGAAAATAATTTTTACATTGTTTTCTAAAAGACATATACAAATTTGGTCTACTGTTTTAACAAATGCCTTGCTCATGTATTTTATCACAAGCTGATGAATGGACAACAATGTAAAGAAATTAGATTTTATTTCACAAGTGACAGTTATTATAGCTGAAGAGTATCTAAAAAATTAAAAAAAAATGTTTTATGAAGAAACGCTATCGCCTTCCCCAAAAATTTTCCTCCTCTCGATATTCCCATGGCCTATATTATCGCAGAAACGTAATCTTGTCCGTTTTTTTTATGTCTTCAGCCAGACAGCTCATCCCATCATATTGGAAGACAACCACCACTCCTCCCTTGTCACGATGGTTCTCAATTATGAACGACAACATGAGAATGGAGGAGATGTTGGCTCTCGACAACGACACCTTTGATAAATACATAGTGCTGTGGTCCATCTGGCTCCGCTTCTCCACCTAAGATACCCTCACGAATATGCTGTCGACCCCGACAAGGTCATCCTAACACGCAGCCCAACCATGGTGTGGGTTAAGGCATTTACCCATTGGTCCCCCACCCTGTCCAATAATTACTTCTCTCTACTAATGTCTTCTCAGCAGCCCTTTTGCCCTTCTATGACTTTCTCTCTCTTCTTCCTCTCTTGTTTTCCCTTCTCTACTTCTCTCTCTCTTTCAATTCACGCCCCACCCTGGGTCGCTTCTCCCCTTTTTTTTCTAACTCACACATATAGTTTTATTATGAACAAGGCTTTCCAGCCAGAATTACTCCTTTTAACAGGCAACAGTCATCAATCGTAGCACTGTACTGTTTGATGGTAGGAGTCAAGCTATGGGCCATAGCCATTGGGCTGACTCATTATCTATTGCCTCGTTTCCACTGAGCGGATCGGTTCGGTACGGTTCGTTATTTTGGGTGTTTCCATTATGAAAGCGTGCCATAAAAGCGAACCGTACCGCACCAGCAAGGGTCCTGCTTCTCATGTGGGTCCAGAGAAAGTGGAACGGTTCCATTAGGGCGGACCTACAAATACATCTCACTGATTGGTGGACGCGCTAGGAATTTGTTTCTAAAACTTGAATGGTCCCTGACGGTCCGATTTGCAGTAGAAACACTCACGAGAATAGACCGGTCCCATCCTAACCGCTCCAAATTTACTGACCCGAACCGTTCCGTGCAGTGGAAACAAGGCATATGTTTACTTGTGACTGTCACTAGATTGTAACTTTTTATGTTGTTCACTGTGACATATTTGAAATTGACAATAAACACATTTTCAACCCTAAAAAAGATATAATAAAAAATGTCCCTACAGCTTTATTGCCCGAAGTTCCCTGTAATGAAGTATGTCATACATCATGCAGGCTGCTGAATCCTGTAGATGTCTGGTAGGGTAACCAGTCCTCTTCCTGTCACTGAACTTCAGGTGCTGAGGGAGTTTGGGTCTTCAGGCTGAACTCAGTTGAAGAAGCTTCTAGCTGGGACCCGCTCCCTACTCCCCTCTCCTTTAAAAAAGGCCCATGCATTTTTAAAAACTGAATATTACATGATTTCTGAATGAGGGAGAAACAAATTAATGACAAGATTCTCTTCCACATTTAAAGATCTTGTTACATGAAGTGTAAACAATGCACAGGCTTTTCTCCGTGGATGAAAGGGGAGGAAAGAGCAGGTCTCCCTCATGAGCTTCTTCTAGTGACTTAAACCTGGCAAACCAAAACTATTAATTCCTTCATCACTGAAAGTATAGTAACAGGAAGAGCACAGGGCACTCTTAGGCCGTGTACAGCAGCAGGTTCCGCCCGTCGAGGTTCTCTGCTGGCCGTCGAAATCGGCGACCCGCCCGTCGGGAATGGCAACCAGCCATTTATCCAGGCGGGCCGTCGAGCAAATAGAGAACATGCTCTCTATTTCTGCTCGACGGCATTCCCGACGGGATGCTCGCCGAGAGCGTACACACGGCCGAGGTCCTCGCTGGAATGCAGCTTCCAGCGAGGTTCTCGCTGGTTTCCAGCGAGAACCTCGGTCGTGTGTACGCCGCCTTAAAGATTTCTACAGGATTCAGCAGCCTACAGAACATGGGACATACTTCATTGCTGGTAAGTTAGGTCATTAAAGCTTCAGGGAAAAGCTTCCCTTTTAATCAAATCTTTATTTTTTTTATTATTATTAGTATTACTAGCAGAATATTTTACACAGTGACAGCTGCATGCAGCAGGTTTGTTTTTAATAAATAATAATGTGATCATCACAACTGACTGTCATGGGGTTCACATGTAAAGTAAAGCCCTGTACACACGGGCCAGAATCTCGTCAGGAAAAAAATTTTGTTTTTCCTAACGAGATTCTTAGCAAGAATCTCTTGCCGTCTGAGTGTACAGACACTCCTTTCAAAAGAACCATGGTTCTTTTGAAAGGCAAGAATGCGGTGACGCCATCGCATACGACGAGCATGCGCTCATCACATTCGATGCCGTCGCCGCCATCTTGCTGCACCCTACTTATGCCTAGGAAGCTACCGCGCATGCGTCAAAGTCATTTTGAGCATTCGCGGGTTTCCACAGCAACAGGTATTTATACACACTCTCGGGTTTCTCGGCAGGAAATCACTGCTGAGAATCACAACGAGAAAATAGGAGCAGGTTCTCTATTTTTCTCGTCAAGATTTTAGGCAGTTTTCTTAACGAGAAACCTGAAAGCCTCGTACACACACACGGTATTCTCGGCAAGAAAGCTCTGCCAGCAGTTTTCTTGCTGGTTTTTGCCGAGTAAACCTAGCATGTGTACGAGGCTTGACAGCTCCCAGTGCTGAAATAGGACGTAGTTTAACATTTTCACAGCACGGACTGCAGCTATGGTGTGCAGGTATAGTAGTTCACAAGAAAATGTACATATTCATACATATTTTGGTAGGAAAAACATTTCCTGCCGTTTTACCTTTACCTGCTTGGCTGGAGTTTGTCCTTTACGACTTGGGGATATCAAATTTATATGAACTGTACAAATGTTTTAGCCAACCCACTTTGTCAGCACATTGACTTTAGGTCTCATTTGGTAATGCAGTGTAAGGCCGCGTACACACGATCGGACATATCCGATGAAAACGGTCCGCGGACCATTTCCGATCGGGAGTTTGATCCGATGGCGTGTACACACCATCGGATCAAATTCCCCGCCGCCGGACGGCGCGGTGACGTAGTGGTGACGCGGCGGTGACGTTGACGCCGCCGCGTCACCGTCACGTCACCGCACCAGGAAGTAAAACACTTCCGCGCATGCGCCGAATCCATTCGGCAGCGGCGCGGCGGTGGTGGGAGCCGACATGTCTGCTGGTAAGTGTACTAACCAGCAGACATGTCGGGCGGACAGATTCCCACCGGATAGATTTCAAAGCTTGCTTTGAAATCTGTCGGGTGGAGAAATCTGTCCGCTAGCCCATACACACGAGCGGAGATGTCTGCTGAAACGGTCCATCGGACCGTTTTCAGCGGACATATCCCCTCGTGTGTACGCGGCCTAAGTGCTGCTTCTGTCCTTTATATGCCATGATCTAAGCCAACTGGACAAACAATTGAGCTTAAATGGTATTTTTAGAAATAATTAAAAACAACCCTTTTATTTTTCTAAAAAAGCTCATCATGCCATATGGAAACTAATGGATCATCTTTAAAGTGAACCATGCCCATGCTTGCCTTGCAATTCGATCTAACAATTCTTGTGCATGGAGGGGAGTGTAAGCTCTTTATTGCTCTTACTCTCATATGTCACAGCATTCTAACAATCCCATAGGCAGCAGCTGTGAAAACTCAGACTGAAAATCTGATTTTTGAGGTTAAAGTCCATTTTTAGACTGTCGATACAATTACAGCATCCTTTCTTTCCCAACTAAATGGCCTGACTGTCTGAAACTGATATATATTTGTTTTCTATTTATTTATGTACCTATTCTGTTAATATAATGCAGCACTTTATAGGTCCAATTTGTCATAATGGTTTTTGGGTAAACAAATTTACAAAATACAAATTCAGCTCATCGTTGCAAGGATTTTTTCAACAGAACAAATAATTTAATCCTAGATGTGGGAAACAAATTAATTTTAATAATATTTTACTGCTATTTTAACTATTTCATCCATTCATTTTTGTGAGTGTTTTATATTACAGTATTCCTACATCCAGTTAATTCATTTATTGGTCATTTTAAATTTACAGTATATAAATATACAGAATTTGTCTTTTCTACTAGAAGGTAGCTTGTGTGTTTGAACTCGTAAGATGCAGAGAAATTCATAAGCAAGTTAGAAAGACGTCAATAAATTAGGCGTTCTGTTTGTATGTTTCTAATTCAGGGGTCTGCCTAGAAGTGGGTCCTAGAAGAAGTCCCAAACCCATGGTTATTCTGCCCTTTATGGAATATGGAGACTTGCACAGTTTTCTTCTCTCCTCCAGAATTGGATCTGGTCCTCAGGTAAGCTGTATAGAATATTATTTTGGGATGGACTAACTTTATGGCGTTCCTTCTAGATTAATATATATATATATATATATATATATACATATATGTATTCGGTTCGGTTAAAGCGGTTGTAAACCCGCATATACAATTATAATTTTTTTACTCCTGCAAGGCAAAAGCCATAATGAGCTAATATGCACGCATATTAGCTTATTATGAAATACTTACCTCGGAACGAGGTGAGAGGAACTTACCTGGTCCACGCCGAGCAAGATGTCATCTTGCCTGGCGTGTCTTCTGGGTATCGCCGCTCCAGCGCTGTGATTGGCTGGAGCGGCTATGTTGTCACTCCCGCGCTTGCGCGCGGGAGTTTTCAATTCAGTAAGGTTGACGGTCCTTTAGCTGAGAATCCCCCCTGCGCATGCGCCGCTGCAATCAGCGGCGCATTGCGAGGGAAATGTCTCCTTAACCGTACAGGTTTATGAGATATTCTCCTTACCTACAGGTAAGCCTTATTATAGGCTTACCTGTAGATAGAAATTAAAAAAAGGGTTTACAACCACTTTAATGAGTCAATCATTACTGGCCAAGATGAATGGCCAGCCATGAACAGTGACGACTGTTGTCAGCCTGTCAATAAACCTTGTACAGGCTGATCATTAAAGCTTGTGTATGTAAGCCTTTAATGATAAAAACAGCAATTTTCTCCATGGTACCTTAAGAAATAGAACAAAATCACAAATGCATCACATATATTTAATTTAGATATATTCAATATTTTCAATGCATGGAGGTGATTTACTAAAACTGGTACTACCGCTTCTTTTCCTCCGGTAATATAGCGGCTACGCCTGCAATACCTCTACTGTGATTTTTTCATATGTACTCTTTAAAAATAATAAATACTTTTGATGGAAAAAAAAACTGGTACTACTGCTATCAACTGGTCGGTGGATGCTTTGCTGTTCCATTCAGACTAGGTGATTTGTTCTGTACAAATGAGGGATCCATATGTGTAGTAGAGATCAGTGTAAAAAATAAATCGAAAAAGTGGATAGGCACGGATATATACCATATATACTCGTGTATAAGCCGACCTGAATATAAGCTGAGGCACTTAATTTTACCACAAAAATGCCAAGCTGCTGCTAACAAAGCAAAACGGAATATTGGCATGCATTAGAAAAAAGCGGTTTAACTCCAGGGATAAAGTGATAATTATCCCACTCTACAAGACTCTGGTCTGGCCGCACCTGGAGTATGCTGTCCAGTTCTGGGCACCAGTCCTCAGGAAGGATGTACTGGAAATGGAGCGAGTACAAAGAAGGGCAACAAAGCTAATAAAGGGTCTGGAGGATATTAGTTATGAAGAAAGGTTGCGAGCACTGAACTTATTCTCTCTGGAGAATAGGCGCTTGAGAGGGGATATCATTTACATTTACAAATACTGTACTGGTGACCCTACAATAGGGATAAAACGTTTTTGCGGAAGGGAGTTTAACAAGACACGTGGCCATTCACTAAAATTAGAAGAAAAAAGCTTTAACCTTAAACTGCGTAGAGGGTTCTTTACTGTAAGAGCGGCAAGGATGTGGAATTCCCTTCCACGGGTGGTGGCTGAAGCGGGGAGCATCGATAGTTTAAAAAACTATTAGATAAGTACCTGAATGACCACAACATTCAGGGATATACAAGGTAATACTGACATATAATCACACACATAGGTTGATGTCTTTTGGTGTCTTTTTTTTAACCCACTCCTACTATGTAACTGGTAGTCTGAATTATTCAATTGGCCGCATCTTTAGCAAATTTTAGTGGGCTAACCCTTTCACCCTTAAATACAATGGGTCAAAAGACAGTTATCCCATTAATCCAAATATCCTGCCATCTTAAATATTCATGCAAAGTTTGTTGCCAAAACCACAGGGGTTGATTTACTAAAGGCAAGTATAATGTGCATTTTGGAAAGTGCAATTGCCCTCTGCAAGTGCAGTTGCTCCAGGGCTTAGTAAATGAGATAAAGCATCACTTCGCAAAGAATAACCAATCACGTGCAAGGAAAATAAAAAAAAAGAGCATTTTTGCTTGCACATGATTGAATGATTGAAGTCCGCAGAGCTTTTGCTCATTTACTAAGCTCTATTTGCCTTTAGTAAATCAACCCCACCATGTCACCATAAACTGTTACCATACATGATTCATACCTTGTGTCACAACCACTAAAACATTACAGGGATGTGTTTTTAGATGTTATTTTTCAACAAATTCTTCCAAAATTTGGTAGACATTTGTTTAGGTTTATTATTGCCATGTTGCCACCGACATACATTTGGTTAAAGATGTTGTTATCTTTCACTTTAGCATGTGCTATTACAAACTCTGGTGAAGTTTATGATTGACATTGCTACTGGAATGGAGTATCTCAGCAACAAAAACTTCCTACACCGAGACTTGGCCGCCCGTAACTGCATGTAAGTAATGACACTGAGCTTTCTCAGCCATCTCTGTTCAGATATAGCCTACAGCCATGGCCAAAAGTTTTGAGATTGACACGAATACAAATTTTCACAAAGTCTGCTGCCTCAGTTTTTGAAATGGGGAATTGCATACACTCCAGAATGTTATGAAGAGTGATCAGACGAATTGCAATTAATTGCAAAGTCCCTCTTTGCCATGAAAATTAACTTAATCCCATAAAAAAAATTCCACTGCATTTGTGAAGAAGGCTTCAGGGTGCCCAAGAAAGTCCAGCAAGCGCCAGGACCGTCTCCTAAAGAGGATTCAGCTGCGGGATCGGAGTGCCACCAGTGCAGAGCTTGCTCAGGAATGGCAGCAGGCAGGTGGGAGTGCATCTACATGCACAGTGAGGCGAAGACTTTTGGAGGATGGCCTGGTGTCAAGAAGGGCAGCAAAGAAGCCACTTCTCTCCAAAAAAAACCATCCAGGGACAGAATGATCTTCTGCAGAAAATATGGTGAATGGACTGCTGAGGACTGAGGCAAAGTCATATTCTCCGATTAAGCCTCTTTCCGATTGTTTAGGGCATCAGGAAAAAGGCTTGTCCAGGGAAGAAAAGGTGAGCGCTACCATCAGTCCTGTGTCATGCCAACAGTAAAGCATCCTGAGACCATTCATGTGTGGGGTTGCTTCTCATCCAAGGGAGTGAGCTCACTTAAATATAAAGAATGGTACCAAAACACCCTCCAACAGCAACTTCTTCCAACAATCCAACAACAGTTTGGTGAAGAACAATGCATTTTCCAGCATGATGGAGCACCGTGCCATAAGGCAAAAGTGATAACTAAGTGGCTCGGGGACCAAAACGTTGACATTTTGGGTCCATGGCCTGGAAACTCCCCAGATCTTAATACCATTGAGAACTTGTGGTCAATCCTCCAGTGGCGGGTGGACAAACAAAAATCCACTAATTCTGACAAACTTCAAGAAGTGATTATGAAAGAATGGGCTGCCATCAGTCAGGAATTGGCCCAGAAGTTGATTGAGAGCATTAACAGTCGAATTGCAGAGGTCCTGAAAAAGAAGGGCCAACACTGCAAATACTGACTCTTTGCATAAATGTCATGTAAGTGTCGATAAAAGCCTTTAAAACGTATGAAGTGCGTGTAATTATATTTCACTACATCACAGAAACAACTGAAACAAAGATCTAAAAGCAGTTTAGCAGCAAACTTTGTGAAAACTAATATTTGTGTCATTCTCAAAACTTTTGGCCACAGCTGTAGTATATTTGTGTAACCAAAAAAGGTTGTAATAAAAAAGGCCAAGTTGAACCTCTGCAGACAATCAGGGATTCCATGGAGGAACTTCCTGAATGATGTTGCTGGCCTGGGTACCAGTTAGAGCAGGGGTGTCAAACTCAATTTCATTGTGGGCCGCATCAGCATTACGATTGTTCTCTAAAGGGCCGAGTCTATATGTAAGATTAGATGTCCAGCGCATCAACTCCCCTTATATTAGATGTCAAGAGCCACCCCATCATCAGAAGTCGAGTCCCCCACTCTTCTTGAAAGCAGAAAGTAGGGGTCTGGAAGAGGACCAGAGGAGGGCTGGAGCTCTCCTGCAGCTGCAGGAGAGGTTCGAGGGCCACATGAAATGGCCTCGAGGGCCGGATTCGGCCCCCGAGCCTTGTGTTTGACACCTGTGAGTTAGATAATAGGTGCAGGAACTCTGCCCCTTTGAGTCACCTCTTGTCTCCGCCCCCTACCCACCTCTTTTAGAGGACACAGAACCAAGCATTATTTTGTAGTGCTGTTAAATAATTTGTAGGAAATTTGTTAATTATAAACAAAAAAAAATAGATCCCCTGCAGCTAGCAACAATAAATCCCCCCAGCAACAATAGACCCCAGCCACATTACATCCCCTCAGCAATAACAGATCCACCCAGCAAAAATAGATCTCCCCAGCAGCAATAGATCCCTTCATCAATAATATATCCTCCAGCAACAATATATCCCCCTAGCAAAAAAGACTCCGCCCCAGCAACAATAGACCCCTGACACAACATTATACCCCCTTTTTAACAATGGGCTACCTGTTACAAAATACCACCTTAGTAACAATAGACCCCCAGCAGCAACAACAAATCTTCCAGGAGCAAGCAACAATATACCTCTCTCTCAACAGTAGATCCCCCCAGCAACAACTGACCCCTTAGCAACATAAAATGCCCATCAGGCAATATTATACCCCCGTGCAAATATATCCTCACCATTTGCAATAGATCCCCCAGCAGCCAGCAGCCAGCACCCCTTACTATTAAATGCATTCAGGGCTGGAGGTGCCGGATCTGCGCCCCCCCCCCCCCCCCCGCTGTCCGGTTGAAAAAAGCCCTGCAAATAACACTTCCCCTGAATACTAAAGCGCGTACTCATGTTATGGGAAAAAATATGTTTTTCTTGATGTGATTATTGTCAAGCCTGCCTTGCATACACACGATCATGCTAAAAAAAAAAATGCTTGAGCAAAGCGCCTTGATGTACAACACGTACAACAGCACTATAAAGGGGAAGTTCCATTCAATTGGTGACACCCTTTTGGCTGATTATGCAAATTTCCCTTCTCATAACCTGTTTTTTTCTCCCTGTCAGTAAAGCATAGACACGACGTGAAAAACGAAGAGAAAAAATAGAGCATGTTCTAAATTTTTAATGCCCATTTTCACATCGAAAAGCCCACACACGGTCGTTTTTAATGACCAATTTAAAAAATTGCATTTTCTCGTCCTTTGTACGCGGCTTAAAGCCTTCTAATCTTTTTTTTTGCCTATTTTTTGAGGTTAAAGATTCAGAAAACCCTTAGGCCTTGTACACACGAGGGGAAATATCCACTGTAAACGGTCCCCGGACCGTTTACAGCGTATATTTGCGCCGGGATGTTTTGATCCGATGGCTGTACACACCATCGGATCAAATTCCCCGCCGGCGGACAGCGCGGTGACGCGGCGGTGACGCGGCGGTGACGTTGACGCCGCCACGTGACCGCCACGTCACCGCACCAGGAAGTAAACACTTCCGCGCGCATGCGTCGGATCCATTCACAGGATACGACGCATGTGCGGCAAGATATGTCCGCTGGTTTGCCGTACTAACCAGCGGACATATCTGACGGCCAGCTATCCGGCAGAATTATTTCAAAGCATGCACAGACGAGGGGATTTTTCGGCTGAAATGGTCCGTCGGACCATGTTCAGCGGAAATATCCCCTCGTGTGTACAAGGCCTTAGAGGTCTGTTTATGAATGTTTTCACTAAAATCCATAACATTTTCACTAAACAATTACACATTTTGCACAAGTTGGATTCAACTGGAAAATGTATGAATCTTGGGTGAGCATTGTCTGACTCTTTTGTGAAAAATATATAAGAAAAAGACTGATGCGCTACTGGGAGTAAACAAAAGTGAACTAGAATCACATAAACTAATCTGTAGCGGCTCAATCTGAAGTGTCCACAAAACACAGGTGTATAAAATAAAAATGAAATAGTGATAAGCGCTTCAAAACAAGAAATGTGCAAACACCAAATAATTATAAAACTGATAACAAACCATAAAAAGCCTCTATTAAGCTTAAAATGGTCAAGAACACAGTGTTGATGGTGTTAAATGATCAAACAGACAGTCCCATGTAACAAGTGCATCTGTGTGTCAATAAATGAACTCCTCATTGACCAATGGAAATAGCACCAAGTGTCAAGTATAAACACTAATAGACAGTCTGTGTAAAGTGATGGAGGAATGGGCTGGGTAGGATGTGATTGGAGTCTTCACTTGAGATGCTGTGCAGAATCTTTTAAATCCTTAAGGAGTATTGTAGTCCCCTTACCTTAGGGTTGCTATATATGGGCATATAGTGATGTATCCTGCTACATTCGAGGCCTCGGTCTCTCAGTGAGGTTCCCTCTTCCTTTTTCCTTCTATCTGGGATGGTCCGGGTTCAGTACTGATCTCGGAAACAAGCAGGGTCCATGGATGTTGTCCATGGACCCTGCTTGTTTCCGAGATCAGTGGCGGACTGACCATTCAGGCACTTGGGCACTACTGCCTGAGGACACCATGCAACTAGGAGGTCCCATTAGGGGACAGTATGTAAAAATCTGCGTTTTAAAAAAAAATCCCAAGATTATAGCTGCCCCGCCTCTCCAGTACCTTTTCAGTGTGTGTATGTGTATTCTCTGTGTATGTATACAGTGTGTGTATATTGTGTGTCTGTGTGTGTATACTGTATGTGTGTGTGTGTATATTGTGTGGCCCCATAATCTCCTTTTGCCCGGGGGCCCCATAATCTCCAATTGCCCATAAGCTCCATGAGTTGTCAGTCTGCTCCTGGCTTTTAACATTCGATTTTGAAGTGAAAACGCCATTAGAAATTTGATTGTTCCAGAGATATTTTTCCATCCTGCCATCAAAATTGAACATTTTACACTGGAAGACTTTGCCCCCCCCGGGCATTTTGACAGTATATGATATGGACATTTCTTGACACGTTTTTGAAGTGCTGTTTTCAGGGTAATGCGGCGTCATGCACGATGTGATGTTTCAGGGTTTTATTACTCTGCGCAACACGTCAGGCATCATACCGCAGGATGGATGAATGTAATTTATTTGTATGCTTGGAACTGTATTGTTATGTAGTGTATTTATGCGCTGCGTCGCAATACAAAGTAGAATGTACCCTGTTGAAAGTATTCGATTTTTGATTTTTGTATATTTGCTTTGCAAAATAAACTTAAATATTGCCATCAAAATTGAACAATCTCCAATTGCCCGGGGGCCCCATAATCTCCTATTGCCCGAGGGCCCCATAATCTCCTATTGCCCGGGGGCCCCATAATCTCCAGTTGCCCGGGGGCCCCATCAGCTCCATGAGTTGTCAGTCCGTGAAAACGCCATTAGAAATTTGATTGTTCCAGAGATATTTTTCCATCCTGCCATCAAAATTGAACATTGATTTGACTCCGCTTCAGGCGGACCCGATCGGTCTGTCCATGTGAAAAGAGCCTTTAGTGTCTTTAAAGATATGGCATTCTAAACAGGTTTCTAGATCAGTTACTGTGTGATGCAATTAAATTTACCAGCATTGTTTGAATGATTGTAAAATGAAAAAAAAAATTCTACTAGTGTATGGCCAGCTTTAGTCATAGTTTCACAAAAGAAGTGTTGGTGGATCTCTGGACCTGAGGCTGGGTTCACACTTATGCAAATAGGATGCAGGTTTCCCCCGCATATAATTTGCATGTCAGGAGAGCGTGACTGGTTCCCAATGGAAATAGTTCCAGTGTTAATTTTGTTGACTAAAACAACTAAAACATTTTAGTCGACTAAATGAATACTATTTTAGACTAAAATACGACTAAAACAATTGTGATGAATAAAAATATGGCTAAAACTAAAATGCCATTTTAGTCAAAAGACTAAAATGGGACTAAAACTAAAATGCCATTTTAGTCCTAAATCTCCTTTATTTGTCTTCTCTTGATTTCTAGGTTGAGAAATGATATGACTGTCTGTGTTGCTGACTTTGGGCTGTCTAAAAAAATATACAGTGGTGATTATTACCGCCAGGGACGTATTGCTAAGATGCCGGTAAAGTGGATTGCTGTGGAAAGCCTTGCTGATCGCATCTACACAGTCAAAAGTGACGTGGTAAGATGTTTCTCCACTTAAGGAAATAATGTATTTTTTCTAATAACAGTAGCAAATGCTCAATTCTATGCCTGATCATTGTTCCCAGCTTTTGCTTGCCCACAGCTGTCAATGCTAACTTTATCTGTAGGATATTTTTGCTTATGCGGTACTACATTACATATTTTATATTTATTTTTTTTATATTATTTTATTTTGTATTATTTTTATATTTCATATTATTATTTATATTATTATTATTTTTTTTATATTATTTTTATATTTTATATTATTATTTATATTATTTCCACTTTAGGAAATGATGTTTTTTTTCTAATGACAGTAGCAAATGCTCAATTCTATGCCTGATCATTGTTCCCAGCTTTTGTTTGCCCACAACTGTCAATGCTGACTTTATCTGTAGGATATTTTTTCTTATGCGGTACTACATTACATATTTCAATGCCACTATTGACTGTAAACATAGAATTTAATATATAGGATATACAGTATATCTTTAAAAAAATCAGTCCACCAATGAGTAATATTTAAGGCCTCTTTCACACTGGCGGAGTATGGTGAATCTGCTTGCTCAGCAGGGGCTCTCTCCGCGGATTCCTGCTGAACAGACGTTTGACAAGTCTGTATCTGCTCCACTGATGCAGAGCAGACAAGGACACTGCCCTCTATGGGCTGTCGTATGGAAAGGGACAGCCTGACCATTTTCATCCGACTGTTATATGATCTGCCAGACGGATGGGGAATGGATCCCCATCCGTCTGTTTTTTGCTGATAGGATCGGATTGAATGCCAGCGGGTGTCAATGGACACATGTCTGCCTCGTACACACACACGGTTTACTCAGCAAGAAAGCTCTGCCAGCAGTTTTCTTGCTGGTTCTTGCCGAGGTAAACCAAGCGCGTCACTATAAAATTAAAATCAAGCAGGCAAGAGTGGGAGACCCTCCTAATGACCACATAGCAATATGAAGCTATTTTAACTGATACACATGTCTTACCAATAGAGTGCCTAAGTAGGGTTGCCACCTTTTCTTCCAGTCAAACCCAAACACTTTAGCGACACATGGCAATTTTTTTTATAGTATAAACTATACATATATTTTGCTATTAAATAACACTTCTAATCATATAAAGTTAATAACAAGAGTCCCCCTTTACATCAGAATCCACAGAGTTCCCCCTTTACATCAGAGTTCCACTTTTACATCTGAACTCGCAGAGTTCCCTCACACTGTAGGCAGGCCAGTCAGAACAAGAAAGGCAAAACAAGCAACTGCTTGGGGCCCCGAGCTGAACTGGGGCCCCAGTAGGGTGGGCCCTTGCTGTGCCCCCATTTCCTATAAATGCTGCACCCTGTAGCGTGGCCGAGCTCCTCCTCCTAGTTTCTCCTGCAGTCCGGCCGGGGACCGTAAGGTACAGGAGGAGATTCAGTTTCCTGTTCCCGGCCAGACTGACAGGAAGTGCACACACTCAGTGCTCACTTCCTTTCAGTCCGGCCAGGAACAGCAAACTGAATCTCCTGCTGCACGGTATGCTATAGGGAGGGGGGGGTAAAAAGAACACGGGGGAGGCAGTCAGAAGAAGTACTACCCGTTCGCGGCAGCACACACACACAGTGCCCACCCCCCCGCTTATCAACTTGAAACTCAGCAACACCCCATCCCCCGCTTTAGCTTGGGGCCCCCAAATTCCTTCAAACGGCCCTGACTGTACTGGGGGGCTTTGCAGACTCTGATGTAAGAGAGATGCTCTGGGAACCCTGATTTAAGAAGCATCACTGAGAATTCGGATGTACGGAGAAGACTCTGATGTAAGGGAGAGATCTGGGGCCTCTAACATAAAAGATGCTCTGGGAACCCTGATTTAAGAGGAAACACTGAAAATTCTGATGTGCGGAGAAGACTCTAATGTAAGGGGAAACACTGTGGCTTCTGGTGTAAAGGGGAACTTTGATGCAAGGGGGCCTCTGAGAACCCTGATTTACCTTATATTTTACCTTATTTGTACTTACTCAGAGGCAGGAGAAAGAAGGGGGAGACTTCAGTCACAGACAGGGATAGATGGTGAGCTCATTCACTCCCTTGGCAGTCAGCACCTCTCATCCAGATGTATCTGAGGCTGCTGGACTTTAAATTTCCGGCCCCAACTTTCCTTTTCTGAGGCACAGCACCGGATTGAAGTGTAGACGGACACAGAGGGGTAGGTGCAGGCCCAAACTGGGACAAAAAATAGGCCCGGGCATTTTAGACTGAGCAGCACAGGGGGGGGGGGAGAAAGATAGATAAAGATAGAAAGAAAGAAGGGAAGGAATGAAGATAGATCGATAGATCGATAGATCGATAGATAGATAGATAGATAGATAGATAGATAGATAGATAGATAGATAGATAGATAGATAGATAGATAGAAAGATAGATAGATAGATAGATAGAAATAGAAAGCAAGAAGGGAAGATAGATAGATAGATAGATAGATAGATAGATAGATAGATAGATAGAAATAGAAAGCAAGAAGGGAAGATAGATAGATAGATAGGTAGATAGATAGATAGATAGATAGATAGATAGATAGATAGATAGATAGATAGATAGATAGATAGATAGATAGATAAAGAAGGGAAGGAAGGAAGATAGATAAAGAAAGAAAGATATATAAAGTTAGAAAGAAAGAAGAGAAGGAAGGAAGATAGATAGATAGATAGATAAAGATAGATAGATAGACAGTGGCGGTGCGTCTATAGAGGGTGCCGGAGCGCCGCCCCCTCTGGCTCAGCTGTGACAATGGGCACAGTGGCAACAATTAAAGGGCACAGTGGCATCAATTGGCACAGTGGCGACAATTGAAGGGCACAGTGGCTGTGTTTGATGGCATAGCACAGTGGTGACACTTGATGGTACACTGGCTGTGTTTTATGGCATGGCACAGTGGTGACAATTGATGGGCCCAGTGGCTGCGTTTGATGGCATGGCACCGTGGTGACAATTGATGGTACAGTGGCTGCGTTTCATGGCATGGCACAGTGGTGACAATTGATGGCACAGTGGCTGCGTTTGATGGCATGGCACAGTGGTGACAATTGATGGCACAGTGGCTGTGTTTGATGGCATGGCACAGTGGTGACAATTGATGGCATGGCACAGTGGTGACAATTGATGGCACAGTGGCTGCGTTTGATGACATGGCACAGTGGTGACAATTGATGGCACAGTGGCTGCGTTTGATGGGCACAGTGAGGCTGCAATTGTTTTTTTTTCATTTGCGCCCCCCAAAAAATGTTGAGCACCAGCCGCCACTGTAGATAGATAGCTAGATAGATTATTATCTATCTACAGTGGCGGCTGGTGGGGGGGTGCAAACGAAAAAAAAAAGAGAGAGAGAAAGAAAGAAAGGTGAAGCGAGAGAGAGAGAAGGGAATGAAGGGTACCCCATACATCAGTGTACAGTACTCACTCAGAGGCAGGAGGGACTGACTGGATGGATGGATATCAGACTCCATCTTTCCTTTCTGTTTGCTGGGCTTGAATATTCCCGCCCACATCCCTTAGGCAGCAGAACAGTGTCTGTCGGGAGAGTGGGCGGGGCAGACACGGGAGGAGAAGAAGAGAGGAGGGGGAGGAGTAGAAGCAGCTCCTCTCCTCTAACTGGCCGTGGGGGCAGCAAGGGGAGGGGAGAAGTGTCAGAGCTGGCTTTGATACCCCAGCTGATCTCTCTCTATCTGGCGCTGTGTTGGTGGTGTACACCCATGGGGAGACGTGACATACGGCCCGCGGCCCACCGGGCATTTGCCGGGTTTGCCCTATGGCCAGTCCAGGCCTGGGTAGGTGTGTTTTTTTTGGGGGGGGGGGTGTTAGTGCTGGCTTTGGGCTGTGTGAAAGTGTGAACGAGTGTAACAGACACTCTCAGCTCAGACAACTGCAGCCAGCAACCTGCTGGGGAAGCCATAGTCCAGTCTAAATAATGTGTCCAGGTTTCAGGCAGCCTGAAACCCGGATGCATGATTCCAAACCTGAACTGTCCGGGTCAATCCTGGACAGGTGCCAACCCTATGGCTGAGAGATATGACAAACTGTCGGTTGATTTCTCCAACACTGAAAAATAATGCTTTCTTTCTTTTACTTCCTGTTCATTGTAAAATTTCTAGTAATCTCCATTTAAATAATTGCTTCCTATGTACAGTTCTCCCTACACTTCTTATTTATCATTTTTACATTCAAGTACAAGTTCATGTTTTCCCTGACGAGATTGTCAGAAAACATTGTTTTCCCTGACGAGATTCTTGGCAAGAATCTCTTGCTGCCCGAGTGTACACACTGATACTGTCACATTCAATGCCGTCGCCGCCATCTTGCTTCACCCTACCTATTGCCGTGGAAGCTACCGCGCATGTGTCAAAGTCATTTTGAGCATACACGGGTTTCCATGGCGACAGGTAAGTATACACACTCTCGGGTTTCTCATCAGGAAACAGGCCGTCAAGAATCTCCACGAAGAAAAAGAGAGCAGGTTCTCTTATTTTCTCGTTGAGATTCTGGCCAGATTTCCTGACGAGAAACCTGAAAGCCTCGTACACACGAACGGTAATCTCAGCAAGAAGCAGTTTTCTTGCTGGTTTTTGCAGAGAAAACCAGTCGTGTGTATGAGGCCAAAAAGGCACAAACACAGGGCTGGACTAGGACAAAAATTTGGCCCTGGACTTCATCTAGACCAGCCCACTTTCATTTTGCAAACACGCACAAAAACAAGTGAAGTGGGATGGCTAACGGCATGCAGGAACATTGCTACAGCCTCATTGGCTGATATTTCAGAAACTGGCATTGCTTCACAGCCATTGGCTGCCTTTCAGCAACGCAGCAGGGCTGAAGCTGACATGGGTTGCGCAATATGAAATGAGGTGATGGATGGGCAATGCGGACGACAGGCCTATCCTATACCGGCTGACCGGACAAACCCGCCCCCCCTCCCCATCCAGCCAACCTCATTGGCCACCCAGGCCCCCCTAATCGCTGACCATTTTGCCGTTCTACTTTATTTTTCTTATAGGCAGTACAGTGGTGCTCAAATTAATGGGCCACACAGCCATTACTTTGACAGGCTGTCACCAAAACCGGCCCGCTGAGCCATTGGTCCACCGGGAAACTCCCTGTAGTCCCAATGGCCAGTACATGCCTGCACAAACCTGACACACAACTGTCTCTATTCATCTGTCAGTAGTATGTAATGATAAAAATAATGAATAATAGGTTTACATTCTAGTATACCCTGGACAGTTTTAATATATATACATAATTGGCTGCAGTAATACAGTTTTATTAGAAAAATACTTACATTATTTAAATACATCATTATTTTAAGCTTAAAGCTGGTTTATTATAATTTTGACTGAGTACAATATGATTCTTTCATAATTATTAAGCTCTACGTTCATTTCTTGCTGTGTATCTGATTGTGATTCCCTCATTTCTAAATATATCCAAAATTAAATAATGAAAATGTAATTTCCGGCTCATTACAGACTTCAGCAGGACACATGATAATACAATGTGGATATTGCCTTCAATTTCTTTTTGGTGGTTGGCCTTAGTACGCAGTAACATCAAGTGTTTTTTTCAAATCTTAAAGCTGAACACCAGACAGATTATAACAGACCAATGAATGTACCCCTAAGGCCTCAGCAGACAGATTCGATCGTGTGTACGGGCGAGCAGACGGATTTGGCCATCGACAGATTTTAAAGCATGCTTTAAAATCTGTCGGCTGGGAACCCGTATGCCCGACATGTCTGCTGGTTAGTATGCTAACCAGCAGACATGTCTTCTCGCACACGCGCTGAATGATTTTGACGCATGCGCGGAAGTGTTTTACTTCCTGGTGCGGTGACGTGGCGGCGTCAACGTCACCGCCACGTCACCGACATGTCAGCGCGCTGTCTGCCGGCAGGAATTTTGGTTTGATCGTGTGTACACGATCAAACCAATACATCCCAGCAGACAGATTTGTTCAAATCGGTCTGTCCGACCGATTTGAACAAATCTATTTGCTCGTGTGTACGGGAGTGGAGCTCGGAGGCACTCGCACTGTGAATTGAGCGAGGATCACACAGCGGGGAGGCATCGCAGGATCCAGGGACAAGGTAAGTAACTTGTGCCTGTGGACACTGCGAGGTGATTCCGAGTCTGGCTCCGGGTTACCACTTTTGGTCCTAAAATTCCACCCCAAGCCAGACTCGGGAATAACAAATAATAACAAATATTTTTTAATTCTTGCTATAATAAATTTCCAATTTTTTTTTTTTTAAACAAATGTATTCATGAGTTTAGGACAATATGTATTCTTCTACATATTTTTGGTATATTATATTGATTGGTTTGCGCAAAAGTTATAGCATCTATATAGGGCATTTTTATTATTATTATATTTTTACTAGTAATGTCGCGATCTGTGGTTAAATTCTACGACGTTGCGGCGGACAGATCAGACGCCTTTGACAAATATTTGGGACCATTGACATTTACAGCGATCAGGGCTATAAAAATGCACTGATTACTGTGTAAATGTCACTGGCAGGGAAGGGATTAACATTAGGGGCGATCAAGGGGTTAAATGTGTTCCCTTGTTTGTGTTTCTAACTGTATGGGGATAGGAATGACTGGGGGAAGAGACATATCGCTGTTCTTAGTAGGAACAAACAATATGTCTCCTCTCCCCTAACAGGACAGGGATTTGTGTGTTTACACACACCGATCCCTGTGCTGGCGCTCGTGCACGCAATTGCGGGTAGCCAGCGGCGATCACGCCTGCCAGCCTTGTGCATCAGGCCCCCCGCCATACAGCGGGTGGGCGCACGTGCCTCCTAGCGGCTCCTAAAGGGTACGATGTACCCATAAGGGCTTTCGCCCCGCAAGGGCAGTTCTGCCACAGTATATAGATGTGAGCCGTCGGGAAGTGGTTAAAATGCAAATCCATTTATAACTTTTTTTTAATGCATTTTTGGGATATTTTTGTTGTTATTCTGTCTCTCACTGTTAAAATAGGTTACTATTAAAATTATAGACTGATCATTTCTTTGTCAGTGGGCAAACATACAAAATCAGCAGGGGATTAAATATTTTTTTTCCCTCACTGTATATTTAACCACTTGATCACCGAGCCTATTTTTCAGATTCGGTGTTTACGAGACTAAAACAGTTTTTTTTGCTAGACTTAAAACCCCCAAACATTGTATATATATTTTTTCTAACACTCTAGAGAATAAAATTGCAGTCATTGCAATACTTTTTGTCACACCGTATTTGTGCAGCGGTCTTACAAGCGCACTTTTTTTGGAAAAAAAACACTTTTTTGAATTAAAAAATAAGACAACAATAAATTTTGCCCAATTTTTTTATATATTGTGAAAGATAATATTACGCAGAGTAAAATGATACCCAACATGTCACGCTTAAAAATTGCGCCCGCTCGTGGCATGGCGTCAAACTTGTACCCTTAAAAATCTCGATAGGTGACGTTTAAAAAATTCTACAGGTTGCATTTTTTGAGATACAGAGGAGATCTAGGGCGAGAATTCTTGCTCTAACGATCGCAGTGATACCTCACTTGTGTGGTTTGAACACAGTTTTCATATGCGGGTGCTACTCGCGTATGCGCTTGCTTCTGTGCGCGAGCTCGTTGGGACGGGGCGTTTTAAAAAAATGTTTTTTGTTTTCTTATTTATTTTTATTTAGTTTATAATTTTTTACACTGAAATAAAAAAAAAAAAAAAAAATTGATCACTTTTATTCCTATTACAAGGAATGTAAACATCCCTTGTAATAGAAAAAAGCATGACAGGTCCTCTTAAATATGAGATCTGGGGTCAAAAAGACCTCAGATCTCATATTTAGACTTAAATGCAAAAAAATAAAATAAACTGTCATTTTTTCAAATGACAAAAAAAAAAATGTTTCTTTAAGACGCTGGGCGGGACTGACGTTTTTACGTCACTTCCGCCCAGCAGAGCTATGCCGAATGGACCCGATCGCCTCCGCCGCTACCGACGGTAACGGTAACCGGCGGAGGGCGCGGGAGAGCGGCGGGAGGGGGGGGCCCCTCTCCCACCACCGATAACGGCAATCTCGCGCGAATCCGCAGCGGAGACCGCCGTTATCATTAACAGAACCGCCCACTGAAGAGATGGATATCTCGGTTGTGGCTGCAGCTGCTGCCGTTACCGAGATATCCATCTTTAAAAACAGGACGTATTTTTGCTATGGGGCGGTTATCAAGTGGTTAATTTTATTACCTATTATGGTTTTATTTCATGTTTAGCTTTACATGCACTTCTATGTGTTTATTATCTCTAGGCCGCGTACACACGAGGGGATATGTCCGCTGAAAACGGTCCGATGGACCGTTTCAGCAGACATCTCCGCTCGTGTGTATGGGCTAGCGGACAGATTTCTCCACCCGACAGATTTCAAAGCAAGCTTTGAAATCTATCCGGTGGGAATCTGTCCGCCCGACATGTCTGCTGGTTAGTACACTTACCAGCAGACATGTCGGCTCCCACCACCGCCGCGCCGCTGCCGAATGGATTTGGCGCATGCGCGGAAGTGTTTTACTTCCTGGTGCGGTGACGTAGCGGTGACGCGGCGGCGTCAACGTCACCGCCGCGTCATCGCCACGTCACCGCGCCGTCCGGCGGCGGGGAATTTGATCCGATGGTGTGTACACGCCATCGGATCAAACTCCCGATCGGACATATCCGATGGAAATGGTCCGCGGACCGTTTTCATCGGATATATCCGATCGTGTGTATGGGGCCTAACAGCTTTTGAAAATAAGGAGATTATCCAATTTTCATTTACTGCATCTGAAGACTGTCGGAGTCCCTTTGCTACCATAAAACTGTAGATTTTTTAGCCTATTGCTAATCATTTTTTTTAAGTTATGGAATTATTTATAATGATAACAATACCTCTTTTTTAGTTAATACGGTTTTATTTATTAGCTGATTACTTTCATTGAGGTTTTGTCCTTATATATATATATATTTTTTTTAATTGTTTATTTATATCAGGAAACCGGTCCCATCGGACCAAAAACAGGGTAACAAAACATCACTGTGTGGTACCACGCAGGGCACATAATCATGAGATACAGGAAACACCGGGTTACGCCCTTATATACTGTATTTTTAATTATAAATGCATTCTAATGAATGTAGTTTTTTTTATACCTGTTGGCTTTGAAGCAAAGCTATTAATGTGTTTCATGCAAAAGAAAATCTTCTCCACTCGCCACGCTTTTTTGGAAGTCCTTTAGGCAGTGATAGACCCTTATAGGCGCTAATGCATCTACAGCTGTATTGGGATTATTCCATTCCGGAAATGCCAAATGTTTTATAAGTTTGTGTATTATTTCCACACTGTGCAATTTAAAAGAAACGCAGTTGCTTGTCATTCTGTATGGATGTTGTACTCTTACATAATCTCCTGGAACATTCTACTTTGTTACTTCCAAACCCTTTGCAATGTTAATTGTTGTTTCTGTGATCAACATGAGTGGGGTAGTGGGGACTGACCTTTACAGTGAAAGGACTTATTCATGGCTTCTGGAAATATCATCCTCAATCTTTTGTTTTTTATCTCCAGTGGGCGTTCGGAATCACAATGTGGGAAATCGCAACCAGAGGCATGACTCCATATCCCGGGGTCCAGAACCATGAAATATATGACTATTTACTCCAAGGCCATAGGTTAAAGCAGCCAGCAGACTGCCTGGATGAGCTGTAAGTTCTGAATTCTGCAGAATGAAATGGATATAATTACCGCACGCTTTTGTTTCAATGCATATAATGTTCAGTTTGTGTCAGGAGCATAAGCTTTACCAGTATAAAAGACTGACTTTTCAGAAAAATATCCTTCTATCCCTTTAAATCCTAACAGCTTCATTGCTAAATAGGTCACACTCCATGAATTACATCTCTGTACAACAGAACTAACCTGCAGATACCAAGGAAGATCAAGTTCCAGACTTTGAAAACAAGCCATCATTGGGGTCTTCTTTTTATTCTAGTTTCGAAATCTTCAAGCATTTAGAATGCAAATGTTCAAAAATGCAGTTTTTTTTAATGGAACATATGGGGAATGGCTTGAGCTTTCCACGATTCTTGTCTCTTAGCTTGAAAAGCATTCTGGGCGATTCAAATAATCCCTAATATGTTCCATCTGAAGCTATTTTACTAGTGCGTTTGCTACCACATAATTTTTTTTTGCTTGAAAATTGTAATCATATTATTATTAAAAAAATAATAAGTTAAATATTAATACCAATAATTAAAATCATAATAGTGTTGGCACATATTGTGAAAGTCTGTCATTGTTAATTATAATAATTTAAGACAGCTTTTTTAACCTCCCTGGCGGTATGATTATTTCAGATTTTAGTTGCTATAAGCGGTACCATTATTTTGCATGGATATTTGGCATTTTACATTGTAGGCATGCAATTCTTAGGAATAACTCACTTAAATCTGTCCACACAAGAGTCTAGTAGACATCCCGGGTATAATAAAATTTGAAAAACAAAATCATAAATTATAATATAATAAATAACTATAAATAATTATTACAAATAATAATATAATTATAAAAAAAATTATTCAATAATGTAATCAAATCAAAAACACTAAAATCTGCTCAGTTGTATAATTGTCGCTGTCATTACTTTTATTTTTTGATGACGAATTTCCCCACAAATCGCTATCGCTCCATTCTGCAATTGATTATAATTTATTATTGCCGTTTTCTAGTTGGTCTAAAACCACTTTTGACATAAAGGGACACTTTTTGGTTGCTATGGACAATCTCCAGTTTCCAGACAGAAAGAACAGTTTTTATTATATAAAAGTACATGCAGGACACAGGGCAGACCACTAGGGACAAAGGGGGTGTGTATTTTTTACATACAGTACTGTAATCTATAAGATTACAGTATACTGTATGTAATGTGTTTATTTACTTTTTTGAATTTGGCACCGATCTCCGCCCCCGTGCGCCGTAACGTCGCATGGAACAGAACTTCGGCGGCACACAGGCACTGTGTGAATCGAGCGAGGATACCGCTCGATTACACAGCGGAGAGGCAGTGAGTTGGGCTCGGGGTTACCGCTTTTGGTCCTGAAATTCCACCCTGGGCCAGACTCGGGAATACCGCCAGGGAGGTTAAAGAAATACAGTCTGAGTCTGAATAATGGCCCCAATAGGCAAAGATTCTAATAGGTAATTGTACAATGTCCACATAAAGCAACAATTGTGGTATGCATAGATTTGCAATTACTATACTTTGATGATTCCTCCATGGTAAGCTAGTAGTGAGACTATCGGAAGCATATAAGCCACATTTTCCCCTTCCCTCCTCCATATACAAAACATTATTGCTCATGAGATCGGAGCATTCATATTTTTGGTGCTTTTACGACACACAACTCAAGCAAAACTAGAAATGTTGTTAGTGATGTACAAATAGATGATCTATTATGTCTCAAAGATAGTGGACATAAAAGGTTTACTGGTTTTATGACCAGATAAACAATTCAAAGAAAGGTAACTGTGATGACATTGTTCTATTTTCTTAAACAGGTATGAACTGATGTACATTTGCTGGAGACCAGACCCAGCTAACAGACCTACATTCACAGAATTAAAGTATGATTTACAGAAATTTCTTCAGGGATTGCCCCCTGCAGCGGAGAAGGAAGACGCCATTTATATTAACATCAGCTTACCCGAAGACAGCGCACTCCTGACCCAAGACCCAGAGATCAGCGATATGCAAATTGATGTGGATTCCCAGTATGTACATATTACTCCTGGATCTGACGCCAACGTTGTGATTGTGGAGGTCCATGGAAGTCAAATGGATGAACAACGATATGTTTTGGAAGGAGCGTCTGATGAGCAGGGTGGGGAGCCAGAACAAGCCAGAGCTCCACTATTACATGACAGTTTGTCACGAAACAAAGCTCCATGGTGTGAGAGCGATACCCTTCTGGATGGTAACTCATTGACTGAGGAACTTCTCTATGCAGATGATTCTGCAGAAGACTCTGAAATTGCAGTATAGAACAAAAATCTAATACTGAACATTTGGCCTTCCCTTAAGAAAGACTTAATCACAGCTGCTCTTATTTCCTGAATAGGGATACTTAATTCATAGTTTCCACTTTTTACCTGTGGAGAAATGTTCTGGCATTAAACCAATGTAAATACCACTCATTGTTCTGTACAGAGAAAAATATGTGACATTTGTATTTATATATACATATATATAGAGAGAGAGAGAGGAAAACATAGATTCTTACTAACGCAACAGAAAAAAGAGATGTAAATACTCATTGTGTATATATGATTATAAGGGCTACAGGGAGTATTTGCAATGAATTAGGTTCGTGCCTTTGAAAAACCTGAACGGTATAATGCTCTGTATGAAAATTGTAGGCAATATGAAATCAGCTGGGGCTAATGCCCTGTACACACGATCTGAATATCATACGACAGATTGCATGACTTTTTTCGTTCAATAGTCGCAAGTAGAAATAGTAGAATAGGTTATTAAAAAAAAATTCTAACATGACACAGAGCCGACCCATCCATCCAATTTTTTTTCAGTACATACCTTGTTATGGCCTCTTTTCACCTCCGGCTATCCTGTGCGACTGGGCGTTTCCAATCACAGGCTGTGATTGACGTTCCTTAGACCGGTGCATACTGCACGTCACGAGATGCCGAAAGAACCCGAGCGTCGGTGAGGCTCTATACGGCTCCTGCGCACCAATGTTCGGGGTTCTTTCGGCAACTCGTGATGCACAGTATGCGCCGGTCTAAGGAACGTCAATCACAGCCTGTGATTGGAAACGCCCAGTCCCGCGGGCATACTGTCGGTCGGATGGGTCGGCTCCGTGTAATGTTAGAAATTTTTTGGAGGTTGAACCCCCGCTTTAAAGTCACAAAAATTCTCTTATGACAGGAGAAAAAAAAAAACAGAAGTGATGTCATGTGTTGTAATGTACTTCTATTGTATTTTTGGATGACAACTGTACTGACTAAACGAAAATCGTACGATCTGGCATCATACGAGGAAAATTTTCATACTTGTTCAATCGAATAATATTGGATGAACTGTCGTTATCGGCTCTTGAAAGTAGTGTACACACGATCCGAAAATCGCACGATTCTTCCTCGGACAATCAATTTAGTCCGATATTCGGATGGTGTGTACGGGCCATAACACAAAAAGGTTGATTTACTAAAACTGGTGCACTCAGAATCTGGTGTAGCTGTGCATGGTAGCCAATCAGCTTCTAAACTCAGCTTGTTCAATTAAAGGGGTGTTCCACCCAAAAAAATGACCTTTTCTCAATCCACATCTCACCCCCATACATGCCACATTTGGCATGTAATTTTTTTGGGGGGGGAGTGGGGGCTTCAGTAGGAGTGGGACTTCCTGTCCCACTTCCTGCTTCCGCCGAGGGGCTGGTTAGGCGATTAAGCTTAATCGCCTACACCAGCCCCCTCCCTGTAGGCGATCACATGGGACACTGACAGGTCCCATGCGATCGCCTCTCCAATCAGCGGCGAGCCGCACCGCGCACGCATGCGCAGTACGGCTCGCGCATGCGCAGTGGGTGCCCGGCCGTGAAGCCGAAGGCTGTCACGGCTGGGTGCCCACAGTCAGGATGGAGACGCCGGCCGGGGAGGGGGGCAGAGGAGCGGAGCCCCGGTCGGCGCGTCGCTGGAACGCAGGAGCAGGTAAGTGAGTGTTTATTAAAAGCCAGCAGCTACACTTTTTGTAGCTGCTGACTTTTAATAAACACAACTTAGGGCTGGAACACCCCTTTAAGCATGTGGCAATAAAACCTAGAAGCTGGTTGGTTTCTGATTGCAATCTCTAGCTTTACCAAATAAACCCCAAAGTTTGATAGTTGCAGTGTATTATTAGCCATCCATCACCAAAGATGGTCATGAACTCTTGGTTTTATTGGTTAAAAAAAAATGTGTAAATTAATTGTTAGCATTAAAAACTCAATCAACCTCATGGCATTAAATACAGATAATACGCACATTCAGGAACACAGGCATTTGTACCCTTTAAGCCTCGTACACACGCTCGTTTTTCACGACAAAGAAAACTGCTGGGAGAGCTTTTTGCCGAGAAAAACGTTCATGTATATGGTTTCTCGACGTGGATCTCAACGAGTAAAAAAGATAACCTGCTCTCTATTTTCTCGTCGGGAGTCTCAATTTTCTCGTCGTGATTCTCGTCTGGCTGGTTTACGACGAGAAAAACATTCATGTTTATGCTTTTCCCAGTCTTAAAAACCTGCACATGGTCAGAATCAAGTATGAGAAGGGAGCGCACCTTCTGGTAAAACAAGCTCGTAATGGAAATAGCTCATTCATCACGCTGTAATGGACTGAAAAGCACGACGACTGAAAAGTGTGAGTCGTCTCTCACCAAAATTTTACTAACACGCGGTAACACGAGTCTAGCAAAAGCAGCCCCAAGGGTGGTGCCAGTGGAATGGAACTTCCCCTTTATAGTGTCGTCACCACATTTGAGAACGACAAGATTTTGTCTCGAGAGTGTGTATGCAAGGAAAGACAAGAATCCCGTCAAGCTTCACAAGAA
This sequence comes from Rana kukunoris, assembly GCA_029574335.1. Taxonomy (NCBI): domain Eukaryota; kingdom Metazoa; phylum Chordata; class Amphibia; order Anura; family Ranidae; genus Rana; species Rana kukunoris. The sequence continues at coordinate 456,570,920 of CM056052.1, read as the reverse complement.
TCCCGCCGAGGATTACGACGGGATTCTCGGCCGTGTGTACGAGGCTTTAGAGTGAAAGCTTTACTTGCGTTGTGTTAGAGAAGCTGGACATCCTGTTTGTTTGACATCATGGAAACCCTGCTGCAGTCCCTAAGTTTTTTTCAGAGCACAAAACTTAAAGTAGAACTAAACCAATCAAGTTAAAGTGTAATTAAACCCAGACTTTGAAAAACAATCATTACATGCTATATAACAGATTGCTCATATTCACAAAGCCACAAATGCATTTGTTGTGTGTAGAGTGAAATATACCTGGTTAGTTCTGCCTTCAGCTGTCCCTCCCATCTTCTCTGTGTCCCCGCTGCAAGCTGAGATTGTGTAGAGCAGCTGGTGTCCTCAATGGAGCATGCTCAATTTCAGTTCCCTTCTATGCTCTTCATTTCCTTTTTTATTATCTGTGCAGCCCACATGGCTATAGAGCAGGGATATGCAATTAGCGGACCTCCAGCTGTTGCAGAACTACAAGTCCCATGAGGCATAGCAAGACTCTAACAGCCACAAGCATAAAACCCAGTGGCATGATGGGACATGTAGTTTTGCAACAGCTGGAGGTCTGCTAATTGCATATCCCTGCTACAGAGTAACACATGTGGGCGTATACACAGTGGTAAATGACACTCCCCTCCCTCCCTTCTCCTCCATGTCTTCCTATTGCTAAACACTATGGGTCAGATTCAGGTAGAGTTAGGCTGGAGTATCAGCCTGGAGTATCAGTATGGAGTAAACGCCGGGTTGGAGTTCCTATACGAGCGGCGTAATTGTATTTCGCCGTCATATCGGAACTGCAATTTTAAAAATGGCGCTCGGGACGTTCCCGCTGATTAACGCCGAGAATATGTTAATCAGCGAGAATCGGCAATTCACGATCGTATTCGGGCCCGACGCAGTGACTTTCCGACGTTTCCGTAAGAGATACGCGGCGTAAAGAAAAACCAGCCCCCTAGGGAGTATCCTATGTTAAGTATGGCCGTCGTCATCGCGTCGAAATTTAAAAATGTTCGCGTCGTTTGCGTAAAACGTCCGTGAATGGGGATTGACGTCATTGACGTTCACTGACAGAATTTGGAGCATGCGCACTGACAGTCGACGCATGCGCAGTACGTTCGCCGTGGGATCGCGCCTACTTATAATAAGACACGCCCCCTACCCGCCCAATTTGAATTCCGCCGGCTCATTTTCGCTACGCCGCAGCAACTTTAGGAGCAAGTGCGTGGTGAATAACAGAACTTGCTCCTAAAGTTTCGGCGGAGTAACGTAAATGAGAAACGTTACTCCAAAATAAAGATTCGCCCATCTACCTGAATCTGGCCCTATGGGGGCGGGATATAGTATGCTGATTGATTAAATTCACTAAGAAACTGACAGCACTTAGCTTTAGCATAAATCAGTATTAAATATATCAAATGTAATTGCTAATACCTGTAGTTAAAAAAAAGAGCCTTAACTGTAAATGCCATCTGAACAAGATAAAAGCAAGCGTCACTCTTCTTTGACTCTACCTACACCATAATAATACACAAAAAATACACATTTGAAGTTCAATAAAGATTTATAGAGAGCTTTTTTTGAATTTTTTTGTTTTTTATATTTATAATTTAGATTAAATTGCTCTTCTGAACGGTTTTATATTTAGTCCTGTGACAGGCACAGCACCAATCAGGGCTGTGCAGACATACACTCATATTATAGAGAGCATACATCAGCAGAGTAATAGAAGCCCCTTCCAAGGATCTTTCCCTGCAGATGCCCAAGAACAGGGAAGGATCATGTGACCACACAACAGCACTGCGGGAATAAGGTACTTATTCCTGAGGATTAAAAAAAATACAGTGACGTGATATATATATGATATTTCTGAATGAATTATGGCGATTAACACTTCCCTGTTTATCATTACTTTAAGGCTGGGTTTACATACATGTGACTTTTGATGCATAACATGTGAATGGCTTTCAATGGAGCCAGTTCACACATGTCCTGGGTGGCTGTGGTGCGTTTTTTGGGTCCGATTCAGGTAAAAATTGGCACCTGAATCACACCTGAAACGATGAACATAAACGTACTGGACTCCAAGCTGCAAACCGCAGCTGGACATGTGTGAACCCAGCCTGTTTCCCAAAACAGTTATGATTAAGGCATACTCTGAATGATATCTGTCACAGTTGCTTGTGCTCACAAGTGGCAACTGCAGTGTAAACTAAAGCTAAAATGGCAGCTTCCTTGGCTATAAAGGGGAGGAGGACTTAGTTTCAGCTGCTTTTATTTCTGGTATTGCAGAAGGACTTTAAAGCTGAACTTCAGACAAACAGCTAAATAGTCAACTGATATATATATTTTTTTTATATATATACATATATATACACAGTACAGACCAAAAGTTTGGACACACCTCATTCAAAGAGTTTTCTTTATTTCCATGACTATGAAAATTGTAGAGTCACACTGAAGGCATCAAAACTATGAATTAACACATGTGGAATTAAATACATAACAAAAAAGTGTGAAACAACTGAAAATATGTCATATTCTAGGTTCTTCAAAGTAGCCACCTTTTGCAGCAGACACATCTCTAGAACCAGGGCCGATCCTAGACAAGGTGCACGGGGTTCTCCGCACCCAGGCGCCGCAGAGGTGGGGGCGCCAAAGCCCCAAAGTGCTCCCCTCCCTCCTCCTTGTCTGTGTCCAGAGGTGGAGCGCATATAGCGGGTGCTGTGGTTCCCCATCCAGCTTGCTATCTCCGCTGGCAACTAACAAGATCGCATACCTCCCTAATACCTTTGGAATCCAGGCTGGGTACCACAGCAGAGCCTAGTACCAGAACACGTTCTGGTACTAGACTCCACTAATTAATTCTGTCTGGTGCACATGGTGCAGTCTCCTGTCTGCCCTGCCCCCTCTGCGTGTGTTGGCTCTTCTCCCATAGGCGGTTTGATGAGAGGCTTCTGGGTTGGCCGAAGCTGCTGCCAATCATCTCGTGCACTCCCAGAAATGCTCTCCGAGTGCCATCCTTCAAGTAATCAAAGATGCCATGTATGCCCCGCCCCCTGTAATGTGCTTCTGCTCCCAGTGTGCCCAAGCTACAGGGATCTATTGGACAAGTACTGATCTATGGGGTTACCTGATGTGGGGGGCTTTAATGAGGGACATCTGCTGTGGGAGACTCTGATGAGCGAAACCTGCTGGGGGGCCCTGATGGAGGACACCTGCTGGGGGGACTCTTATGGGGGACACTAATAAAGACTTCTTAGGGGACCATTTCTGTGGTTGAGTCGTAACCATAGAAACATTTGTAAAGGGAAGAAGTAAGTAAGATGATCACGCCCATGTGGGGGTGCCAGAAATATTTCTGCACTCAGGCGTCTGTGACCCTAGGATCGGCCCTGTCTAGAACAACTGTTAAGAGGAGACTGTGTGAATCAGGCCTTCGTGGTAGAACATCTGCTAGGAAACCACTGCTAAAGAAAGGCAACAAGAAGAAGAGACTTGTTTGGGCTAAAGAACACAAGGAATGGACATTAGACCAGTGGAAATCTGTTCTTTGGTCTGATGAGTCCAAACTTGAGATCTTTGGTTCCAACCACCATGTCTTTGTGCGACGCAGAAAAGGTGAACGGATGGACTATACATGCCTGGTTCCCACCGTGAAGCATGGAGGAGGAGGTGTGATGGTGTGGGGGTGCTTTGCTGGTGACACTGTTGATGATTTATTCAAAATTGAAGGCATACTGAACCAGCATGGCTGCCACAGCGGCTTGCAGCGGCATGCTATTCCATCCGGTTTGCGTTTAGTTGGACCATCATTTATTTTTCAACAGGACAATGACCCCAAACACACCTCCAGGCTGTGTAAGGGCTATTTGACCAAGAAGGAGAGTGATGGGGTGCTGCGCCAGATGACCTGGCCTCCACAGTCACCGGACCTGAACCCAATCGAGATGGTTTGGGGTAAGCTGGACCGCAGAGTGAAGGCAAAAGGGCCAACAAGTGCTAAGCATCTCTGGGAACTCCTTCAAGACTGTTGGAAGACCATTTCAGGTGACAACCTCTTGAAGCTCATCAAGAGAATACCAAGAGTGTGCAAAGCAGTAATCAAAGCAAAAGGTTGCTACTTTGAAGAACCTAGAATATGACATATATTTTCAGTTGTTTCACACTTTTTTGTTATGTATAATTCCACATGTGCTACTTCATAGTTTTGATTTCAGTGTGAATCTACAATTTTCATAGTCATGAAAATAAAGAAAACTCTTTGAAAGAGAAGGTGTGTCCAAACTTTTGGTCTGTACTGTATATATATGTATATATATATATATATATATATATATATATATATATATATATATATGCAGTTTTACATGCTGACAAATTTGTATATGTGTCCATTTACTCCTGCGATCTGCACAGCCCTACCACACACTATTATCAGGAGGATGACATCACTTTCTCTGCTCAGTCTGCTTATTCCTTGCAGCAGCCTTGTCTTTATCAGTTACCTAATTGGCTCACAGTGCTGCTTCTCTCTCTCATACTGTAAGTGCAGCTGTATAGAGGATTGCAATAATTTGTAATATGTTGTACTATATATACTATATATGTAATGACTGTTCAATATCCACCTGGAGTCCTGCTTTAAACGAAATGTATTTTCTATGAGAATCTTTGTATTTCACTAGACAAATTTGAGTCTGATAGTAGGGGAGCTTCTGTTGTTTACCACTCAGCTTTATGGGACCTCTATAATACTGCAAGCAAAGGACACAAAGAGGAGAAATGTTTAAAGCGTAACTCCTCTTTTGTTGAGAAAAAAAAAACATTCCCCTCTGGGTGATCTATGTACATTGCAAGGATCATAACAACCTGTGTTGCAGATTCCTACCTTTTGTTATTCTGAAGAAATCCATGTGTGTTTGTCTGTGCCTCTGTGCCAAGTGGGTCTAATGGGAGTGGTTTCATAATTATCAGTCAGCTGTGGCAGTTGCAGGGTAATAATGAGGAAAGCTGCTGGGCCTGCTTCCCTATAGACATGTTCTTATAGCAGTATCTCATCAAAAATGACATGTTTGTTGCAGGGGATGCCTGAAATCTGACTTGTATCTTAAGCAGACTTCTGGGAAAATTGGTGAGCCAATCAATCAAGCAGAAAATTATGTTTCTGGGGGTTGGTCAGTACACACTCTGGGCCAGATTCAGGTAGCGTTACGCTGGAGTATCAGTGATTCGCCAGCTTAACTCACACTTTGAGCCGGCTTATCTGTTTTCTCTATGCAGAAAACAAGATACGCCGGGATTTAGTTCATATACGAGCGGCGTAATTGTATTTCGCCGTCGTATCGGAACTGCAATTTTAAAATGGGCGCTCGGGGCGTTCCCGCTGATTTACGCCGAGAATATGTAAATCGGCGAGAGACGGCAATTCACGATCGTACGCGGGCCCGACGCAGTGACTTTCCGACGTTTCCGTTAGAGATACGCGGTGTTAAGAAAAACATGCCCCCTAGGTGGAGTATCCTATGTTAAGTATGGCCGTCGTGATCGCGTAGAATTGAAAAAGTTTAACGTCGTTTGCGTAAAACGACCGTGAATGGGGATTGACGTCATTGACGCTCACTGACAGAATTTGGAGCATGCGCACTGACAGTCGACGCATGCGCAGTACGTTCGCCGCGGGATTGCGCCTAGTTTAAATAATACACGCCCCCTACCCGCCCAATTTGAATTCCGCCGGCTCATTTTCGCTACGCCGCCGCAACTTTAGGAGCAAGTGCTTTGTGAATACAGTACTTGCTCCTAAAGTTTCGCCGGAGTAACGTAAATGACGAACGTTACTCCAGAATAAAGATCCGCTCTCCTACCTGAATCTGGCCCTATGTAGTCATATTGTATTGCATTGATAGAAAATTACAGCAGCTGCAGATTGAAAAGGAGAGGTAATTTTTAATAACATTAAATTACAATCAGGTGGTCCAACAGATGCCGGCCAAATGGACAAGCATGCAGAAAAACCAGCAACCGATCCGTGCCCTATGCAGAGGCGTATCTAGTGAAAATAGCGCCTATGGCAAGCGCTGAAACTGCGCCCGTGTGGAAACCCATCTTTCAGATAACCTTAAAAAAAAAAACAGCTAACAAAACTAGTGATATTTATCATCCCCTGTGATACCTTGGGTAGTGACATATCCTCTTTATGGAGAAATCTGGGGTTTATTAGACCCCTGATCCTTCCTCTGCCCTCCAAGGCCAGGAAAATGCAGAACCAAAACTGGAAGTGATAAAATCTTCATCACTTAAGGCCTCAGTTTTCACAGAGGAGAGGGAGAAACTGATGTTCCTCCTTCTTCTTTGTTTGCTGCCAACCCGACCAGATGGAATGGGAGAGCCTGGGAGAACAGGGGAGGGCTGTGGCTGAAAGCAGCAGGTATAGCGGTGCCATTGTCCATTAGCAAAGGTGCTGAAAAGGATATCCTGCCTATGCTTGGGAGGAGGGAAGAAGAGACCCTCAGACCCTGGTAAGTGCCTTGCTGCCCAGCCACTCAACAACACCCCCTTCATATGGCGCTCATGGCACTTGCCATGGCTGCCATACCCTAGATACGCCCCTGGCCCTATGCCAATGGCTGAGAGTGCTGATCGGAGTTTACTTGTTCTGGCCGGGGGCTGAAGCTTAGCAGGGAAAATCAATGTAGTCTAGTGCACTATACTGGGCTGCATGTAGTGTGAACTGGACCTGTTTTTTTTTTCTCTCTGGTGCTTTGTTCCTCTGTTATCAGCATGATTCACTTCTAATACGTTTTCCCAACACATGAGATAACGTTTGTGTCGGGGAGGAGAGCTCAGAACACAGCTTGTCTATTCAGAACACAGTTCTGCTGTGTGTGAAGGGGTGTGTGTTATTTTTTCCTCCAATCAGCTCTCACACAGTGTCTCAGAGCTCTAACTGCAGCTCTCCACCCCCTCATTTGCGATACTAAAAAAATGCAGAAGGATTTAGGCTAAAATCAGCCCTTTTGAAGGGATGTACAAAAGAGAAGACAGCAGATAAACAAGTAAAACGTATGAAGGAGGAATTGTTTCATCTCCATGTATCATCTGAAGCTATTCACTTTGCTGGGTATATGAGAGGGTTTACATCCACTTTATAATAGATCAAAACTATTATAATATTACATAGGTGTTGTACTTCCTATAGTACTGTTTACTGTAACAAGTGATGTTGGTCCATAAAAAGATACAAATGTGAATCAGAAGACAGTCTGGTGGGGGTATGATATAAGGCAGCACAAATATCCAAGTGTGGTAGCCTATAGAGAACTACAATTAGTTTGAGCACTTTGAGCAATGAAAAGTCACTGATTGGCTGTTATGGGTTACTTGTTTGTGTAACAAACTCTCCTTCATTTATTCTTCATATTTTCATTCTGAACCAAGAAATCGCTTTTGTGCATTAATGTGTGCACAAAATCTTGTGCGCTGACAGTTCTCTGTTTTGCAATAAATTATCTTTTTTTTTTTTGGTTGAAAGAATTCATACTTACATAATTACCGTACATTTATACTCAATATCAGTTTTCTTTCTTTCACCTAATAGTGTGTGAACTTTGAGAGACACAGTCATGTGAAAAAGCTGCAATTGTGATGACTAATGTATACTTTGGGCCAGATTCAGGTACAATTACATTGGCGCAGAGTATTAGAGATACACTACGCCGCCGTATTTTACCTGGCTCTACGACGAATTCAGGTAGATTACGGCCCGTAAGGTACGGCGGCGTAGTGTATTTCTCGCGGCGGAATCAAAATAAGTGATTAGGGGGCTGAAGCATTTAAATTAGGCGCGTCCCCGCGGCAATCGAACTGCGCATGCTCCGTTCAGAAATTTCCCGCCGTGCATTGCACGAAATAACGTTGTTACGTCATTTTTTGTTTGAGTAGCGTCGTTTACGTACATTCCTATTCCCGAACGACTTACGTAAAAAAAAAAAAAAAACGTTGAAATTCGACGCAGGGAACAACGGCCATACTTAACATGGGCTGTCTAATACTAGACCAGATAAAAGCTGGAATAACTTTACGCGGCAAAAAGATGACTACAGATGCCGTAAGAGATTGCGAAGGACGCTCGTAACTTCGTGGATCGTCGGAAAAAGCTCATTTGCATACCCCGACGCGGAAAACGACGGGAACTCCACCCAGCGGCCGCAAAATTATTGCAGCGTAGATCCGAAGGCGTACGAACACGTAAGCCAGTCGGATTGAAGCCCGAAGCCCTCGTATCATGGTTTGAGGATTCAGACTAATGAAACGACGCGGGTAATTTGAAAGTACTCCTGGCTAACGCGTAACGAATAAGGGCTCTGTGAATCTGGCCCTTTATGTCCATAAGGTGGCAGCAGAGTAACATAATTGGCATCAAAGAGGGAGGAAATTGGACAAAAGTTTGGGGTTTGCAGCGTTGACTATAAACAAAGACGGAATTAAATTACTGTTATATGCCTAGATTTGTGCACCGTATCCTAGCTATTAAAGTGCGTAAAGCATAAAATACAATATTAAATTGTTTTTATTCCATTAAAACGCATTCCTCTATGAACACACAGAAAATGTCAGAATATCAACAAAAACCTTACAATTACGTAAATTACAGTAAAACCTTGGATTGCGAGCATAGTTTGTTCCTGAAACATGCTTTTAATCTAAAGCACTTGTATATCAAAGCAAATTTCCACATAAGAAATAATGGAAATTCAAATGATTTGTTCCACAACCATTAATTCATAAGTCCTTCAGTTTATAGTCCATATAAAAAGATTATAGCAATGTGACCGGGTTGTGTAACCATATGGGGCCAGATTCAGGTAGAGTTATTCCAGCGTATCAGTGATACGCCGGAATAACTCTGACTTTGCGCCGGCGTATCTGTTTTCTGTATTCGCAGAAAAGATCCGACAGGCGTAATTGTATTACCCCGTCAGATCTTAAATGCATTTTTAAAATGGCCGCCAGGGGTGTTCCCGCTGATTTACACTGAGAATATGTAAATCAGCGAGATACGCCAATTCCTGAACGTACGCCCACCCGACGCAGTGACTTTACGCCGTTTCCGTAAGGGTTTCCCGGGGTAAAGATAAAGCACCAAAAAGATGGAACATCCTATGTTAAGTATGGACGTCGTGACCGCGAGAAATTAGAAATTTTTTACTAGTTTGCGTAACTCGTCCATGAATGGGAATTTACGTCGATTACGTTCACGTCGAAAACACTGTCATAATTCGGAGCATGCGCACTGGGATTTTTAAATGGTCGACGTATGCGCAGTACGTTCGGCGTGTGGGGACGCGCCTAATTTAAATAGCATACGCCCCCTACCCGCCCAATTTGAATTAGGCCGCCCAATTTACGATACGCCGCCGTAACTTTACACGCAAGTGCTTTGTGTATACAGCACTTGTGGGTAAAGTTGGCGGTGGCGTAACGTAAATAGGAAAAGTTACGCCACTGCAAAGAACCGCTCGCCATCCTGAATCTGGCCCTAAATGTCCATCCACAAATGGAAGCCTCCACAAGGGGATTAGAAGGTACAGAGTATAAAAGAGAAGAGAGGCCGCGTACACACGGAGGGACATGTCCGATTGAAACGGTCCGCGGACCGTTTTCATCGGACATGTCTCCTCGGGATTTTCGTCCGGCGGTGTGTACACACCATCGGATCAAAATCCCCGCCGGCAGACAGCGCGGTGACGTGTCGGTGACGTTGACGCCGCCACGTCACCGAACCAGGAAGAAAAATATGGGAAGATATGTCCGCTGGTGAGTGTACTAACCAGCGGACATATCCGACGGACATGTCTCCGGCGGACAAATTTTAAAGCATGTTTTAAATTTGTCCGCTGGCCAATTTTGTCCGCTAGCCCGTACACAGGATCGGAGATGTCTGCTGAAACGGTCCGACGGACCAGTTTCAGCGGACTAATTCGATCGTGTGTACGCGGCCTAAGTGTAGCAATAAGTTGCTAAATGTTGTGCCTTCATTAAATGTAACCATATCGCTACACTTAGAGGCTCCTCTCTTCTTTTTTATACTCTGTTGTGACATGATGCTACTTGTATATCAAGACATCGCTTGTATATCAAGTCAGAATTTATAAAAAAAATGTTGCTCGTCTTGCAAAACGCTCTCAATCCAAGGTTATATTGTAATTATATTTCCCTAAAATGGTTACACAGTCAGACAGATAGCTGTCCAAAAACATGTTCACCATGAGCCAGTAATTCAGATGTATATTTTTGTAATGGAAGCAAATGTAGCAGGAATGCAAACTGTATTTCCTTCAGAACTTTGATTCAAATAAAGAAACTATTTGGTAACTCTATTTGTATTTTTAATATTAGCTAAAAATGTCAATTGTGTAAAAAAGGAATTGATAATAGCCTATTTGTCATTGGGGGGGTTTCCAATTATTATAGGGTATCACTGTTGATTTTCTTTGGACATGTTGATTGAACTGGATGGACATTCAGTTGTGCTCATAAGTTTACACAGAATTCATAATTTCTTGGCCATTTTTCAGAGAATATGAATGAATGAATGAATGAAAAACTTATATAGCGCGACACATGCGAACTAAATCGCCTCTGGGCGCTGGTTGATTCTGTCTCTCAACATCAAAAGAGCAGAGTTTTAATCTGTCTTCTGAAGGTCAGGTGGTTTTCCTCCAACCGAATGCAGGTTGGTAAAGCGTTCCAAAGTCTGGGACCTTGGACCGCAAACCTTCTTTCTCCTTTGGACTTGTATCTGGCTTTGGGTACCTTTACCAGATTTTGGTCGGTGGATCGCAGAACGCGATTGGGGTTGTGGGCTTCTATTTTTTCGCATAGATATTGCGGGGCCTTCCCATGGATGCACTTATGTGTCAGACAGAGTGCTTTGAAAGCAATTCTGTCTTTTACTGGCAACCAGTGAAGGGTTCTCAGAGAAGGTGAGATTGATTCCCAGGGTTTTTTTCCCAGTCACAAGTCTGGCGGCCGTATTTTAAACGACTTGCAGACGAGTGATTTGGTACTTTGGGAGTCCGAGGTAAAGGGCATTTGCATAGTCCAGTCTGGAGTTCACAATTGTTCCCACCACAACTGCTATGTCTTCTTTGGGAATAAATGGAATAAGTCTGCGTAGTAGGCGCAGCAGATGGTGAGATCCGCTGACTACTGACCCTATTTGTGCTTCCATTGTCATGTAGGTGTCGAAAATGACACCGAGACTCTTGACTTTGGAGCTAGGGGTGATGATTTGGCCCAGAATGGGCGGGGGTATCCAGGTTTTTTCCAGTTGACTCTTACGACTGGCGTGAAACAGAAGAAGTTCTGTTTTGGAGCTGTTGAGTTTAAGATAACTCTTAGTCATCCAGTTTTCTATCAAAGAGAGACATTTCTCTAAACTGAGATGATGATCCTTTTTGTTGCAGATGCGAAAATACAGTTGGGTGTCGTCTGCATATGAGTGATAAAGTAAATCTTGGCTACTGATAATTTTGAAGAGAGGGCGAAGATAGATGTTGAAGAGCACCGGTGACAAAGGGGATCCTTGAGGGACTCCACATGACACTGTGCGTTTTTCATTCACTGTTTGTGATCAGTTTTCCAAAAAGGAGGAAAACCATGATAAATCACCTTCTGTGACTCTGGCTACCTCAGCCAGCCGAGTCAATAAAAGTTTGTGGTCTACAGGCTGCGCTTAGGTGAATAACACAAAAACGTACCTTTCACTCATGGTTAGTGTTTGGATGAAGCCATTTATTATGAATCAACTGTGTTTACTCTTTTTAAATCATAATGGCAACAGAAAACAGCCAAATGACCCTGATAAAAAGTTTACATACCCCAGTTCATAATACTATTTATTGGCCCCTTTGACATCAATGACAGCTTGAAGTCTTTTGTGGATGAGGCTCTTTATCTTCTCAGATGGTAAAGCTGCCCATTCCTCTTGGCAAAAAGCTTCCAGTTCCTGTAAATTCTTGGGCTGTCTTGCAAGAACTGCGAAAAGTGGCGTGACTCCCACGGGAGTCTATGCCCGGAAGTGGATGCAAATACCTAGTATCGTCACCCCCCTCCCCCTGAAAGGTGCCAAATGTCACACCGTAGAGGGGGAGGGTTCCGAAAAGCGGAAGTTCCATTTTTCGGTGGAACTCCTCTTTAAAGAAGAATTAACCTCAATAAAATTGTTGAACCCACAAGGGCAAATTTTACCATTACTATTCCTTTATATTGGCTATTAAATTTTACAAATGCAGCATGTAGAAATTGGATAAAAGGTTTAGCACTGGGAAATACTTTTTTAAAGATGAAAAGTGCATTTAAACTATATATATCAGACTAAAATGAGGGACAAATAAGGAGGAAAGAGGTACAGGGAGACGTTGTTCCAAATCAGGGACAGTTGACATTGTTTTTTCTTTCAAAATAGTTTTTTTGTTTTGTATATAGTGCAAAAAAGAAAAAAAATGGAGAGGTGATTAAATACCACCAAAAGAAAACTCTATCTATGGGAAAAAATGTTATACATTTTATTTGGGTACAGCTTTGCATGACCGCGTCAGTTTTGTTTTTTTTTTTCCCCAAGAGTTTATTGAATACTTTGAGAACAGTACATAAAATAGGGCAATATCACAAACAGTTAACAAATGGTCAATGTTTGCGGTCGCAGCCGCTGCGCATACAGGTAGTTATTAACAACATGGATAATATTAACACGAAAAGCAAAACAATGAGAATGGGTGAAACAGATTGCGACCCAATGATGCGCCCGGGTTACCCGGGGGGGGGGGGGGGGGGGAAGAATGTTCAGTGAACCTGATAGGTGAGGGGGGGGGGAGTAAATCTTCAGTCATCCACATGTGAAGCTGCGGACATCTGCGGGGGCTATTACGGTCGTAACTTCTCTCCAGTCTGATTGAGCTTACTACAGTATAACAAGGGCATCAGAGAGTCATCTGGGGACAATAAGTAACCATTCTGAGGAATCGGGCAGTGGGTATGAGAAAGGGTGGGTCGCAAATGATCGGGAGCGTCGTCGCGCGTCCGAAGGAGAGATGAAGGTTTGCCTCGCACTTCATGACCGCGTCAGTTAACCACTTAAGACCCGGACTAAAATGCTGGTAAAGGACCTTGCCCCTTTTTGCGATTCGGCACTGCGTCGTTTTAACTGACAATTGCGCGGTCGTGCGACGTGGCTCCCAAACAAAATTGGCGTCCTTTTTTCCCCACAAATAGAGCTTTATTTTGGTGGTATTTGATCACCTCTGCGGTTTTTATTTTTTGCGCTATAAACAAAAATAGAGCGACATTTTTTAAAAAAATGCAATATTTTTTACTTTTTGCTATAATAAATATCCCCCAAAAATATATAAAAAAACATTTTTTTTCCTCAGTTTAGGCCGATACGTATTCTTCTACGTATTTTTGGTAAAAAAAATCGCAATAAGCGTTTATCGGTTGGTTTTCGCAAAATTTATAGCGTTTACAAAATAAGGGATAGTTTTATTGCATTTTTATTATTTTTTTTTACTACTAATAGTGGCGATCAGCGATTTATACAGTGGAACCTTGGATTACGAGCATTATCCATTCCAGGAGAATGCTTGTAATTCAAAGTACTCGCATATCAAAGTGAGTTTCCCCATAGAAGTCAATGGAAACAAAGATAATTTGTTCCGCATTGACTTCTATTGCATGCAATACCGCATGTGGCCAGAGATAGGTGGCACCGGAGAGCCTTGGGAACAGCTCGGCTGATCTCGCAAAGGTTCGGAAATACTCGGGAACTGAGATCTTCCGAGTGATTCCAAATATTTCTGAACCGTTCCAAGTGTCATCGGTGCCCTCGCACCTCTGGCCAAATGCGGTACTGCACACTCTATTAGCTTGAAGCCGGCGGGGACTCTTTCTGTGCTGCCCCCCTGCAAAGTGCTGCCCTAGGCCTGGGCCTTGTTGGCCTAGGCCAGGATACAGCATTGGATGAAGGGGGGAAATCTTTTGGAAGTCAAGTGGTAAAGTAGAAGAATACTAGAACACCTGTCAGTTTTTTTTCCTTCTTCCCAATTGGAGATTTTCCTTCACTATCTCATAAAATGTTGTCTCCAGACCGAAAGTTAAAGGAAAATCTTTGTAATCGCATCCCAGACAGTAGTCAAACCTTACAAGGGTTCTAAGCATTCCCTACTCTATCCAAAACTATATAAAATACATTTTGACTATAAATACACTTTTACGTGTTTTTCTTTGGCTTTTTCATGCATTGCTTTCAAATAAAAATAATTTTGTTCAATAGCGCTGTCAAAACAAAGAGAATATTTTATATTAGGCTATCCCTGTGCACGTTTCACCTACTTTCCTTTGGAAGACTTCCTGTATAGAGCAAACATTACATGGTAGGCAAGTGAAGTAGAGTCCTCATTGTGTTGTAATACATGATGTAAGCAACCAACTCTTCATGTCAAACTTTATCTGCCCATTTACTTTCCTGGCATCCAGAACACTTCTGTTTCTTGCACAAGGCAGCTTCTAGTTATGTCTCCAACGCTAATGCCGCGTACACACGATCGGAAATTCTGACAAGAAAAGTCCGGTGTGAGCTTTTGGACGGAAATTCCGACCGTGTGTATGCTCCATCGGACTTTTGCTGTCTGATTTCCAACAACAAAAGTTTGAGAGCAGGTTCTCTATTTTTCCAATGGAAAAAGTTCCTATTGGTAAATCCGCTCTTCTGTATGCAATTCCGATGTGCAAAAAAACACGCATGCTCAGAATCGAGCAGAGGAGCTGAACTGTGTCAAAGTGAATGAATGAATGAAAAACGTATATAGCGCGGCACATGCAAACTAAATCGCCTCTGGGCAAGTGAGGACTCTTGCGCCTCCAAGTGAACTATAAAGTAACAAACAACTGCAGCTCAATCTAAAGTGTAAACAGATGCACAAAATGGAATATATAGAAATGTGATGAGCGCAACAGTCTGTATAAATGACAAAGTAAATCTCACTGTGCAAAAACACGATGGTCCAAAATCCAATATAATAAACAGTGCGATGGTACAAAATAAGTGATTCTTAAAGTAGTATCTTCATGTTACTGGACACTCAGGGCCAGATTCAGGTACAATTACATTGGCGCAGAGTATCAGAGATACACTACGCCGCCGTATTTTACCTGGCTCTACGACGAATTCAGGTAGATTACGGCCCGTAAGGTACGGCGGCGTAGTGTATTTCCGCGGCGGAATCGAAATACGCGATTAGGGGGCATTTAAATTAGGCGCGTCCCCGCGGCGATCGAACTGCGCATGCTCCGTTCAGAAATTTCCCGCCTTGCATTGCGCGAAATAACGTTGTTACGTCATTTTTTGTTTAAGTAGCGTCGTTTACGTACATTCCTATTCCCGGACGACTTACGTAAAAAATAAAAAAAGACGTTGAAATTCGACGTGGGAACGACAGCCATACTTAACATGGGCTGTCTAAAACTAAACCAGATAAAGGTGGAATAACTTTACGTGACAAAAAGATTACTACAGATGCGAACGACGCTCGTAACTTCGTGGATCGTCGGAAAATGCTCATTTGCATACCCCGACGCGGAAAACGATGGGAACTCCACCCAGCGGCCGCAAAATTATTGCAGCGTAGATCCAAAGGCGTACAAACACGTAAGCCAGTCGGATTGAAGCTCCGGTCTAACGCGAGATAGACCGGAGTAAGGGAATCTGGCCCTCAGTTTTCTTATTAGTCTTCTATTAAAGGGTTCCTCAAATTTCAATGCTCTCAGAGCGCTCACCTCCTTGCTGATAATTTGCGCCTTCAATTTATCTTCTTGGCTTTATCTGGTGTCCCGTCCTGGCTGTGTGTTCCTTCCAACAGCTCCACTCAGTAAGCCGAAAGAAGGGTTCCGGAGGTAATAAAGTTATCCACAGTTATCTCAACATGAGGGTAAAAACATAGAAAAGAAGCCTCTCATAGCGTGATAAAATTTAAAAAGAAGAGCCGAACTGCCTATTGAACCTCATTGATCTCGGCTCGTCGTACTTCTTGTACGTCACTGCGTTCTTGACGGTCGGAATTTCTGACAGCATTTGTGTAACCATGTGTATGCAACACAAGTTTGAATCAACATTCCGGTTTTCTTGCCGGAATTTTCGATCGTGTGTAAGCGGCATAAGTGTGTGATAGCACTTCTGATTTACTTATTTACTTACTTATTTAGGAAATCTTAGGAATCAAGGCAAACCTACAGTTCACCACCAATTATGTTCATTTTTTCGTATGTCATACAATACAATGTAAGTCATACTTTTAGAGCTAATAGGACTTTTAGACCCCTAGGACTTTACAGCTGCAAAAAAATATTTCCATTAGATAGAGAAAAGCTGTAGCAGTTACAGTTTGTCCGCTGTTATGTCTGTGAGCTTTGTTTTTAGCCTTAACATTCCATCCTTAATAGGTACATGGATTTCATTAAAGCGGAAAAGTTAACCAACAAATAAATAAAAAAAGGGTGTTCCTGCAGGTTTAAGCCATAACTATAGCAGACCTACCTATAGAACGGATCCCTCCAGCGTTGTGCTCTAACCGCTGACAGAGATTTGTGCACTCGGTCTTCCTTCTGCGTTCGTGGGCTCCATCTGTTTGAATGGCTGAGCCACGATGACGTTACTCCCACGGCACAGATCTCTGAAGGGACAGGATGAGTATGCCTTGCCTTCAGAGCACTCTCCCCTCATTGGCTAAATTACTTTGATTGACAGCCGCCGGAGACAGTGGTGCTGCTGCTGTGTCTCAGCCAATCAGAAGGAGAGTCCTGGACGGCTAAGACACTCTTGGACATCGCTGGAGAGAGATGGGTCTCTGGTAAGTAATTAGGGGGGCTGGGGCGGCTGCGCACACACAGAAGGTTTTTTATCTGAATGAGAAGAAAAAAATTGTGCATACCATGTGGAAAAACAATATATATAAGCTGCGTCTCAAAAGTGTTATACAACACCAAACATAGAAATGCAAAAAATGGAGTCGTGCTAATAAAACCAAACAATAGATTAATATCCACTAGTGATGTAGACCTAATATAAAAAGAATATTCAGTGACAGAACTGTCACAGATAAATGTGCACAAGTCCACACAAGTGAAAAAATTAAATAAAATTAACAATAAAGGTAAAATGACGAACACAGTCCATTAATAGATAAAGGGTCATAGTGAAAAAGTCCCAGGTGAAAGGTAGATCCACATGCGTTGTGATTGTTGACGGACAAAGACCTCCACCATCCCGTGATCAAGTCCCATTAGAGACGAAATGTTGGGAGGCGGCGCTCTGACGTCACCGTATGACGTGTGAGGACCCGGAAGACGGGTACACGATCCTACAAGCCGGCCGGCTGACTTTTATGCTGTTTACTGTGAGGATTGTTGTAAGTGCGCACAATCTTTTTTCTTTATTAAATATGTACGTTTTTACACTATGTGAGTTTCCTTGATTTACATATCCTGGACCATTGCCTACGTATGTCCATTCGAGATTTAATACATTGATTGACAGCATTGGGCGGACGTTATCCCTATACTCCTATTGCGGATGGTGGATATCTCTCTGTATATGCTGCATTTGATCTCTGTGAAATCTGTGACTCTGGTAAGGGTCAGTGTTTTTTGTTTGGTGGAGGTCTTTGTCGGTCAACAATCACACCGCATGTGGATTTACCTTTCACCTGGGACTTTTTCACTATGACCCTTTATTTATTAATGGACTGTGTTCGTCATTTTACCTTTATTGTTAATTTTATCACTTGTGTGGACTTGTGTACATTTATCTGTGACAGTTCTGTCACTGAATATTCTTTTTATATTAGGTCTACATCACTAGTGGATTTTTATCTAAATGCATTAAATGCATACAGATAAAAAAAACTTCTGCCTTTACAATATATTAGACCCCATACCTAGTGCATTAGGCTCTGGCACTTAGGTGAAGACGGAGGGCACAGTGCACCATACCAGACCTACTGTTGACAGTCCATCAAACTCTATGAGAGGCTAAAAGGTGCTGGGGATGGACGGTGCACTGAGCAGTACTAACATTTACGGCAGTATACATCCAGTGCTCCAAATGCAGACTACTTGTGTTCCAAGCATTCGTCTCTAGGTGCATTGCCTTATATGTGAGTAATGCTAGGTGCATCATCTAGCTGCAGCAGATGTTAGCCTCTTATGAAGTTTAACAGGCTACTGGCAGTTGCAACTGTGCCCTCCACCTGCTGACATTATTTTGTTTTTGATTGAGCTAGACGCCTGACTGTCCTGCGGATACTTGGATTACTTGTAAAGAAAGAAAACAGAGTAAAACTTGAGTAAAACTGTATAATTTTAATAGACAGCTGACCAGCTTGACAAAAGAGCTTTAATAGATAGCAGACCAGCTTGACAAAGGAGCACGCAGTGTATTCATCTCACCACTGCGCACGCTCTGAAACGCGTTTCATCAAGTCCGTGACGTCATCCCGCTTCATGCTGCATTCCAGCCCTCATCCAAGACCTGCAGATTGCGTTCCAGACCTTGTTCTGGTTGTTGCCTGAGAGCCAGAAGACACCTGGTGGACAGAATGTCGGCTCGCTTCTATACGGCTACACAGCATCACAGGGACTATTTGAAATTGCTAACCAGATCGGAGATCGTTACCTCATCGGCCACAACTATGCCTTCATAATGAAACTTCTATGTGAGTGTTTTAATGCAATTGTCAATTAAAATGATAGTTTTACTCAAGTGGCGCCCACATTCTGTTTCTTCTCTTAACATGTTTTGGAGTTCTACTTCAGCTCCCCTTGCAAGGCAGCCCTGGGTATAAAAGACTGTTATCTCATACCAGAGCTATACAGCTCAAAGGACTTATGTGGACATGTTTTTACATTGTATACCACAGCTTTGCGCCACTACCTTGTGTAGTACTTGGATTACTCACTGTTGCATTTCAAGCAACTTTGGCTCTTAGCCTGGGACTCAGGAAGCAAAACCATGAGAGAGCTGCTTATGTGAAGTTTGCTTTGTGAGAGAAAGAAAAGTTATTTAGGCACCTTTTATTTAATGCTGACTCAGAAGCCTCTTAGAAGCAGTGAAAAAAATTGGTTTCCTACTGGAATTGATGATACACATTCAGCCGTGATGGAGGCACCTATCAAGTAAAGAAGACAGAACCACTAACTGCAGGCTTTACCAAGGACATCTAGAGCAGAGGAGCTGGGATACCTTGCAGGCATAGAGACCCGGGCTTAGGTATAAGCCGAAGGCTTCTTTGATCTCCCTAAAAAGAGATCAATTCATCTGGTAAGCGGCAGTGGTATCTTTAGTGGAGGAACCTTTCTTTCTCAAATTATCACTATTTCTTTTTGGTTTAAAGTCACGGATGCCAAGTGAACTGTGCATCTCACATAGGAATTATCCCTTGTAGTATTGCATGACTGCAGGAACTTTTTCATCTCAAATACTAAGGACTTTTATAGGACATATGGCCCTAAGAAATATATGATTTTTTGATCATCTGAAGTTTACCATACTCATTTATGATTTATATGTTATATCTTGAAGTAGCACAGCTCTTGGTTTATCGTTAATTGGGAGCCTGATTAACCCCTATTGATGCTGATATTAGCATCACATAATAATTTCGTCGATGCATGGCACATGTTCATATTTGTTACTTATTTAATTTTTCTCATAGCTCAGCTTATTTTTTTTTAGAATAGATTCATTGTGTGTTTCTCACATTTTAGTTGCAGCAGTATTGTCAGGGCAGGACTTAGGGTGGTGGGGGCCCTGGGCTTAATAATCGAAGGGGGCCCCTGGAGCAGAGAAGCGGGGGAGTTGGCTTGTTACTGCCAACTGATCATAGTTGTTGAGGGGGGGGTGAGGGTGCTGGATCCGCCGACCGACCTATCGAAGTTGTTGAGCAGGGGGCGCTGGATGGACTTCTTACTTCTTCCCAAGGCCGCCTTCAGTAATTTTAGGGCCCCTTACACAGCTGCAGTGAAGGGGCCCCCTGGAGCATCGAAGTTGTAAAGCGGGGGTTGCCGGGGATTACATCCATCCGCCAAAGTTGTTGAGCAGGGGGTTGGGGGGTTAAGACGAAATTGCTGAAAATTTGCGGGAGTTTTTTTCTTCAAAAATGTTTTTTTTTCAAAAAAATTAACAAAATTTCAACATTTTTTTCAAAAATTATATATTTTTTCAAAAAAAAAAAATATTATTTTTCCCAAGAATTATTATTTTTTCCCAAAATTATTATATTTTCCCACAAATAGATCCCTATCATAGGCGTGCATACAGAGTGTACCCCTGATCCCTTATACAAGTTCAATCACACTCACCAGCAAAAAGGGGAAAGACTTTCTGATTTTTTTTTCTTTTTTCTTGAATAGATCAAATGCTACACCAGATCATCTTTAAAGGGGTTGTAAAGGTTCATGTTTTTTCACCTTAAAGCGGAGCTCCACCCAGGAAAACAACATTTTCCCATGTTGTTTAAAAAAATGAAATAAAAAAAACCTGAAAAAAAAAAAAATACTCACCTGAAATACCTGTTGCTATGCGGAAGTCCGTAATCTGCCTCTGCCACTCCGCGGTGCCTTTTCTTCTTGTCCTTCTCCTTGTGAATGGGGCGCGCTGCTTTCTGGGAACTGTGTGTGTTCTCAGAGAGCAGCGCGCCCATTCACAAGCCAGCGTGAGACTCACGCAGGCGCAGTAGGAAATGGGCAGTGAAGCCGTAGTGTGAATGGCGGCGCGGGACCCGGAGCGATCGTGGGACCGGCATCGGGGGGCCCATCAGCGCGGGCAAGTAGGACAAGGTAAGTGTCCTTATTTAAAGTCAGCAGCTACACTGTTAGTAGCTGCTGACTTTAAAAAAAAAAAAATTGCGGCTGGAGCTCCGCTTTAAGCGCGCCCGCAACATAACCCCCTTGGGAGAGAGCTTCCCAGAGGGGGTTAGCTAATGCGGGGAGGAGCCAAGACAGTCGCCGATGGACCCCAGAAGATGTGGATCAGGGCCACTCTGTGCAAAACGAGCTGCACAGTCAAGGTAAGTATGACATGTTTGTTATTTTTATTTTTTAAGTGAAGCTTTACAACCACTTTAAGAAGGTCATTGATCCAACGACAGCTGATCAAGCTTGTTTAGATTAGGTCTTGAACCATCATGTTGTTCTGAAATTGCTCTTGAAGGGAGCCTGAACGGTCCCAACCTACCCAGAACTGATGAGAAGTTTGGGAGGAGGAAGCGCTTTGGAGGAGAAAAGCTTGGGGTCAAAAGAGTCAGTTGTTAATGCTGGAAGGAGGGAGAGGGTGTCTGCCCGCACTGCCCATGTTGAGTCTAGCTTTTCGGACAGTGAGAAGTCAACAGTTGAAACCGAGTCAGTGGAATTGATGACTCAAGGTCAAAGCACAAATGTACCAAGCTTTTATGAGGGTGATGGAAACTCAAGGGATGGTATAAGGGCAAAGTCTCAGCCCGGAAGGGCTGAAGATATTCCCAGCCTGGGAAAGGAGGTGTTTCGGATGTGGAGAAACTGGGAATTTTAGAGCTAAATGCCACAAGGCCAGGGTAGAACTTAGGGTGGTGGGGGCCCCTGGGCTTAATAATCAAAGGGGCCCCCTGGAGCAGAGAAGCGGGGAGTGGTGTTGTTACCGCCGACCAATCATAGTTGTTGAGGGGGGGTGGGGGGGTTGGATCCGCCAACTGACCTATCGAAGTTGTTAAACGGGGAGGCTGGGGGGGCAGCCACTGGACGGACTTCTTACCTCTTTCCAGGGCCACCTTACACAGCCCCCTGGAGCATCAAAGTTGTAGAGGGGGTTCCCGAGAATTACATCCATCCGCCGAAGTTGTTGAGCGGTGGGTGCCGAGGATTACATCCGTCCAAGGTGGTGGGTGGGGGGGTTGCTGAAATTACCGCGAACGGGGGATTGTCGCAATTGCCGTGAAATTGCGGGAGGGGGTTGCCGCGAACAGGTGGTTGTCGCGATTGAGCCCGGGGCCCCCTATTGGGTGGGGCCCATGGGCTTGAGCCCAGTCAAGCCCAATAGTAAGTCTGCCCCTGAGTATTGTTTATCCATCACACTAGAGTGAGGTAGAGCCATTCACTAGACAGCGCAGTAATTCACCCTTTACAGCATTTCCAGAAGATAAGTCGGCGATATTGAGCGTTTCAGTGCCTCATCCAGTAATAGATGAGAAAAACAAAATCCCCTTGTGGTGGACTTTTAAGGCACAAAATATATATTGATTTACCTCCCATGGACCTTGATCTGTGCGACCAGTATGATCACCTGTTGAATCAGTGCTTCTCCACAGACAGCTCAACTCCCCAAAGAGACACAGCAGTTTAATCCAACGTAGTTTTACTTTACTGTACAATGCAATACATGGATGTTCAGCAGTATATTGAAGTGTTAATAGACAATGATCTTCTACGCTCTGTCCACTATGAAGGCTGGATAATAACTAAGGTGCATAAAGTAGATGGGAGTGGTCTAGCTAAGGACTAAATGAACTAACACTAATTTGCAGGTAGATTAGATTACAACAGGATTGGACCATTTTACAGACATTCCATTGCAAATTGTAGCTATACTAGACTACCACTAGATGTCAGTACAAACATACATTACATAATGAAGTCTAATTGTCAGGGAATTGACCGTGGAAGAACTGGCAGACCTCCCCAGCACGGACCTACGAGCACAGTGCGCATGCGCGCACATACGAGCACAATGCCCGCAAATACGAGCACAAGGCGCATTCGCGCAAATACGAGCATAATGCCCGCAAATACGAGCACAAGGCACATGCGCGCGCGTACGAGCATAATACCCGCGAATACGAGCACAAGGCGCATGCGCGCGTATACGGGCAACAACACAACAAATACATTGTTCTTTACTGCGCATGCGCGCGCACCATTACGCACGCAATGCGGGCGGGATTCCTGGTGTCAGTGCCTATTTAAACCTTGTTGCAGGAGTCACCAAACTGCTGCATGATCGTCAGTCTCTGACCTTATCCTGAATCCTTGTTCCTGTTTTTCTGTTGACTACCCGGCTTACCTGACCAAGATTTCCCTGTGTATGACCCCTGGCTTGTCTCTCGGATTATCCTTGTCTTGTTCCTGTCTGCTGGATCCTGTGTATGACCTCGGCTTGCCTTCTGACCTGTTCCAGTCACTCCCTGCTTTCTGCGCATGACTACCGGCTCGGCTCCTGACTCTGCCCCTGGGTTTCCTGCCCCTTCTGGTACTTCCGTGGTACTCCTGCCGGACTACGTATCCTGGTGCACATCTGATCCCCAACATCGCTCCAGCAAGTCGCAGCCGGCAACTCCTGCACCCCTGGGCATAGCGTCCCCTGTCTCACCTCCAGGGGGCGTTCTGCACTCGAGTCGCAAGGGAAGCCCTCTCGGCACTTCGGCCTCTGGTAAGGTACGTGACACTAATGCAAAGTGATGGATACCCTTTATAACTTAGTAACCAGAACAACTGATCTGGAATAAGTATGTAGATCATGATTTATGAAACTAGTTTGACTTCACTAATATGCGTACTTGTTCCATGTCAATCACTCAGAAAGACGGGAAGAAGACAGTGGGCAGGCAATTAGTATTTTAAAAAGTAGGTCAGTAATGGCATCCCTTGCATCCCTCCCATGACATTTACTTTAAAGGGGTTGTAAAGGAAACATTTTTTTTCATAATAAGCATCCTTTACCTGCAGACATTCCTCTTTTCACTTCTTCATTGTTCGTTTTTGCTCAGAAGTTCCTCTATTTCTTCTCTGTTCTGTTTACTTCCTGCTTGTCTGATTGTTACTCACCACCGTGAAGGGAGGCTTTACTGCGGTGGTCAGTAACATGCTCGCCCCCTCCTGGGAACTACATCTGTGTGGCAGGACGCTCTGTATGTGTTAGAGACTTCAAGGAGGTGTAAATTACTGGGCGTGTCGCAATGCATACTGGGAAATTTAGTTCTTACATGACGCCGGAGGTGATATAGATGAAGGAATTTAATAGGTATTTACTTGTTTTTTAACAGAATCATTACACTATTCTGTCTGTCTACCTTGCAGACATAAATTTTAGGCAAAAAAAAAAATTCCTTTACAACTCCTTTAATCAGTAGGATTATATTATAGGTTCTTGGACCAAATTGGGGAAACGTGCACAACAGCCATTCTCATTTAAAGACGGGTTATAACAACAACCAAGCCGAAAATCTTCTAGGACTGCAATGATCAGAAATGCATGCAATTATCATCTATTAGTATCACCTATGCACAATCTATAAATAATGACAATAATGGCCCATACACACGATCCGAATATCGGCCGACGGATCGTACGACTTTTTTCGCTTAATAATCGCGAGTAAAATAAAATAGGTTTTTAAACTCACGAAAATTCTCGTACGATGGAAAAAAACGATCGGAAGTGATGTCACGTGTTGTAATGTATTTGTATTGTATTGTCGGACGACGGCTGTACTGACTAAACGAAAATCGGACGATCGGACGAGAAAAATTTCCGCGCTTGTCCGATCGAATTTAATCGGATGAACGGTCGTGATCGGCTGTCGAAAGTAGTGTACACACGATCCGAAAATCGTACGATCCATCATCGGACGATCGTTTTCGTCCGATATTCGGATCGTGTGTATGGGCCATAAGTAAAATAACTGCAATCATAACCACAGACAGTATATAAGGCTCTAGGGTTTAGGGTGCCATCGTATCACATCTCCTAATGACTCACTGCCTATAAATAAGCTAGAGTGTCAGACTTGGTATATTATTACCTATAAAGGTGGATTTTGTTTCCCAGACCTATTAAAATTTTATACCCTGGAGACCCACTTTATTAAAAAATAATTTGACAGCAGGGGGACCCGTTCCCTCAAGGAAATACCCTTAGTAAAATTAGACGGATGAATGCTCTACAAGTACAAGTTTCTATTTCTCAGGATACAAAAGAGTAGAATAATTAGCCGTATGCTGTAACATATAGTGAAAATAGATGTGCTGTCTCTTTAAAAAAAATACACATATGACATCAAATTGATCAAGTAAATAAATTAATTCATATGCTAATATGACAATTCATAAAAGCCTAATTTGTCGTATTAGCCCCGTTTAGACCGAATCCGACTTTAAAATCGTGCGACTTCACTTGAAATCGCACAATTTCATGCCAGATGTCTATGCATGTCACACCTAAAATCGCCAAAAATAGTGCAGGAACTTCTTTTTCAAATCAGTGTGGCACAGCAAAGTTGTCGTCACACTGATTTGAACAGTTCCATTCCTGACAATAGGGTGTGACTTGTCATGCGATTTGGACTTGTCAAATCGCATGACAAGTCGCACTGGTGTGATTGGAGGCTTAGAGTATGAATTTATTAATGAATCCACTTAACCACTTGCCGACCAGCCGGCGCCATTATACAGCGGCAGGTTTGGTTAGGTCCCACAAATCGCCGTAGCCCGTAGCTGTACAGCGGTCCCTTTAACAGCTATAGCGAGCGAGCCACCTGCGATCGCTCCACAGAAAGCCAGAAAGGGGACATGTCAATGTAAACAAACATTCTAGGAGTTCAGAGTGATCGTCTGTTTCTAGGGATTAGGAACAGTGATCTTTCTGTACTTCCAGTCAGCACACTCCCCCCACAGTTAGAAACACCTCCCAGGGAACACATTTAACCCTTTGATCGCCCCCTAGTGTTATCCCCTTCCCTGCCAGTGACATTTATACAGTAATCAGCTTTTTTTATAGCACTGATCTCATTGACACTGGTCCGAAAAAGTGTCAAAAGTGACTGATCTGTCCGCCGCAATTTTGCAGTCCTGCTAAAAATCGCCCATCACCGCCACTAGTAAAAAGTACAAAATAAATAAAATGCCATAAATCTATTCCCTATTTTGTAGACGCTATGGGCCAGATTCAGGTAGGACTTACGCCGATGTATCTCGATATGCGCCGCGTAACTCAAAATGTGCGCTGTCGTATCTATGCGCAGTACCCACAGAAATAGATACGCCTGAAAATAGGCTTCTGCCGACCGACGTAACTTTCCTACGCCGGCGTATCGTAGGCACATTTTTACGCTGGACACATCTGGCGTGCCCATTGATTTCCTATTCAAATATGCAAATGAGGGAGATACACCGATTCGCGAAAGTATTTGCGCCCGACACTGGCTACGTGCGCCGTGCGTAAGTTGAACGTCTGGCGCAAAGTTACTCCTCATAAAGCAGGGGTAAGTCAGCAGCAGACATGCACAGGTCAGCTGGAGAGCAGCTACAGCAGCACAGTTACGGATAGGGTTGCCACCTTTTCGTCAAGCCAAACCCGAACACTTTAGCGGCGCACAGCAATTTTTTTTGTAGTACCCGCTATAGGATTGTAAGACTTGGGACACCTTTGAGTTACCCTAGGGGAGTAGTAAGGAGGCGCTCATAGCGTGCTGCAGTGAACAGTGGCTGTAGCCAACTTATGTTAACAGTGGAGAGGGGGTGGACTTAAAGGGGCATGGTGTGCCCATAAAATATGATTAGATTAATAAAAGAAATGTCACAGTTAAAATATGAACCTAGCTTACCTTAAAAGTGGACACTGTCAGTCAGTGGGGCAGTGGAGGGTGTCAGTGGGGCAGTGGAGGGTGTCAGTGGGGCAGTGGAGGGTGTCAGTGGGGCAGTGAATGGTGTCAGAGGGGCAGTGGAGGGTGTCAGCGGGGCAGTGGAGGGAGTCAGCGGGGCAGTGGAGGGTCAGCGGGGCAGTGGAGGGTGTCAGCGGTGGAGTGGACGGTGTCAGCGGAGTCAGCGGGGCAGTGGGGCAGTGGAGGGTGTCAGCGGGGCAGTGGAGGGTGTCAGCGGGGCAGTGGAGGGTGTCAGCGGGGCAGTGGAGGGTGTCAGCGGGGCAGTGGACGGTGTCAGCGGAGCAGTGGAGGGTGTCAGCGGGGCAGTGGAGGGTGTCAGCGGGGCAGTGGAGGGTGTCAGCGGGGCAGTGGAGGGTGTCAGCGGGGCAGTGGAGGGTGTCAGCGGAGCAGTGGAAGGTGTCAGCGGGGCAGTGGAGGGTGTCAGCGGGGCATGGATGGTGTCAGCGGGGCAGTGGACGGTGTCAGCGGAGCAGTGGAGGGTGTCAGCGGGGCAGTGGAGGGTGTCAGCGGGGCAGTGGAGGGTGTCAGCGGAGCAGTGGAGGGTGTCAGCGGAGCAGTGGAGGGTGTCAGCGGAGCAGTGGAAGGTGTCAGCGGGGCAGTGGACGGTGTCAGCGGGGCAGTGGAGGGTGTCAGCGGGGCAGTGGACGGTGTCAGCGGGGCAGTGGACGGTGTCAGCGGGGCAGTGGACGGTGTCAGCGGAGCAGTGGAGGGTGTCAGCGGGGCAGTGGAGGGTGTCAGCGGGGCAGTGGACGGTGTCAGCGGGGCAGTGGACGGTGTCAGCGGAGCAGTGGAGGGTGTCAGCGGAGCAGTGGAGGGTGTCAGCGGGGCAGTGGAGGGTGTCAGCGGGGCAGTGGAGGGTGTCAGCGGGGCAGTGGAGGGTGTCAGCGGGGCAGTGGAGGGTGTCAGCGGGGCAGTGGAGGGTGTCAGCGGAGCAGTGGAGGGTGTCAGCGGAGCAGTGGAGGGTGTCAGCGGAGCAGTGGAAGGTGTCAGCGGGGCAGTGGAGGGTGTCAGCGGAGCAGTGGAGGGTGTCAGCGGGGCAGTGGAGGGTGTCAGCAGGGCAGTGGAGGGTGTCAGCGGAGCAGTGGAGGGTGTCAGCGGGGGAGCAGTGGACGGTGTCAGCGGGGGAGCAGTGGACGGTGTCAGCGGGGGAGCAGTGGACGGTGTCAGCGGGGGGGGGGCAGTGGACGGTGTCAGCGGGGGGGGCAGTGGACAGTGTAAGCGGGGCAGAGGACTTTTAATTGCCAAAAAAATAAAAGCAATCCACAGAAGAAATAAGTTATTAGATAAAGACTACTGAGTGAGCACAGGATAATAATGTAAATATGCCAGGATGGGACTGCAGCCTGCAGGGAGAACTAGACTGATCTCCAATCAGCAGCCATGTCCCTGGAAAGAGCAGCATTATAAGTCCCACACTGGAGAGAGACTGTGAACTGAACTGCAATAAAGTAAAGACCCCTCAGATCTGCACTCACCCAGCTGTTGGTGTCCCCTTATCTCACACGTAGGCTCTGTGTTTGTTCCTCTCCAGACAGGTCACATGCTCGGCTTGCAGAGGGGAAGGAGCCCGAGGCTGTGTCTGCATGAAGAAGGCACTGGTCCCCCTCACAGCACACAGTCGCTCCTGCAATGTGCCACAATGTACAGAGCACCAGAGACTCGAGCGTCGGACAGTGCAGGCAGAGAGGGAGACACCTACACGGGGAATCCTAATACCGAGCAATGATAGGAGACTCCTCAGCACTGTGTCCGGGGCTCAGGCAGACTGATTCCCGGACACAGGTTTCAAAACCCGTACTGTCCGGAGGAATCCCGTACGGGTGGCAACCCTAGTTACGGACGAGCTGACCAACCACACTTGCAGGACAACACATCCGTATGCCAACATGCCAGGGGCAGCAGTGGTCCTAGCACTACTACTGTGGCCACAGGCACGGAGGAGGAGGGCACGAGAGAGGATATACCGAACGCGCATTAACGTCTTTGGCATGGGGGAATTGGATGTGTATCGCATCTTCAGATTCAGCCCTGATGCCATCCTGGAAATAGCCACAGCCCTGCATGATGACATCACCAGCAAGACACACCTCTCACATGCAGTGCAGCCACTGGTCAAGGTACTGGCAACCATGCATTTCCTTGCCATTGAATCTTTTCAGCGTACAAGTGGAGTTGTGGCTGGGATGTCACAATCCACCATGAGCAGATGTGTGCACCAGGTTGTCCCCACAATATCATCAGACCCATCACAGCACATATACCGCAATCGTAAGCAGTGGCATACCATCAACGTACAGGTGATAGCCGATGCCAAATACCTCATATGGCATGTCCGTGCCAAACACCCCGGGTCCAGCCATGGCAGCTACATGTACCGTTAAAGCAACATCCCAACAGAATTTGAACAGAACGTGTATGGGGAACATGGGAGTCAGGCATGACTGTCCGACCCCATGATGCAGACATCACGAGGGGCACATGCACGGCTAACATCCTCCTGTCTTTTCCCTTCCAGGTGACTCGGCATATGCACTTGGGCCCCATCTCATGACTCCATTCCGGGATCCCCAAACCAGAGGAGAGAGAAGATACAATGAAGCACACATACGCACCCGTGCAGTGGTGGAGCAAACATTTGGCCTCCTGAAGTCGCGTTTCCGATGCCTGGATACGTCCTGGGGGGACCCTGTTGTATTCCCCAAACTTTGTGTGCCAGATCATCGGTGCATGTTGTGTGCTGCACAACTACGCCATGAGAAAGAGCCTGGAGATTGACATATGTGATGACCTGACCCCCCAACCACACAGTCCCCCCCTGCCCGAGGCTACCCCATCTGCTGAGGGAAGAGCAGTCAGGAGGGTCCTCGTGGTAGGCATATTTGCACGTTAAACACACACATTCATCATGTCACACGGACAATGCACACATGCACACCACTGTGGTCCCTAGATCACACACACCACATCCACATCACATTGGATTAGCCCAAAATCCACCATGCAGGACTTGGGAGAAGCAACGCCGCGCAAAGGCCCCAATGGTGTCGCTGTCCATTCATACCACATTCACACGGTCCTGAGGAGAACTTCTCCCCGATGACCCAGATTTCCTCTGGGAAATTGCAAATATCTCCCAGACCGTATAGATGTAACTTGTCCCCGAGGGTTTACAACCATTTTAAGTTCAGTTTGGTGAGCAATGATTGGCAGCACTGGTGAGCAATGATTGGCAGCACTGATTAAAAGGATATTGCAGCACTGGTGAGCAATGATTGGCAGCACTGGTGAGCAATGATTGGGAGCACTGGTGAGTAATGATTGGCAGCACTGATTAAAAGGATATTGCAGCACTAGTGAGCAATGATTGGCAGCACTGGTGAGCAATGATTGGCAGCACTGGTGAGCAATGATTGGCAGCACTGGTGAGTAATGATTGGCAGCACTGATTAAAAGGATATTGCAGCACTGGTGAGCAATGATTGGCAGCACTGGTGAGTAATGATTGGCAGCACTGGTGAGTAATGATTGGCAGCACTGGTGAGTAAGGATTGGCAGCACTGGTGAGTAATGATTGGCAGCACTGGTAATGATTGGCAGCACTGGTGAGTAATGATTGGCGCACTGGTGAGCAATGATTGGCAGCACTGATGAGTAATGATTGGCGCACTGGTGAGCAATGATTGGCAGCACTGGTGGATGCTGGTTGACAGCACTGTTGCACTGATAATCACAAGTTGGCTATTGGCTTTCTTCTTTGTGAGCAGAAAAAAATCCGATAACTGGCTTGTGTTGACATCCATGATCAGTTATCATTGGACACCACTGATCACGTGGTAAAGGGCTGCTGTGATTGGCCCTTTACCACGTTCTGCGATCAGTTGCGTCCATAGGACTCTTTGATTACAGAGCGCGTCAGGCGCACGGGAAGCGTGATCACTAAAGGACGTCAAAAGATGCCCTCCTGGCAAAGTAAGCTCATCATTCAGCTATAATGCGGTCCCCTGTTGGCGGTCCTGGCTCCCCCCCTTCCAACTGAATGCCCCCATAGCAAGCCTATTGCTATGGGGGCACTCAAGCAGGCTCGCTCCTGAGCCGCACTCGCTCTGTCTTCATTGGCTCACTGGCAGTGCTTTACAGCAGCAAGAGTAATGGTTCCCACCAATGTGTGATTCATTGCCATGTGAGTCATGGACTGAGACAATCTGCCTTCTTCAGACTTCCTTAGCTGTATACATGTTCCAGGTCATGAATCCAGAGTGAGGGTTCTAGTTCCTGAGACAACAATTCAGCTCTCCCTTTTCCCACATTTCATCTGTCACTACACCGCATTCCTACACATGTCGAGTGATGACGTTTCACTTTCACTTAGAAACAAGAGAGACAGCTTTCTTTTAGAACACTCAGCCGCCATGTTTGTGGGGACAAACTCATAGCATTCAACACAAACGGGTCTTCAAGAAAATGGCGACCTCTACCAGGAAAAGGGGACATACTTTAATGAAAGGCTTAGAACCCTGTTCTTCTAGTGTCCCACTATAATGGAAACCCCATAGCAGAAGTGGCTCGTTTGTGGTCATGCTAAGGGGGCGTTGTAGCAGAGCGCCTCCTCCAGGTGAAGCGGTGATGTCACATCCAGCCAGGTGAGCAGGCTCCGGGTTCGTTGTCCGTACAGGAGAAGGAAGAAGACGAGGACGCGACCGCCGTACGGAGAGTTCAGTGGCTGCAATATGGTTGCTGCTTCCATTAGGCGCCTTCTGTCCCCGAGCCTCCTCCTGCTGTGCCTGGGCCTCGCCGTGCCGCTAGGGGTGGAGGCGGTGCCGGAGCCGGGAACCTGGACTAAGCCCTACTCTAAGGTAGGTGTGCGGCCGGGGGGGGTACTTCCTAATCCTAAATGTGCCGGGGGCGCGCTCTACGTGGACGCGCTGGCTTTCTGTCAATGTGTGCGCGCTCCTCAGGTCGCTGTCACTGGAGTTGTGTCAGTTGTGGGACAGAAAGTGTCCCCGGAGGAGAGACCAGGACTGAACACTTACCTGTACCTGAGGACAGACTGTCCCTGATAAGAATAATATAATAGAGCCATTGTTTCAACATTCTGCATTCATATAACAAATAGGAGGGCTAAATCTGAGACATGTTTGAAAACAGTTCAGTATAATGGTGCCCATACACTAGTCGGAAAATCATTAGGATATCTGTCATTTGGACCATTCGTTCGTTTTTTTGGTCCAGTTAATGGGCACGTTATATGACGTCTTCCTGGGCACGCAGCGTGGTCATTGGTAGTGAGCCGCGTCCCTCAGATACAGCGCATTACAGATCAGGGTAAAGAGCCAATGACAGCGGTTCTTTACCATGTGATGAGCTGTGTCCAATTACAGCGAATCCCATATAAACAAATGGCAGTGATTGGCATTTCCTTTCCTTAGCGCTGTCATTGTGTGAGGAAAGGAAGGCCGATAACCAGCTTTCCTGTGACAGCAGACATGTAGGCCCCTTATACACATACTGTCAGTTTTTCAGGGCAGACCAAAACGGACGCTCCATTCACCTCTATGGAGCGACGGATGTCAGCGGTGACATGTCCGCTAATATCCCATCTGCTAAATGCAGACGAATGATGGAATCCCTATTTCCCCTCCATCTATCGGATCGGGTGGAAGAGCGTTTTCATCCTATTCGCCATAGACGAGAGCAGAGCTCTGACAGGTCCTTCCCTGCACAGTGAGCGGAGAAGGACCTGTCACCCGTCGGCTCAGTGGAGATCGATTCCTGCTGAGCAAGCAGAGTCCGTCAAAAAAGAACGTGTGCGTTAAAGGGGCCTTACACTGATAATCGGCGCCGCCCATTAGTGCAGTCTCTCAGTGCCGCCTCATTAGTGCCACCTTATAGACTCCTTTCACCCTTTTGCGTCAACGGTATTTTTAGCGATGCTTTACCGATGTTATAGCGGCGCTGTTCGGCCGCTAGCGGGGGAATTTTAACCCCCGCTCACGGCCGAGGAAAGGGTTAATAGCGCCCGTGTTGCGGCGCTGCCAAAGCACTTCGGCAGCGTTGCCCATTCATTTCAATTCAGTGGTATATACACCGCTCCCCCACCGCCACAAAGATGCTGCTTGCAGTACTTTTTTTCCATTCTGAAAGTGCACCGCCCCAGTGTGAAAGTACTCAGGCTTCATAGTGTCCATCAGTGCCAGCTCTCACTGCTGCCTCATTGCCCATTAGTGCCACCTCTCACTGACACCTTATCAGTGCATCCTCATAACTGCCCATTAGTGCCACCTCTCATTGCTCTTTGTGTCCATCAGTGCAGCCTCTCTCTGCCCCTCAGTGCCACCTCTCACTGCTGCCTCATTGTGTCCATTAGAGTGAGTGATTAAATAACTTGTATAGTGCTACAAATGCGAACTGAATCAAGGCACTTATTTCCATCCAGTGTCGTCCTGATCCTTCAGAAGAGAAGGCTTAGTGCCACCTTATCAATACCCATCAGTGCTGCCTCTCACTGTTGGTCACCAGTACCACCCCATCAGTGCAGCCTCTTACTACCCATCAGTTTTGCCTCCCACTGCAGCCTCATAGTGTCCATTAGTGCTGCCTCTCTGCCACCTCATTAGTGCCGCCTTTCACTGCCTCATAGTGTCCATCAGTTCCGCCTTTTACTGCTGCCTCATAGTGCCCATCAGTGCCACCCCATTAGTGTTTCCTTATTAGTGCCCATCGGTGCAGCCTCAAAACTGCTCACCAGTAAGGATGAGCTCCGGCGTGTTCGCATGGTACACGTGCAGAGCCCGCCAGGTAGTGTGCACGGCGCTGCACTAATCACAGCCAGGGAGACATTTCCCGATCTCTGCAGCCAAGCATCGGGAAATGTCTCCCTGGCTGTGATTAGCGCAGCACCGTGCACACTTCCTGGCGGGCTCTGCACGTGTACCATGCGAACACACCAGAGCTCATCCTTACTCACCAGTGTCGCTTGTCACTGCTGCCTCATAGTGCCCATTAATGCCTTATCAGTGCTGCCTCAAAACTGCTCATCATTTAATTTTCCATGTATTTTTTTTGTTTGTTTAGCAAAAAATAAAAACCCAAGCAGTGATTAAATATCACCAAAAGATAGCTCCATCTGTCTCAGAAAAATGATAAAGATTTAATTCGGGTACAGTGTTGCATACCATTTAACCACTTAAGGACCTTGTTAACCACTTAAGACCCGGACCAATATGCTGGCAAATGACCCAAGGGGTTTTTGCGATTCGGCACTGCGTCGCTTTAACAGACAATTGCGCGGTCGTGCGACGTGGCTCCCAAACAAAATTTGCGTCCTTTTTTTCCCACAAATAGAGCTTTCTTTTGGTGGTATTTGATCACCTCTGCGGTTTTTATTTTTTGCGCTATAAACAAAAATAGAGCGACAATTTAAAAAAAAATGCAATATTTTTTACTTTTTGCTATAATATCCCCCAAAAATATATAAAAAAACATTTTTTTTCCTCAGTTTAGGCCGATACGTATTCTTCTACATATTTTTGGTAAAAAAAATCGCAATAAGCGTTTATCGGTTGGTTTTCGCAAAATTTATAGCGTTTACAAAATAAGGGATATTTTTATTGCATTTTTGTTAATTATTTTTTTTTTACTACTAATAGCGGCGATCAGCGATTTTTTTCGTGACTGCGACAATATGGCGGACACTTCGGACAATTTTGACACATTTTTGGGACAATTGTCATTTTCACAGCAAAAAATGCATTTAAATTGCATTGTTTACTGTGGAAATGACAGTTGCAGTTTGGGAGTTAACCACAGGTGGCGCTGTAGGGAATGTGTGCCCTAATGTGTGTGTTTACAACTGTAGGGGGGTGTGGCTGTAGGTGTGACGTCATCGATCGCGTCCCCCTATTACAGGGATGACGCGATCGATGCTCCGGCCACAGAGAAGCACGGGGAAGCCGTGTGTACACACGGCTCTCCCCGTTCTTCCGCTCCAGGGACGGATCGCCGCACTGCAGCGGCGATCGGGTCCGCGAATCCCGCGGACCCGGTCCTGGAGCTTCGGACCGTGTCGCGGGCGCGCGCCCGCGACCCACAGCTGGGTACTAAAACCAACGTATATATACGTTGATGTGCCCAGCCGTGCCATTCTGCCGACGTAAATGTGCAGTAGGCGGTCCTTAAGTGGTTAAGGACCGTGTTTTTTAGATTTTGCGTTTACAAGACTAAAACATTTTTTTTGCTAGAAAATTACTTAAAACCCCCAAACACACACACATATATATATGTGTATGTATGTGTGTGTTTGGGGGTTTTAAGTAATTTTCTAGCAAAAAAAAAAAAAAAAATATATATATATAACAGCCTAGAGAATAAAATCCCGGTCATTGCAATACTTTGTCACACTGTATTTGCGCAGCGGTCTTGCAAGCGCACTTTTTTTTGGAAAAATTTACTTTTTTTTAATTAAAAAATAAGACATCAATAAATTTGGCCCAATTTCTTTATATATTGTGAAAGATAATGTTACGCCGAGTAAAATGATACCCAACATGTCACGCTTAAAAATTGCGCCCGCTCGTGGCATGGCGTCAAACTTTTACCCTTAAAAATCTTGATAGGCACTGTTTAGAAAATTCTATAGGTTGCATCTTTTGAGTTACAGAGGAGCTCTAGGGCTAGAATTCTTGCTCTCACTCTAACAATCGCGGTGATACCTCACATGTGTGGTTTGAATACCGTTTACATATGCGCAAGCTCTTCGGGACAGGGCGATTTAAAAAATAAAAATGTTCTTATTTTTTTTAATCATTTTTTACACTGAAAAAAAGAAATAAAATTTGATCACTTTTATTCCTATTACAATGAATGTAAACATCCTTTGTAATAGAAAAAAGCATGACAGGTCCTCTTAAATATGAGATCTGGGGTCAAAAAGACTTCAGATCTCATATTTAGGCTTAAATGCAAAAAAAAAAAAAAAATGTTCCTTTTAGGACGCATGGGCGGAACTGACGTTTTGACGTCACTTCCGCACTGTTATGCTTTAGAGGAAATTCCTCCAAACCTGTCAGTTACTCTGAGCTCCCCTCGGGGGCAGAAGATCTGCTGTCACAATTTAAAAACATCATGGCTGTGCGGGGCGCTGCCCATGCAGCCGCTGAATTCATTCAGTTTCCTGTGAATGAATGAATTACAAGTACCGTTGGCTATTGGGGCTCAATGAACTGTGTGCACTCTCGTAGTTCATTCACAAGCCCTGCTGCTTGTAAACAGTCAGCCCCTATTTAGAGGTTCACACAGAAAGCTGCAGGGCAGAAAGCTGCAGAAGCCTGACATTGCATCCCTTATCCACTGATAGCTGGTGCAATGCTTTCCAGGCTTCTGCAGGAAAACATATTAAATGCACGTATTTTTTTTTGCCAAACTAATTTTTTCTTGAACGGTGAGCTTTAACCACTTCAGATCCCATCCATAGTCCTATGACGTCCACAGATGGGACCTCCCATCCTGGGTGGACGTCATATGATGTCCTGGGCTTCCCGGCCGTCTAGGGGGCGCGCGCTCGCGGCATCGCTCGGGACCCAATGCGCATGTCCGGCAGCCGCGATTGTCCGCTGGGCACCCGCAATCACGGCAGGTCTATGGATCTGTGTGTGTAAACACAGATCCATGTCCTTTCAGAGGTGAGGAGACCGATGTGCGTTCCCAGTCCAGAGGAACACAGATCGGTCTCCTCCCCTTGTGAGTCCCCTCCCCCTACAGTTAGAATCATTCCCTAGGAAACAATTAACCCCTTCAGCTCCCCTCTTCCCTGCCAGTCACATTTACACAGTAATCAGTGTGGTTTTATGGTCCCAAAAATGTGTTAAAAGTGTCCGATAAAGTTATATCCACAATGTCACGGTCACAATAAAAATCGCAGATCGCCGCCATTACTAGTAAAAAAAAAATGCAATAAATCTATCCTCTATTTTGTAGACGCTATAACTTTTGCGCAAACCATTTAATAAACGCTTATGTAGAAGAATACATATCTGCCTAAAAATATATATTAAATCATAAAGTAAAAAATATTGTGTTTTTTTTTTTTTTAAATTGTCGCTCTTCTTTTGTTTATAGCGCAAAAAAAAAAAACGCAGAGGTGATCAAATACCATTGAAATAAATCTGGACGTTGATTTTGTTTGAGTGCAACGTCGCACGACCGCGCAATTATCAGTTAAAGCGACGCAGTGCCAAAACGCAAAAAGTGCTCTGACCAGGAAGGGGGTAAATTATTCTGGGGCTGAAGTGGTTAATTACATTTTAAAGTGTAACATTGGGCTCCTTTCACATGGGCGTTCTGTATGTCTGTTTTTTATCTGTCCATTGATGCATGAAATACAGACAGCAATGCTTTCCTATGGGCAAACAGATCATCATCTGTTTTACACTTTCATCCGTCCACATCCCTTTTTTTATTAATGGATTAAAGCCCTATTTTCGTTCCATTAAAAAAAAAACAGAATGGAGGATAGATGGATGTAAACTGACAAATGGTCAATTATTGCATTGGTTTATTAGGAGCCGGTATTGGCTGGTGTCCCAACAACCAATGACTCATCTCTGCTGATGGCAGAAAGTAAACACAAGGGGGAAAAAAGGCAGACTGACTGTAGCTACAGGGTGTTGGGGGGGGCTGTGTGTTCTGCAGACATGGGGGTGCACAGTGTGTGCAAGGAGAGGAAAGGAGCAGTGTATATAGTGAGGGGGCAGGGTGTACAGACAGGCTCCCTCACTTTCTGGCACTGACTGCAATTGTTGGTGAAATTTGTTTTTCTTTATATTATAGCGCTGGAGAAGGAGCTGACATTTGGACCCTCCACTGAAATAAACAAAGGGGAGGAGTCGCTGGTTGATGTCACCCTGCCCCCCTTTGTTTACTTTAGTGGCGGGGTCCAATGACAGTTCTTTCTCTGGCACTATAAGTAAGGGGGGTAAAGGATTTTTTTTTTTTTTTTTAGCTAAATAGCTTCCTTTACCTTACTGCAGTACTGGTTTCATGTCCTTATTGTTCGTTTTTGCTTTGAAGTTGCTGTAATCCTGCTCTGTTCTCCACACTTCCTGCTTGTCTGTTTCCTTATAACCACAGTGCTGGGAGCTTTCTCACGGTGGTCTAAGCTGTCATTACTGTGTGTCTAAAACTTCCTAGAACCAATCGGATTCATTTAAAAAAACAAAACACTGCCCTGGATTTGTTTGTTTTTGTTCTGTGTGTCTATTTCTACTTCACAGAAACATGAAGCCAGTTCAAAAGTGAAACTAACCTGCAGGCACATTATATGATTGATTTTTATCTATTTTTAATCATTTTAAAAAGGAATCAGTTAACTTTTATGTCTCTATACCCTGTAAACAGTCATTTCAGCAAAAAATGTTTTTTCCTTTGCCCTGGTTCACATTAATGCTACTTTGAAATAGCACGATTTCAAAGTAGCAAGGTCAGCGCGATTTCAGCTGCTACTTGATAGACATCTGTGTGGCTTCATACACAGATGTCTATTAAAATTGCACCAGAAATCAGCAAAAGTAGTGCAGGAACTACTTTTGCAAATCGGTGCAGCACCACAAAATCGGTATCGCACCGATTGGAACAGTGCCATTGCCTCCAATAGGCTGCAACTTATCATGAGATTTGATCTCTCAAATCGCATGACAAATCGCTCCAATGTGAACCTAGACTTTAACTGCATTGTGGTGTGATTCTCACAGCTGGCTTCTGTTTAGTCTTGAACTTGGATGCAGTTGTGTATGGCCCCGCCCACACAGCTGCGCCTTCACAGAGATTGGTGAATGGAGAGACTACAAGTCCCATCTGTCACCTCGGCAGAGGAATGGTTTTCAATAGATCGCAATGTCATACCACAGCTATTCTATTGATTTCTTGCCCTTCATACAAACCTGAGGCTGGGGGAAGTCTGCAGGACCCTAGGCGTTGCACCCGTGATCCACTAAACATGGTTGACATGCTCTGCACTCTCCAATGCAAAAATGTAATAAATGCACAATGTTATTTTTTAATATTTTTTAATTTTGATATTCAAGTGAGAGTGATTGCTTCACCTGCAGTAAATGTTTGGTGAATGTCACATGCACTGCTCTACAAATATAATCCATAGTAAAGCCAGCATTATATTCTGTATAAGCAGCGACAAGGGACATTTATTTTGGTTTCCACAATAATACTTTGAGTCGCTGGTGTAGAACAAGTAAATCGGAGACTTCCTGGCCCCTGTTCGGGTCAGTACATACAGACAAAGGTACAGCGTTGACTTGGTACTGTTTTATCTACCAAAGGATCTATAACTTTGCTGTCATTGTTGGTATCACACACATTTGCCAAAGCTGGAGTTAACGTGCGTTTATTAAGAAAATATAATAAAAAAAATCCAATAAATTCTTGGGCCTGACATGTCAATATTTTTGTGTTTTATATCCTCTCCGTGCTAGGTTCCCTCTAATTATTATTTTTTTTTTGCACCTTCAATATTGATTTTTCTTGTGATAAGACAAGGAAGCACACTGACTCGTAGGATTTATCTCAGCGCCATCATTTCATCTCATCACAGGGTGTGCAGAGTTCAAGTTTCCATCTGCTTTCAGATGAAGCATTGACTTCCCATAACAGAAAGCTACTAACATGTCCTGACTTCCCGCACAAAAGGCTCTAAGTAGGGTTGCCACCCTTTGTTCAGGTCAAACCTGAACACTTTAGCGGCACACAGCAATATTTTTTTTATTTTTTATAGAATAAACTATACCAGTGATGGTGAACCTTGGCACCCCAGATGTTTTGGAACTACATTTCCCATGAAGCTCATGCACTCTGCAGTGTAGTTGAGCATCATGGGAAATTTGGTTCCAAAACACCTGGGGTGCCAAGGTTTGCCATCACTGAACTATACATATATTTTTCTATTAAACAACATTTCTAATCATATGAAGTTGATAACAAGAGTCCATCTTTACATCAGAGCCCACAGAGTTCCCCCTTTTACATCTGAACTTGCATTTCACTGTAAGGCTCTCTGCAGACTCTGATGTAAGGGATCCTCTGGGAACTCTGATCTAAGGGGGAACACTTAGTACTCGGATGCACGGAGAGGACTCTGATGTAAGGGGGAACACTGTGGCCTCTGGTGTAAAGGGGAACTCTGATGTAAGGGGTGCTCTGAGAACCCTGTTTTTCCTTAGTTTACGCACTCAGAGACAGTCCGAAACCCGGACGCATGATCCCAAACCCGAAACTGTCCGGGTGAATCCTGGACAGGTGGCTCCCAGTTCATGTTACTGGCTTAAGTGATTTTCTAAACAGAAGTGTGATTTTTAAACACAAGTGGGAAGAGTTAAAAAACAGGAGTTGAAAACAGAAGTTAAGACAGGAGTCTTCTAAACTGTAAGTAACATCTTAAACTTCCTACAAGTAATTATATTGTAACTGGGAAATGTGTGCTAGCAGGGTTGAAGGTTTTGCTCAGTGCACAGTGTGTCACATGTATACAAAATTGGTGCAACAGCTCCAGGATGGATACCGCTGTGACAGATGTGAGCAGGTTGCCCTTCTGGAAGCTCGCATTAGAGATCTGGAGGAACAAGTTGCAACACTGGGCAGAAAGGACAACCTTGAAAGGGGTCCTCTGCTCGCTGAGCAGGTGGTCAGTAGGGTTAATGTGGAGGGTGGAGGGGCAAGTCAGGATTATCAGATAGGAAGATGGGTTAATGTAGTTAGAGGGAGTGGAAGGGGCTTGCAGACAAGGAAGGCCAATCCTGTGTTTGTGCATCAAAACAAATTTGCCAAGTTGGGTGAAGATGTGGAGGTGGCTAACACAGAGGTGGCAGCCCTAGATGTTACTGCTACCCCTAACAGCCGGGAGAGCAACCCATCTAGTAGAAGTGGTGAGGGGAGTGCAGGTAGGCCTAGACAGTTGGTGGTAATAGGGGATTCTATAATCAGAAGGACTGATAGAATAATTTGTCGCCAGGATCGCCTCAACCGAATGGTTTGCTGTCTCCCTGGTGCCAGGGTTCGGCATGTGGTGGACCGGGTGGATAAATTACTGGGAGGGGCTGGGCATGACCCAGCTGTCTTGGTCCATGTTGGAACCAATGACAGTATACATGGAAGGTGGAGGCTCCTTAAGAATCAATTTAAAGAACTAGGCTGCAAGATGAAGGGAAGGACCTCCAAGGTGATATTCTCTGAAATATTGCCTGTGCCATGCGCAACACAGGAAAGGCAGGGGGAGATTAGAGAGCTGAATGCATGGCTAAAGACCTGGTGTAGGAAGGAGGGATTTGGGTTTCTAGAGCACTGGGATGACTTTTCATTGGGGTGCAACCTATATGCTAAAGATGGTTTGCACTTGAATGGAAGGGGGTCTGCTGTGCTGGGGGAGAGGTTTAGGGGAATGCTGGAGGAGTATTTAAACTAGACTTGAGGGGGGAGGGTGAACGTGAATTACATCGGGCACACAGGTCAGTTAGGGGTCAGACATTAATGGAGAGTGGAATGGGGATAGATGGAGGTGGGGTTATGGCAGGTGACAAGAAAGTTCCCATGTTGCAAACAGCCATTGGAAATTATAGTGCCATTTGCACTACTAAAAATTATATGAATCGTATGAAAAACGCCAGCGAAAAATGTAACAATACATTTAAGTGTTTGTTCACCAATGCCAGAAGCCTACCAAGCAAAACAGGTGAGTTGGAAGCTCTGGTGCATGAGGAGAGCTATGATGTAATCGGTATTGCTGAAACTTGGCTTCAATCCTCACATGACTGGGCTATTAATATTCCTGGCTATTCTCTCTTTCGGAAAGACAGGGTAAAAAGGAAAGGTGGAGGGGTCTGTCTCTATGTGAGAAGTGACCTCAAAGCAAGCGTGAAAGAGGACCTGGTTGATGGAGAGTGTGATGAAGTTGAAGCATTATGGGTGGAACTGCATACAGATGTGCGTAGTTCAAAGCTAATCATTGGAGTTTGTTATAGACCACCCAATGTTAATGAGGAGGTGGAGACTCAGCTCCTTGCACAGATGGAAAGGGCTGCAAGGGCAGGGACGGTGATAATAATGGGGGATTTTAACTACCCAGAAATTGACTGGAATAATGGAATTTCTGGGACAGTTAAAGGACAAAAATTTAAAAACCTATTGCAGGACAATTTTATGGTCCAGTTTATTGAGGCCCCAACTAGGAATGATGCTCTGTTGGACCTGGTAATCTCAAACCATGCAGAGCTCATTACTAATGTTCAGATAAAGGAACACCTGGGTAGCAGTGATCATAACATGATTTTGTTTAATGTAAACTATAAGCAAGAAATACATACAGGAAAGATAAAAACACTTAATTTCAAGAGAGCAAATTTTCAAAGCATGAGGACTGCTCTCCAGGGCTTGGACTGGGAGGGAATATTGGCACCGATGAACACAGAACAGAAATGGGAATTCTTCAAAAAGACTCTTTGGAACCTCACTGCAAAGTATATTCCCATGGGCAATAAGTTTAAAAGGCTACAGATAAAACCTATGTGGCTCACGGTTAAAGTTAAAAAAGCTATAAACAATAAGAAAATAGCTTTTAAAAAATATAAAAATGAAGGAACACTAGTGTCGTTTAAATGTTACAAAGAATATAATAGAATATGTAAAAAGGAAATCAAGGATGCAAAAATTCAAAATGAACGACAGATTGCAAAAGATAGTAGGACAAACCCCAAAAAAATCTTTAAATATATTAATAGTAAAAAGGTCAAGTCTGAGCATGTAGGCCCTTTACAAAATAATCTAGAGTGGGTGACTGAGGACATAGAGAAGGCAAATTTATTAAATGCTTTCTTCAGCTCTGTGTATACAATGGAGAATGGGGGAGCTCATGTCGATATAGGGGGTGGGAGTGACACAGCCCCAAATCCACAATGGCTCAAAAGTGATATGGTCCAGAAATATTTAGACAGAATAAAGGTGGATAAAGCACCTGGACCAGATGGCATCCACCCACGGATCCTAAAAGAATTGAGCTCTGAAATTTCAAAGCCATTGTATCTAATATTTAGGGACTCATTAATGACAGGAATAGTACCACTGGATTGGCATAAAGCCAATGTGGTGCCCATATTTAAAAAGGGAACAAAGTCTTTACCTAGTAACTATAGACCTGTTAGTTTAACTTCTATAGTTGGAAAGATACTGGAACGTTTAATAAAAGACCACATGGATGAGTTCTTGCTGGAAACAAACTATTTAAGCAGCAGACAGCATGGATTCATGAAAGACAGAAGTTGTCAGACAAACCTGATTTCTTTTTATGAAGAGGTAAGTAAAACCCTGGACAGAGGCGTAGCAGTGGACGTGGTATACTTGGATTTTGCAAAAGCGTTCGATACAGTTCCCCACACACGGCTCATGTGTAAGGTAAGGTCTACAGGATTAGATATATCAGTTTGTAAATGGATAGAAAACTGGCTGAAAGACAGAATTCAGAGAGTTGTGGTTAATGATTCTTACTCTGAAT
This sequence comes from Rana kukunoris, assembly GCA_029574335.1. NCBI lineage: Eukaryota > Metazoa > Chordata > Amphibia > Anura > Ranidae > Rana > Rana kukunoris. The sequence goes on along the minus strand of CM056052.1, from coordinate 456,527,609 downwards.
GGTCCAAGGTTATCAGCGGTGTACCCCAAGGTTCAGTGTTGGGTCCCTTACTTTTCAATATATTTATAAATGATATTGGGTCTGAGATCAAAAGTAACATTTCTGCCTTTGCAGATGACACCAAGCTATGCAGTGGAATAATGTCCTTGCAGGATGTCTACAATTTACAAGCCGACCTCAATGCTCTGTCTAATTGGGCGACTAAGAGGTTTAATGTTGATAAATGTAAAGTTATGCACTTGGGGGCTAAGAATATTCATGCATCATACATGCTAGGGGGAGTACAACTGGGGGGATCTGTAGTGGAGAAGGATCTGGGTGTTTTAGTTGATCATAAGCTCAATAATGGCATGCAATGCCAAGCTGCGGTTTCCAAAGCGAGCAAAGTCCTTTCTTGTATTAAGAGAGGTATGGACTCCAGAGATAGAGATATCATTTTGCCCCTGTACAAATCATTAGTAAGACCTCATCTGGAATATGCAGTCCAGTTTTGGGCACCAGTTCTCAAAAAGGATATCGGAGAACTGGAGAAAGTGCAGAGAAGGGCAACCAAACTGATAAGAGGCATGGAGGAGCTCAGCTATGAGGAAAGATTAGAAGAACTGAATTTATTCACTCTTGAGAAGAGGAGAATAAGGGGGGATATGATCAACATGTACAAATACATAAGAGGTCCATATAGTGAACTTGGTGTTGAGTTATTCACTTTAAGGTCAACACTGAGGACAAGGGGGCACTCTTTACGTCTGGAGGAAAAGAGATTTCACCTCCAAATACGGAAAGGTTTTTTCACAGTAAGAGCTGTGAAAATGTGGAACAGACTCCCTCCAGAGGTGGTTCTGGCCAGCTCAGTAGATTGCTTTAAGAGAGGCCTGGATTCTTTCCTAAATGCACATAATATAACTGAGTACTAAGTTTTGTAGGTAAAGTTGATCCGGGGTAAATCCGATTGCCTTTCGGGGGATCAGGAAGGAATTTTTTCCCCTCCGGTAGCAAATTGGATCATCGCTCTGCTGGGGTTTTTTGCCTTCCTCTGGATCAACTGTGGGTATGGAGTTGGGTGTATGGGAGGATGTACTGTGTTTTACTTTGTTTTATTTTTATTTATTTTTATGGTTGAACTGGATGGACTTGTGTCTTTTTTCAACCTGACTAACTATGTAACTATGTAACCCTAGCTCTAAGGCCTCGTTCACATAGGCGAATACTTGTGTGCACAGTGCAGAACCTTGTTTTGTGCATCCCTGTGCTGGCAGTCCTATAGATGTCTATTGGGACACGTGGCTGCATGGACACAGCCGCTGTGGCCCCTATATGACATCATGTAGGTGCATGACCCTGAACTCTTAAAGAGGAACTGCAGTCTGCTCACATAATTTGTAATAAAAACATCTTTGCATATTATTTTATATATACCGTGATTCTGTACTTGTTGCAGAAATCTCCCCCCACACCTTTTTTAACTGTGGGCAGCTGCAGCTTACTCTCACTCTTACTCAGGCAGTGGGCTGTATAAAGTATTTTGAAAAAAAAAAAGTCTAATGAACTTAATTGTGAAAGTAAGTACAAATAGTACAAACAGCGCTAATGTGTAGTGGAACCACACAAGTGAACTAAATAAATAAACAATAAGTGACAGAAAAAATGTCAATGTAGAGACCCGTGAGTGATATTGAGTCTAAAGGTTAAACAGTTCATAAAGTGTCTGAAAAAATCTTCTGAATCTCTTCAACGAGCAGTCCTCCACCACACCAGTGTAATGAACACTCCTCCACCAATACGAATGGCCACTCACCAGAACTAGTAGCCTTACACTCACGTGTTTGGCATGAAAAGCATGTCCTACAATCCTCAAGTCAGTGTTCAGGATTCATGTCCAAAAATGTAGAAGTGAGATCCACATACGTGAAAAAAACAAAAAAGTATAATAGTGTGATATTGCTAAAACAATTTATTGACACACCACATGGACCTACAAAGGTTGCACTCACAAAAGCAAACTCCAAAAACGACCGTGATAAATTCCAAATAAACTTCCTTGATGTTCACAGGCTGATAAACTGTGGTCACGGCGGACCCAAAAAGTAAACCAGGTGTTTCTCACCGCTTCTCCTTCACTTTAACACCTCCTCCTTGTTGAAAATAGTATCCTCAAACGCTGGTCACTCGCATAGAAAAACACATGCAGGTTATCTCACGTTTGTCTCAAATGATCAAACGATCTTTAGTGTAGCCACGCCCCCAACATGTTTCGTCATAGATTTGACTTATTCATGGGATAGGCTACTTACTAGTAAATGTCCTTCTTATATATCCTGGTATACAACTAAATTAATTGTTTGTCACCTGCAGTTCGTGATCCATCCAATCAGAAGTTCCACTGCAGTGTGTCTCCCAATAGGAGCACATACCTCCCCTAATGTGACAGGCCAATCATGCCATGTTTCCAAAAGGGCGGAAGTGAGATCAGGCTTTGGGCAATGTGAGGGCGGAAGTCCTCATTGGTAACGGCGCCCAGTCATACAGCTCTGATTATATTAATAAAAACCTGTCATACGGTTTTAACAATGATACTAAAAAAACCTGTCTTATGGCAAACGGGGAACCAATCACATTATATCTGCAGATACGCAGACTAAGTGTGCGGCGCCGCGCATATGGTGATTGACCAATGGAAGTGCCAGACTCCCCTTGGGCCAATACCATCTTGTTTCCGTGAGGGCGGAAGTGACGTCAGGCTCTGACCACTGTGAGGGCGGATGTGTGTGCTGGAATGGGCATCCTATCACAGGGCTTAATTGATGGTAAAGCCCTGTCACATTACATACCGCCTCCACCAATAGGCAGTCTGAACGTGCGATACCACGCATTGTAAGGGCGGAAGTGCCGCTGCTCACGGCTTCAACACAGGTTAATATACTGTAAGACTAAGGGAAACAACCTCACATTGGTTTAAAGATATAGATATATTGGGAGACACACTGCAGTGGAACTTCTGATTGGATGGATCACGAACTGCAGGTGACAAACAATTAATTTAGTTGTATACCAGGATATATAAGAAGGACATTTACTAGTAAGTAGCCTATCCCATGAATAAGTCAAATCTATGATGAAACATGTTGGGGGCGTGGCTTAACTAAAGATCGTTTGATCATTTGAGACGAACGTGAGATAACCTGCATGTGTTTTTCTATGCGAGTGACCAGCGTTTGAGGATACTATTTTCAACAAGGAGGAGGTGTTAAAGTGAAGGAGAAGCGGTGAGAAACACCTGGTTTACTTTTTGGGTCCGCCGTGACCACAGTTTATCAGCCTGTGAACATCAAGGAAGTTTATTTGGAATTTATCACGGTCGTTTTTGGAGTTTGCTTTTGTGAGTGCAACCTTTGTAGGTCCATGTGGTGTGTCAATAAATTGTTTTAGCAATATCACACTATTATACTTTTTTGTTTTTTTCACGTATGTGGATCTCACTTCTACATTTTTGGACATGAATCCTGAACACTGACTTGAGGATTGTATGACATGCTTTTCATGCCAAACACGTGAGTGTAAGGCTACTAGTTCTGGTGAGTGGCCATTCGTATTGGTGGAGGAGTGTTCATTACACTGGTGTGGTGGAGGACTGCTCGTTGAAGAGATTCAGAAGATTTTTTCAGACACTTTATGAACTGTTTAACCTTTAGACTCAATATCACTCACGGGTCTCTACATTGACATTTTTTCTGTCACTTATTGTTTATTTATTTAGTTCACTTGTGTGGTTCCACTACACATTAGCGCTGTTTGTACTATTTGTACTTACTTTCACAATTAAGTTCATTAGACTTTTTTTTTATCAACATTATCTTTATTTAATACAGCTGCTGCGAACGTCCTTGCATTCACTCTTTACTCCTTAGCGCAGCGGCAGTAACCATTAGGGCGCATTTATTTGTGGTTACTATCTGTTTTTCATGTATAAAGTATTTACTGGCAGAATTTTTTTTTACTATCCTATTTTAAAACCAGGGCAGAGGATTTAATAGATGGAAGGTGGAAAAAATGACTTAAAGTGGTTGTAAACCCACTTTCTTTCTCGTACATCACGGGACACAGAGCGGCATATTCATTACTATGTGGGTTATATGGAGTACCTTCAGGTGTGGACACTGGCAATCTTCAAACAGGAAGTCCCCTCCCTATATAACCCCCTCCCCTAGAGGGAGTCCCTCAGTTTTTTCGCCAGTGTCTTAGGTGTTGGTCACGGAATAGCTTTGCTCCACATCCTTGGGATTAAGGGCGGGCTACCGGATCTGTCCAAGGAGCCTCAGTGCCAAAGTGGACAGTACCCGGGCCCCAAACCGTGGGGTTTTGCCTATAATGCTCCTCTTTGGAGGGCTGGACCCTGGGCCCAGGACTTGGAGTTTGCAAAAAAACATAAAGTTCCTGTTTTGCCAGGGTGCTATATAGGTCCAGGACAGTGGGTACCTTCATAGGACCCCAGGGCCTGAAGGTCTACTACGCTACCCACGGAGATGGGAGAAGATTGGATCAGTTTGCTGGTCAAACATCCTGCAGCATGGAGCAGGTAAGGGGGAGCCTGCGGGACTTGGTTCGACAGCAGGCTCCCCGGGGTAACCTAAAAGGGGGGATAGCCTAAGTATGCTCTGCATGGGCAACCGTGATCACTATGTCTAAAAGAGACAGGATGACACCCTTTCTCCCCCCATCACTAGGCCCCCCTGTCTAAATATGTGTTGCTAGCTAACCTGCTGTTTCTTCCTAGGGCTAGTAAGGATCCCTAGGGGCCTTGAGAGAGTCCTACCTGGCCGGGGGTTTGAATCTGCCGCCGGTTTCTGCGTGCCTGGATCTCCAGCAGCGCGGCTCCTCCATGTTCCTCCTGTATCCGGCATACGCGCGCGCGCGCGTGCGCGCGCACGTCTTATTGACGTTTTTCGCGCCGTCCAGACAGGAGGGCGGGGGGGGGCGGGCCTGCGGCGTCATACAGGGGCGCGCCTTTGTGCTGTTATAGACAGCAGGCCTTGTCAGGGCTCAGTCTGAGGCTGATTTTTTCAAGGAGAGGACGCAGAGCGGCAGAACAGTGACTCCCGGTGGCGGAAGAGGGGTAGTACATGTGGACTTTGTTCCAATGCCTTTATTGTTAAGCCAAGAAATCCCCCTTATTTTGCAGCAGGTTGGAGGCTGGCAAACTTAAATTAGGGTCATTGTATGTTGTCAAATATATAATATATAATATATAATTATTTAAAAAAAAAAAAAAAAAAAGAAAAGACCAACATACGGGCCCATCAGTTTTTGGGGACACTAGCTATTCTCCCCTAAACTCTGAAAATTGTACTCCTGGCCACTACAGTCTGTTGTGTGGGCGGAGTCCCTCGATTTTGTATTATGGCTTCCAAGGGTTCGGGGTCAAAGGGGACAAAAAAGACCAAAAAACAAAAGGGGTCCCTTTCTGATTCTGATATGCCGATACTTTCCCCGCAGCTTATTAATTTAAGAAGCGCCTTGGATGAGCCATTAGGGGGATCTGGTGCGGAGGCTGGCCCAGATCAGCCCAGCCCTGTGTTTATCACAGAGGAGATGCTAGCCGTATCCCTAGGGGGGCTAGAAGAGAGAATAGCGGCATTGATCGCCAGGGCTATTCCTGGTAAGAAACGGGTTAGATCCCCATCACCAGGGGGTGTATCCTCAGATGCTGAGATTCTCTCTCCGGAGGAATTAGAATCACAGGAGGATCAACTGGACCTGAACCAAGAGGGTTCAGGGATGGAGGGGTCTACCTCTGAGGAACCATTTTCAGACTCCCAGACAGAGAGACTGTGGGTACAGTCTTTGACGGACATGGTCCGCTCGGCATTTAGTTTGCCATTGCCAGAACTTCAGGTTCCTCCGGTATCCTCTCTGGGCTCTTTGAAAGCCCCGTTAAGCAACGCAGTTTTTCCGGTCCATCCTCTCTTGGAGGAATTGATCTTTCGGGATTGGGTACGGCCGGACAGGGTTTTTCTGCCACCGAAAAGATTTGCGGTCATTTATCCCATGGAGGAAAAATTCTCCAAGAAGTGGAGGCTCCCAGTAGTGGATGCAGCCATCTCATGTGTGAATAAATCACTAACTTGCCCGGTGGAAAACATACATATGTTTAAAGATCCGGTTGATAAAAGATTAGAGACACTTTTAAAAGCATCCTTTGCTACGGCAGGAGCAGTGGTGCAGCCAGCGGTAGCTGCAATTGGAGTTTGTCAGGCATTAAAAGACCAGACAAAAGAGATGTTAAAGGACATGCCTACCCAACAAGCAGAAGAGTTTGCTGACATTCCCAGAGCTCTGTGTTTCGCGGTAGATGCTATAAAAGATTCCATCCAGCAGGCTTCTCGTTTATCACTATGTTTGGTACACATGAGAAGGCTCTTATGGTTGAAGAACTGGGCGGCAGAACCCCCATGCAAAAAGCTTCTGGCAGGATTTCCCTTCCATGGAGGACGACTCTTCGGAGAAGATCTGGATAAATATATTCAGACTATTTCAAATGGCAAGAGTACCCTTTTACCGGTCAAAAAGACATTCCGGGCTCCTACATTTAAAAGGCAGCTTTTTCCTGTCTCGGGGCCCTCTAATTCCAGGCAGTATCGACGGCCGCCTGCACGATCCAACGTTAACAGTAGATCGCAGGGACAGACCCCTGGGGGTAAGAAGCCGTGGTATCGCAAGCCGTCAAAGACAGCCCCTAAGTCTGCCTTATGAAGGGGCGCCCCCACTCTCACGGGTGGGGGGAAGGCTTCGTCTCTTCTCAGAAGTTTGGGAAGCCAAGATCCCCGACAATTGGGCCCGGGCATCTGTAACCACAGGTTACAGATTGGAGTTTCTAAGATATCCTCCGCCTCATTTTCAAGAATCAAGGCTACCAAGGGATCCAGCAAGGAAGGCCTCAATGCTGGCAGCTTTGGATCACCTGCTTTGCCAGGACGTAATTATAGAAGTGCCAGCCCAAGAGCAAGGCCTAGGTTTCTATTCCAATCTCTTTGTCATACCAAAGCCCAACGGCGATGTCAGGCCAATCTTGGACCTAAAGAGGTTAAACGCTTATCTAAGGGTGCGGTCCTTCCGGATGGAATCCATCCGGTCAGCAGCCGCCGCGCTTCAGAAAGACGATTTTCTGGCCTCCATAGACATAAAAGATGCTTACCTTCATGTACCAATCTTTCAGTCGCATCAAAGGTTTTTACGCTTCGCGGTGGGGCAGCGACACTTCCAATTCAGGGCGCTCCCTTTCGGGCTGGCCACGGCCCCCCGGGTATTCACGAAGATCCTAGCCCCAGTTCTGGCCAATTTAAGGATCCAAGGAGTCACAGTCCTAGCATACTTGGACGACCTTTTAATCATAGATCACTCACGGACGGGTCTGCAAAAGGCAGTAAACCTCACGGTTCGGTACCTCGAAGAATTCGGCTGGGTCCTAAACCAGGGAAAGTCAGCATTTCAGCCTACAAAGCAGTTGGAATACCTCGGCATGAGGTTAGACACAGAACATCAAAAGGTGTTCCTGCCCCTTGTAAAGATCAAGGCGATCAAGGGGTTGGTTCAGTTGGTTATAAACAAGAAAAGACCAACTATTCGCCTGTGTATGCGATTACTAGGCAAGCTAGTGGCCACATTCGAGGCAGTACCATACGCTCAGATCCACACTCGTGTCCTACAGGCAGCCATTCTAGCAGCCTGGGGCAAGAGGGCACATGCCTTAGAGTCCCCTTTGACGCTATCATCAAGGGTCCGACAGAGCCTGGCCTGGTGGTTGAACCCTCAGAATCTTCTAAAGGGAAGATCCTTCAGCCCTGTTGTCTGGAAGGTAGTTACCACAGACGCCAGCCTGGCAGGCTGGGGGGCGGTCTTCGAAGGGTTCTCCCGCCAGGGAACTTGGGTGAAAGCAGAGAGGCAGCTCCCCATCAATATCTTGGAAATCAGAGCTGCTCGCCTAGCCCTGTTGGCGTGGACCTCCAGATTAAAGGGGTTCCCGGTGAGAATCCAGTCAGACAATGCCACGGCGGTGGCATACATAAACCACCAAGGGGGAACCAGGAGCCAGGCCGCTCAAAGGGAAGTGAACTTGATTTTTCAATGGGCAGAGGTTCATGTACCCTGCATTTCAGCGATATTCATTCCCGGAGTGGACAACCTGCAGGCAGACTTCTTAAGTCGCCAGAGTCTGTTGCCAGGGGAGTGGTCTCTGCATCCCCAGGTCTTTCAGACAATCTGCCAGAGGTGGGGAACGCCAGACGTAGATATAATGGCATCCAGGTTCAACAAGAAACTAGACAGGTTCGTGTCGCGAGCGAGGGATCCTATGGCCTGCGGAACCGATGCGTTGGTTTGCCCTTGGCATCAATTCAAACTTCTATATGCATTCCCTCCACTACAGTTACTCCCCCGCCTGTTGCGCAAGATCAGAGTGGAGCACAAGCCAGTCATTCTAATAGCTCCAGCTTGGCCCCGGAGGGCTTGGTACTCACTAGTCCTGAATATGGCAGTGGGAGACCCTTGGACTCTTCCTCTACAACCAGACCTACTCTCACAAGGCCCGATCCTCCACCCTACATTACAGCGTCTAAATTTGACGGCCTGGAGGCTGAATCCCTGATTCTCAGGGGTAGGGGTCTGTCTAAGCAGGTAATCCCTACCCTGATTAAGGCTAGAAAGCCGGTCTCCAGGGTAATTTATTACAGGGTGTGGAGGAACTATATAGGCTGGTGTGAATCCAAAAGATGGAATTGCCGCAAATATACTATTGATAGGGTGTTAAGTTTTCTCCAGCTAGGAGTGGATAAAGGCCTGGCACTAAGCACAATCAAAGGACAGATCTCAGCTCTGTCAGTGTGGTTTCAGAGGCCGCTGGCCACCCACTCGCTGGTAAAGACCTTCTTACAGGGGGTCTTGCGTATTAATCCTCCTGTCAAGTCACCAGTTTGTCCTTGGGACCTAAATCTTGTCCTGTCCACTCTACAGAAACAGCCTTTTGAGCCTTTGGCTGAGATTCCTTTACTCTTACTGACAAGAAAATTGGTTTTCTTGGTCGCCATAGTTTCGGCCAGGAGAGTGTCAGAATTAGCAGCCTTATCGTGTAAGGAACCATATCTTGTTCTGCATAAGGACAGGGCAGTTCTCCGGCCCCATCCTTCCTTTCTACCAAAGGTTATATCCAAATTTCACTTAAACCAGGATTTGGTACTTCCATCCTTCTTTCCAAAACCTACATCTAGAAAGGAGGGGTTGCTGCATACCTTGGATATTGTCCGGGCCATGAAGGCCTATCTTAAAGCTACGGAAAAGATCCGGAAAACAGAGGTGTTATTCGTTCTACCAGATGGCCCCAAGAAGGGGCAGGCAGCTGCAAAATCCACCATCTCGAGATGGATTAGACAATTAATCATTCAAGCCTACGGATTGAAGAGGTTGCCCCCTCCGTTGTCGGTAAAGGCCCATTCTACCAGGGCCATGGGCGCCTCTTGGGCAGCACACCATCAGATCTCTATGGCTCAGATATGCAAGGCGGCAACGTGGTCATCAGTCCACACGTTTACAAGGTTTTATCAACTAGACGTGAGAAGAAATGCGGATACTGCCTTTGGTCAGGCAGTACTACAGGCTGCAGTTTGAAATCCTCAGGATCAGAAACACCCTTGGTTATATATAAAAAAAAAAAAAAAAAAAAAAGGTTCTTCTTTCTTGACTAATTTGGAAATATTATTATGATTTGAGTTTAACTCTAAAATTGAATCCTTCTTTGGAAGATGTCTCCCTCCCCTCATTAAAGCATTGCTTTCGGACATCCCACATAGTAATGAATATGCCGCTCTGTGTCCCGTGATGTACGAGAAAGAAAAAGGGATTTTTAAATACAGCTTACCTGTAAAATCCTTTTCTTGGAGTACATCACGGGACACAGAGCTCCCACCCCTCTTTTGGGTGACCATTTTGGGAGGCATACTGCTTGCTACAAAACTGAGGGACTCCCTCTAGGGGAGGGGGTTATATAGGGAGGGGACTTCCTGTTTGAAGATTGCCAGTGTCCACACCTGAAGGTACTCCATATAACCCACATAGTAATGAATATGCCGCTCTGTGTCCCGTGATGTACTCCAAGAAAAGGATTTTACAGGTAAGCTGTATTTAAAAATCCCTTTTTTTCACTTTTACCTCCAGGCAAGCCTATAATAAGGCTTACCTGTAGGTAAAAAGAATATCTCCTAAACCTGTACGGTTTAGGAGATATTCCCCTCGCAATGCGCCGCTGATTGCAGCGGCGCAGGGGGAATCCACGGCGAAAGGACCGGCATCCGCCGGACCCTGCTGACCCATCGCCGCTCCAGCCAATCACAGCGCTGGAGCGCCGATACCCGGAAGACACGCCGAGTCAAGATGACATCTCGCTCGGCGTGGACCAGGTAAGTTCTACTTTCCTCGTTCAGAGGTAAGAATTTCATAATAAGCTAGTATGCAGTGCATACTAGCTCATTATGTCTTTTGCCTTGCAGGTTTAAAAAAAAAAAATGTATATGTGGTTTACAACCGCTTTAAGTTCTGCTATAAAAGTGCAAGTATAACTAAGATGTACAAAATCGTTTAGGGCCCTTTCACACGGTGCGGACCTTTTTTCGGTCCGCTCCGTGTGTGTCCGTCGGCTCAGCGGGGGGTCCCGCTCAGCTGTCGGCGGACAGGGCGGTCCCCGCACACTGTGCAGGGACCGCCCTGTCTCTCCTCCGCTATCCCCTATGGGGAATTGGATGGAAACGGACCGTCTGTCCATTTGCATCCGATCCGATCGGATAGGGTTTTCTTCCATCCGCAAAACGGATCCAGACGGACGCGGATCGTAGGCGGACGTTAGTGGATGCATCATCCGCTAACGGATCCGCTCCCATAGGGCCCCATTCTAAGTCCGTTTACGGACTTAGAAAAAGCGGACCGTTCGTCTGCACGTGTGAAAGGGCCCTTAGAATGCCCAGAAGACAAACTTTAGGGGTACTTGGGGCTTGAAGACCCAGGTGGGTTTCTCTCTCTTCTCTCCTAAATGCACAAGTGATGGGGCCTCTAAATGCTGTAAGCACCTTTGTGTGCAGGGACACATAAGCTAACACAGAAGGGCATTTAGAAATCCAAAAAAAAAAGTCAAACACCATTTAACAGCTGCGTTTTTAACGTCCAGGCCTAATGGTCACCCACTCGCAAATATATATATCGGGGTGAGGTTCTCTGAGCAAAAAAATAAGTAAAAAAATATAATATAATAAACTGATCAGCAAAGAGAAAAGTGCTGATCTAGAAACCAGAATAATTGAGCCCCGGGAATAACCGACCGATTAAATTACTGCAGATTTTCCTTGTGTGTTTTATTTTTATTTGTTTGGTTTTTTTGTTTTAAAAATAACAAACATACTTGCCTGCTCCGTTTGTAGTGGATTTGCACAGAGCAGCCCAGATCCTCCTCTACTCGGGTCCCTCATCTGCTCTCCTGGCCCTCCCTCTTTCCCAGTGCCCCCACAGCAGAAAGATTGCTATGGGGCACCCGAGTTCAGCTGCTCTGTGTATCCATTTAGACATGGATCTAGTGGTGCAACGGATCGTCATTGATCCGAACCGAAAAACATTGATCCGAACCGCACACACGTGATCCGAGGATTGATTTCTGGAAAAAAAAGTTGTTGCGCATGTTCATTCCACACACATCGTGGTCAGGGCGAGCGGAGGAACTTGAACGCCTTGCGTTATTTAAATCCCCTGTATAGGAGCATTTTGGCTTCCCTGTCAAATAGTGGTGCAATGGATCACAGTTGATCCGTGATCCGAACAGGTCACCCCCTTCGGATCGGCACACATTGTGATCCGCGGATTGCAGCGGCCCCGGAACTAGGCTGAAGCTGCGGCCTTTCCTGGAGCCATAACATTAGGAAAGGCAGCGGTTTCGGCCTAGCTCCGGAGCCGTGGCCATCTTGGTACACCTGGCGGCTACCCTCCTCTCTGTTTACACCCACAGAGAAGGAGGAGCCAGCACTCATTGGACACACCGCTGGGGGGGTCTGCCTGTACTACCTGGGGCGGGGTCTGCCTTTACTACCTGGGGGGGTGCCTGTACTGAGAGGAGGGGGTGTCTGCACTGATGCGGGTGTCTGCACCGAGGGGGGTTCTTTACTGAGGGAGGACTATAGTTGGTGGGAGGGGGGGGGGGTGACACCACTGCCCCTGTGGGGGAGATGTGGATATTACAGTGGGGGGGGGGATGTGGATATTACATTGGGGGAGATTTTTTCTTTTTTTTTTTGCCGATCCGAAAAATTATCCGACCTGTAACTCTGGGAAACGATCCGAACCGTGAGTTTTTTGAGCCGTTGCACCCCTACATGGAGCTGTGGCTTGGCCCTGCTTACTGACTTTGACAGCAGCAGGAACCAGTGGCGCCCACTGCTGTGTCTCGGCTAATCGGGAGGGAGAGTCCCGGACACCCGAGGCTCTTGTGCAACATTGCTGAACTAAAATGGGGCTTAGTATTAGGGGGGCTAAGGAGGGCTGAAGATGGATGGAGCCAAATACAGGCAATCCTAGAAGAAAACTTGTTCAAGTTTGCAAAAGACTTGCGTCTGGGTTCACCTTCCAGCAGGACAACGGCCCTAAACATACAGCCAGAGCTACAATAGAATGGTTTAGATCAGTAGGCAGCCTTCGAGAGATGGAGATCTACTTGAACAACACTATTGAAGTCAAAGATCGCCTTTTTATAAATAAAAAATTAAAAATATATATATATATATATATATATATATATTTTTTACTCGTAACAAAAATAAGTATTGCAAGTAGGCCCAAAACAATTAATCGATAACTATTTAACATTTTTCATAATCGATTAATCCGACAGTAACATGGGTTAAAAAAAATGAAAATTGGCCCTTTATAGTACAGAAAGAGCAAATAATCACTACTGTTATTATATTAATAGGAAAAATCTTTGTACATTCGTTTCACTTGCTTTTAACAGTCAGTTTTAAAATAAAGACAACGTTGTATGGCCAGCATATAATATATTACGGTTCAGTTTGAAAAACAGTCTTTAACTCTTATTTTTTTATTTAAATAAAAAAATTTGATCTGAGTCTGATATTTACCAGATTCACCCTCTAAATATAGTATATCCACTTTCCCACCGCGCCATAAGCATTTTACTGCTACGGCGCGGTGGAGTTATCTTGGGACGACGTCCCTGGGACGTCGTCCTTCACTTCCGCGATTGCGCGTCCCCTGGGACGCGCTCGCGAAAGTGTCCGTGCTCGCCGGGTCTAGAAGACCCTGTGCATCACGGATCACGGTATATTGCCGCTGATAGCGCCCGTTTACCACGTGATCGTGCCGTCCAATGACGGCGCGATCACTTGTAAACAAACCGGCGTCATTTGATGACGCCGGTTCCTCCCTTTCCTCCCTCTCCTCTCTACCGTTCGGTACAGTGTGCGAGGAGAGGGGGGGGGGGGGGAGCGGGGTGTCAGCAGCTGAGCTGTGGCTGGATCTGTGACAAATGCAGTCACAGATCCAGCCATCCCTCAATCCATCCCAGCTCTGCAATCCCCCAGTACCCTGCAATCCCCCAGTACCCTGCAATCCCCCAGTACCCTGCAATCCCCAGTACCCAACAATACCCCAATACTCGACAATACCCCAATACCCTGCATGATACTTTGCAATACCCCAATACTCTGCAATACCGCCCATGGGGATTTTTAAGTAGCGAAGTTTGGTGCCATTCCACGAGTGTGCGCAATTTTGAAGTGTGACATGTTGGGTATCTATTTACTCGGCGTAACGTCATCTTTCACATTATGAAAAAAAATTGGGCTAACTTTACTGTTTTGTTTTGTTTTTAGCACAAAACAGTTTTTTTTTTAAAACACGCGTTCAATAAATTTCTGCAAAAATACCGTGCGAGATAAAAAGTTGTGACGGCCGGCATTGTATTCTCTAGGGTCTTTGCTAAAAAAGCATATATAATGTTTTGGGGTTCTATGTAATTTTCTAGCAAATAAATGATGATTTTTCCATGTAGGAGAGAAATGTCAGAATTGGTCTGGGTGTTCCAGAACGCCTGATGGCGTTCCCTGCATGTTGGGCCTCTGTATGTGGCCACGCTGTGTAAAAGTCTCACACATGGGGTATCGCAATACTCGGGAGGAATAGCAGAATGTGTTTTGGGGTGTAATTTGTGGTATGCATATGCTGTGTGTGAGAAATAACCCGCTAATATGACAGAAACAAGTTTTGTTTTTTTTGTTTTTTTACAGAATTTTCAGTTGTTTTTCTTTTATATCGCAAAAAATAAAAAACCCAGAGGTGATCAAATACCACCAAAGAAAGCTCTATTTGTGTGAAAAAAAGGACAAAAATTTCAAATGGGTACAATGTTGTATGATTGAGTAATTGTCATTCAAATTGTGAGAGCACCGAAAGCTGAAAATTGGTCTGGTTAGGAAGGGGGTTTAAGTGCCCAGTGGTCAAGTGGATATACAGTATATCTATTTTGTCAGTTATTCCCAGAGTGGATTAGAGATGATTTGTTCCCCTAATATAGTTGGTTATTTATATTTACCACTTCATAGGGATATTGAAGAATAAATTGTGTTTTTTTTTTTTTTTTTATCTTTAGATATTAACTAAATTATACACCACACTTTTTTTAAGGCTATTAACCGATTAATCTAAACAGTTGGCCAACTAATCGATTTATGAAAAAAAATCGTTCGTTTCAGCCCTCATTGAAGAGAGTGCAGGGTTTAGGAGTGCATCATGCAGAGAATGTGGGATTCAACAGTGAATGCAGGGTGCAGGGATCAGGCGTGTTTTTCTCTTTCTAGATGTGCAAAGCTGGTAGAGACATCCCCAAAAATACTTGCAGCTGTAATTGCAGAGAAAGGTGATTCTACAAAGTATTGTCTGGTTTGACTACAAACGCACGCCACATTTTTTTTCACATATTTAATTGTAAAATAATGGAAACTACTTTTTCCTTTTTTTTTTTTTTTTTACATATTTATTTGTAAAAAAAATTGTAAATGACTTTCTTTCTCGTACATCACGGGACACAGAGCGGCATATTCATTACTATATGGGTTATATGGAGTACCTTCAGGTGTGGACACTGGCAATCTCAAACAGGAAGTCCCCTCCCTATATAACCCCCTCCCCTAGAGGGAGTCCCTCAGTTTTTTCGCCAGTGTCTTAGGTGTTGGTCACGGAATAGCTTTGCTCCACATCCTTGGGATTAAGGGCGGGCTAACCGGATCTGTCCAAGGAGCCTCAGTGCCAAAGTGGACAGTACCCGGGCCCCAAACCGTGGGGTTTTGCCTATAATGCTCCTCTTTGGAGGGCTGGACCCTGGGCCCAGGACTTGGAGTTCGTAAAGACCATAAGTTCCTGTTTGCCAGGGTGCTATATAGGTCCAGGACAGTGGGTACCTTCATAGGACCCCAGGGCCTGAAGGTCTATTACGCTACCCACAGAGATGGGAGAAGATTGGATCGTTTTGCTAGACAAACATCCTGCAGCATGGAGCAGGTAAGAGGGGAGCCTGCGGGACTTGGTTCGACAGCAGGCTCTCCGGGGTAACCTAAAAGGGGGGTAGCCTAAGTATGCTCTGCATTGGCAACCTTGCTCACTATGTCTGAGAAGACAGGATGATCTCATTCCCCCATCACTAGGTTCCCCTGTCTAAGAAACAATTGTGTTTGCTAGCTACCTGCTGCTTTCTTCCTAGGGCTAGTAAGGACCCCTATGGGGCCTTTTGGAGAGTCCTACCTGGCCGGGGGTTTGATTCTGCCGCTTGGTACTGCAGTCCTGGGTCTCCAGCAGCGCGGCTCCTCCATGTTCTTCCTGCTCCGGTATACGCGCGCGTGCACGCGCACGTCTTATAGACGTTTTTCGCGCCGTTCGGAGGGGAGGGCGGGGGGGGGGGCGTGCCTGCAGCGTCATCAGGGGCGCGCCTTGTGCTGTTATAGATCAGCAGGCTTTAGTCAGTGCTCAGTCTGAGGCTGATCTGAAAGGGAGAGGACGCAGAGCGGCAGAACAGTGACTCCCGGTGGCGGAAGAGGGGTAGTACATGCTGGACTTGGTTCCAATGCTCTTCTGTTAAGCCAAAAAATCCCCCTTTTTGCAACAGGTTGGAGGCTGGCAAACTAAGTTTGGGGTCGCTGTATGTTATATATTTAAAAAAAAAAAAAAAAAAAAAGGACTTATATATTTAAAAAAAAAAAAAAAAAACATACGGGGCCCCATCAGTTTTTGGGCATTAGTGATCTATTGTCCCCTAAACCCTAGTTTTTGTACTCCTGGCCACTACAGTCTGCTGTTGTAGGCGGAGTCCCTCGATTTTGTATTATGGCTTCCAAATGTTCGGGGTCAAAGTGTACAAAAAAGACCAAAAAACAAAGGGGTTCCCCCTCTGATTCTGATGATATGCCGATACTTTCCCCGCAGCTTATTCCCATGAAGGTCGCCTTGGATGAGCCATTGGGGGGGTCTGGTGCTGAGGCTGGCCCAGATCAGCCCAGCCCTGTGTTTATCACAGAGGAGATGCTAGCTGTATCCCTAGTGGGGGCTAGAAGAGAGATTAGCAGCGTTGATCGCTAGATCTATTCCTGGCAAGAAACGGGCTAGATCCCCATCACCAAAAGGTGTATCCTCAGATGCTGAAATTCTCTCTCCGGAGGAATTGGAATCGCAGGAGGATCAACTAGACCTGAACCAAGAGGGTTCAGGGATTGAGGGATCTACCTCTGAGGAAACATTTTCAGACTCCCAGACAGAGAGACTGTGGGTGCAGTCTTTGACGGACATGGTCCGCTCGGCATTTAATTTACCATTGCCAGAGCCTCAGGTTCCTGCGGTATCCTCTCTGGGCTCTTTGAAAGCTCCTTTAAGCAACGCAGTTTTTCCGGTCCATCCTCTCTTGGAGGAATTGATCTTTCAGGATTGGGTACGACCGGACAGGATTTTTCTGCCGCCGAAGAGATTTGCGGTCATTTACCCTATGGAGGAAAAATTCTCGAAGAGGTGGAAGCTCCCAGTGGTGGATGCAGCCATCTCATGTGTGAATAAATCACTAACTTGCCCGGTGGAAAACATACAAATGTTTAAAGATCCGGTTGATAAACGGTTAGAGACACTTTTAAAAGCATCCTTTGCTACGGCAGGAGCAGTGGTACAGCCAGCTGTGGCTGCGATTGGAGTTTGTCAGGCGTTAAAGGACCAGACAAAAGAAATGCTAAAAGACATGCCTACCCAACAGGCAGAAGAGTTTTCTGACATTCCCAGAGCTCTGTGTTTTGCGGTAGATGCTATAAAGGATTCCATCCAGCAGGCCTCTCGTTTATCACTATTTTTGGTGCACATGAGAAGGCTCTTATGGTTGAAGAACTGGGCGGCGGAGCCCCCATGCAAAAAGCTTCTGGCAGGGTTTCCCTTCCATGGAGGACGACTCTTCGGAGAGGATCTGGATAAATACATTCAGACTATTTCAAGTGGCAAAAGTACCCTTTTACCAGTCAAAAAGACATTCCGGGGTCCTACATTTAAAAAGCAGCTCTTTCCTGTCTCAGGGCCCTCAAATTCCAGGCAGTATCGACGGCCGCCTGCGCGATCCAACTTTAACAGTGGATCGCAGGGACAGGCCCCTGGGGGTAAGAGATCATGGTATCGCAAGCCGACAAAACCAGCCCCTAAGTCTGCCTTATGAAGGGGCGCCCCCACTCTCGCGGGTGGGGGGAAGGCTTCGTTTCTTCTCAGAAGTTTGGGAAGCCAAGATCCCCGACAAATGGGTCCGGGCGTCTGTAACCACAGGCTACAGACTGGAGTTTCTAAAGTTTCCTCCGCCTCATTTTCAAGAGTCAAGGCTACCAAAGGATCCAGCAAAGAAGGCCTCGATGCTGGCAGCTTTGGATCACCTGCTTTGCCAGGACGTGATAATAGAGGTGCCAGCCCAAGAGCAGGGGCTAGGTTTCTATTCCAATCTCTTTGTCATACCAAAGCCCAACGGCGATGTCAGGCCAATCTTGGACCTAAAGAGTTTAAACGTTTACCTAAGGGTTCATTCCTTCCGGATGGAATCCATCCGGTCAGCAGTCGCCACGCTCCAGAGGGACGATTTTCTGGCTTCCATAGACATAAAGGATGCTTACCTTCATGTACCAATCTTTCAGTCGCATCAAAGATTTTTACGCTTCGCAGTGGGGCAGCGACACTTCCAATTCAGGGCGCTCCCCTTGGGGCTAGCCACGGCCCCCCGGGTATTCACGAAGATCCTAGCCCCAGTTTTGGCCAATCTAAGGATCCAAGGGGTCAAAGTCCTAGCATACTTGGACGACCTTTTAATCATAGATCACTCACGGCCGTGTCTGCAACAGGCAGTAAACCTCACGGTTCAGTACCTCGAAAGGTTCGGCTGGGTCCTAAACCGGGAAAAGTCAGCGTTCCAGCCTACAAAGCAGTTGGAATACCTCGGCATGAGGTTAGACACAGAACAGCAAAGGGTGTTCCCGCCCCTTGTAAAGATCGAGGCTATCAAGGGGTTGGTTCGGTTGGTTCAGTTGGTTCTAAGCAAGAAAAAACCAACTATTCGCCTGTGTATGCGATTACTAGGCAAGCTAGTGGCCACGTTCGAGGCAGTACCATACGCTCAGATCCACACTCGCGTCCTACAGGCAGCCATTCTAGCAGCCTGGGGCAAGAGAGCACATGCCTTGGAGTCCCCTTTGACGCTATCATCAAGGGTCCGACAAAGCCTGGCTTGGTGGTTGAACCCTCAGAATCTTCTAAAGGGAAGGTCCTTCAGCCCCGTTGTCTGGAAGGTAGTTACCACAGACGCCAGCCTGGCAGGCTGGGGGGCGGTCTTGGAGGGGTTCTCTCGCCAGGGAACTTGGGTGGAAGCAGAGAGGCAGCTACCCATCAATATCTTGGAGATCAGAGCTGCTCGCCTAGCCCTTCTGGCATGGACCTCCAGATTACAGGGGTCCCCGGTGAGAATCCAGTCAGACAATGCCACAGCGGTGGCATACATAAACCACCAAGGGGGAACCAGGAGTCAGGCCGCTCAGAGGGAGGTGAGCTTGATTTTTCAGTGGGCAGAGGTTCATGTACCCTGCATTTCGGCGATATTCATTCCCGGAGTGGACAACCTGCAGGCAGACTTCTTAAGTCGCCAGATTCTGTCGCCGGGGGAGTGGTCTCTGCATCCCCAGGTCTTTCAGACAATCTGCCAGAAGTGGGGAATGCCAGACGTAGATATAATGGCATCCAGGTTCAACAAGAAACTAGACAGGTTCGTGTCTCGAGCGAGGGACCCTATGGCCTGCGGAACCGATGCGTTGGTTTGCCCTTGGCATCAATTCAAACTTCTATATGCATTCCCTCCGCTACAGTTACTTCCGCGCCTGTTGCGCAGGATCAGAGTGGAGCACAAGCCAGTCATTCTAGTAGCTCCAGCTTGGCCCCGGAGGACATGGTACTCACTAGTCCTGAGGATGGCAGTGGGAGACCCTTGGACTCTTCCTCTACGACCAGACCTACTCTCACAAGGCCCGATCCTCCACCCTACATTACAGCGTCTAAATTTGACGGCCTGGAGGCTGAATCCCTGATTCTCAGGGGTAGAGGTCTGTCTAGGCAGGTAATTCCTACCCTGATTAGGGCTAGAAAGCCAGCCTCCAGGGTGATTTATTACAGGGTGTGGAGGAACTACGTAGGCTGGTGTGAATCCAAAAGATGGAATTCCCGCAAATATACCATTGATAGGGTGTTAGGTTTTCTCCAGCTAGGAGTGGATAAAGGCCTGGCTTTAAGCACAATCAAGGGACAGATTTCAGCTCTGTCAGTGTGGTTTCAGAGGCCGCTGGCCACCCACTCGCTGGTAAAGACCTTCATACAGGGGGTCTTGCGTATTAATCCTCCTGTCAAGTCACCAATTTGTCCATGGGACTTAAATCTTGTCCTGTCCACTCTACAGAAACAACCCTTTGAGCCGTTGGCTGAGATTCCTTTAGTTTTACTGACAAGAAAGTTGGTATTCTTGGTCGCCATGGTTTCGGCCAGGAGAGTGTCAGAATTGGCAGCCTTATCTTGTAAGGAACCATATCTCATTCTACATAAGGACAGGGCAGTTCTCCGGCCCCATCCTTCCTTTTTACCAAAGGTTATATCCAATTTTCACTTGAACCAGGATTTGGTACTTCCATCCTTCTTTCCGAAACCCACATCTAGAAAGGAGGGGTTGCTGCATACCTTGGATATTGTCCGGGCCATGAAGGCCTATCTTAAAGCTACAGAAAAGATCCGGAAAACAGATGTGTTGTTCGTTTTACCAGATGGCCCCAAGAAGGGGCAGGCAGCCGCAAAATCCACCATCTCGAGATGGATTAGACAATTAATCATTCAGGCCTACGGTTCTGAAGAGGTTGCCTCCTCCTTTGTCGGTAAAAGCCCATTCTACCAGGGCCATGGGCGCCTCCTGGGCAGCACACCATCAGATCTCTATGGCTCAGATATGCAAGGCAGCGACATGGTCATCAGTCCACACGTTTACAAGGTTTTATCAACTAGACGTGAGAAGGAATGCGGATTCAGCCTTTGGGCAGGCAGTACTACAGGCTGCGGTTTAAGATCCTCGGGATCGGGGGCACCCTTGGTTGTAAAAGGAAAAAAAAATATATTTTTCTTGACTAAGTTGGATTTATTATTATTATTTGAGTATACCTCTAAATTAAATCTCTTTTGAGAAGATGTCTCCCTCCCCTCATTAAAGCATTGCTTTCGGACATCCCATATAGTAATGAATATGCCGCTCTGTGTCCCGTGATGTACGAGAAAGAAAAAGGGATTTTTAAATACAGCTTACCTGTAAAATCCTTTTCTTGGAGTACATCACGGGACACAGAGCTCCCACCCCTCTTTTGGGGAACATTTTTGGGAGGCATACTGCTTGCTACAAAACTGAGGGACTCCCTCTAGGGGAGGGGGTTATATAGGGAGGGGACTTCCTGTTTGAGATTGCCAGTGTCCACACCTGAAGGTACTCCATATAACCCATATAGTAATGAATATGCCGCTCTGTGTCCCGTGATGTACTCCAAGAAAAGGATTTTACAGGTAAGCTGTATTTAAAAATCCCTTTTTTCCTTCCACTTCACAATTATGTGCCACTTTATGTTGGTCTATAACATAAAATTCCAATAAAATATATTTTTGACAAAATGTGGAAAATTTCAAGGGGTATGAATTTTTTTTCAAGGCACTGCACCTGCAAGGTGGGATGTAACTGGTAAACGTGTTCTACATCTTGATGCAGTTACTACTGTTTTTTTTTTTTTTTCACAATAAAATATTTATTGAAATATAATGAAAGTGTTAAGCCCCGTACACACAGCCGAGGTTCTCGGCAGAAACCAGCGAGAACCTCGCTGGGAGCCGCATTCTGCCGAGAACCTCGGCCGTGTGTACGCTCTCAGCGAGCCCCGCCCGTTGGGAAACCCGTCGAGCAAATAGAGTACAGGTTCTCTATTTGCTCGACGGCCCGTCGGGATGAATGGCTGGTTGCCTTTCCCGACGGGCGGGTCGCCGAATCTGACGGCCGGCAGAGAACCTCGCCGTGTGTACGCGGCATGACAGTAACATAAAAAGTCTTAATGATACATTGCATGATGAACTGATATAACAATTTGTGTGAACATAATATGTAATGCTCTACCGTATTTCCCCGAAAATAATCCCGGGTCTTATATTAATTTTGGCAACAAAAGATATACTAAGGCATATTTTCAGGGTAGATCTTGCCATGTAATGTGCTGTCATCTCTCCCTCTCTCTCCCTGCCCACAGGAATCCCCAGTGTGAACTGAGTTAAAATGCTTGTAAAATCCTATAATTCAATGTATGTGTCTCTGTAATATACTTGTCCCAAATACCTTAGTTATAGCGCCACTCTTTGCTTCTGTGACTTGCCGCTTATGTCCCCACAATTATATTACAGAAACACACATTGTACATTATATACTACTGTAATGGAGTGGATTATAGGGTTTTACAAGCATTTTAAACTAGGGCTTATTTTCGGGGTAGGGATTATATTGCAGCCCGCCTGGATAATAACGCTGGGTCTTATTTTCGGGGTAGGTCTTATTTTTGGGGAAAAACTGTACTATCGTCACTCTGTTTTCATAGTCCACTGAGTAAATGTAGTTTGAATCCAAACTAGATCTGGCTTACTTTACTATGTAATGTGCTGTAATCTTTGATGTGTTGCTGCATGGGTGGCTGTAACACAGAGGATTTTTTTTTTCTTTTTGTGTGTCGCTATTGGAGGGGAGAGGACAGGAACTGGTGAGATAAATTGCATTGTATATGTTTTAAGATATTTAGAATTTTTTTGAAATGCTGAAAATAATAATAAAAAAACACTGCTTTCTACTGTATATACTTTTGTATTACTTTGATATGTCCAAGCTTTCTAAAAGCTTGTCTTTTTATCTCCTAGGATGATGCAATGCCTCTCTTATTCAGAAAGATATTATTCAACAAAACATACATAGAACTGAAACGTAAGTACACACTGCAGTTTTTGTGTATAGGCTGTGTTTTCTGCATTCATTTTTGGTGGTTTTGTAAATTTATATGCCACTCATAAGGAAGTTTAAAGGTTTGGAGCAATTAGATAAAGGAAATATTGCATTTAATTGCAAAGTATTTGCAGTAGTACAGTTATTTACAATGAGTGGGATAGTGTGTATTTGCTGCTTGTGATGTGTCGCAATGGTCAATTACTTTAACACCACAGTTGTAACATGCAAACGTGTATTGTATTTAGGGCTGAAACAACTAATCGATTAATCGACAACTAATTATAAAATTAATCGATTTACTATTTTCATAATCGATTAAGCACTGCTTTTATAACAAAAACACCAATTGCTGCAAAAATGCATTACATGCTTCTCTTCAGCTTCTCCATTGAAGTATATTGAACCAAAAAAGCACTGTTTTGTGTTTAAAAAAAAAAAAAAAAGTCCTTGCCCTTTCCAAATATGCAGCAGCTGAAAAAATCCTGGATGTGAACGTGTCCCATAGGAAAACATGTAAATGAACTGTAGCATGTTTCTGCAAAAAACAGAGGCGTGACCCAGGCCTGAGATGTTTAGTAACATAAGGGGGTTAACAAAAAATAAATAAAATTAGTACAAGAAGAGCAAATAATTGCTTCATGTTTTACTGTAGGACAGTAATATTTACAGTAGCCATTTGCTATTTTTGTACAATAAAAGGGCCAATTCGTTTTTTTTAACCTCTTTATGTTACTGGCCGATTTAATCGATTTATGAAAAGAGTAATCGATTTAATTTCATAATCAATTAGATGTCGATTAATCGATTAGTTGTTTCGGCCCTAAACTCCATGCTTCACAGTGGGGATGGTATTCTTGTCACTATAGGCCTTGTTACAGAATACTTTGTTTATTTTTGACCCATCTCCAAACATAGCGCGTATGGCTGTAACCATAAAGCTCTATTTTGGTCTCGTTTCAAATGACAGTATGCCAGAAGCTGTGAGGCGTGTACAGGTGTTGTTGAGCATATTGTAACCGGGCTTTTTGTGGCATTGGTGTAGTAAAGGCACTGCGCCCGAGCCCACCCACTTGTGCGATTAGCCAATCAACATTCGATATTGTCTTCCTGCTTCTCCTTTCTGGCCAACCAGGACAGGAAACAGATCTTAAGACCGAATTGGCCAAGAGGAGAAGCCGCCCGCGACCTGGATGGTGTAAGTGCAAACCTGGTGGGGGGGGGGGGTTGTTTGGCACCCCCCAAAAAAATGGAGTCACCACTTCCACTGATGCCAATGGTGGTGCATTATTCCTTTGTCTGACACCAATGATGGGGCACTACTAATTCCACTGACACCAATGATGATGTACTATTCATTCTACTGAAACCAACACTGGGGTGCTATTCCTCCCATTGAAATCAATGATGGTGCGCTATTCGTTCTACTAAACCAGCAATAGGGCACTATTCCACCCTCTAATACCAAAGATGCATTGTTTACTCCCACTGATGCCAGGATCATTTTCTTTCTCGTACATCACGGGACACAGAGCGGCATATTCATTACTATGTGGGTTATATGGAGTACCTTCAGGTGTGGACACTGGCAATCTCAAACAGGAAGTCCCCTCCCTATATAACCCCCTCCCCTAGAGGGAGTCCCTCAGTTTTTTCGCCAGTGTCTTAGGTGTTGGTCACGGAATAGCTTTGCTCCACATCCTTGGGATTAAGGGCGGGCTAACCGGATCTGTCCAAGGAGCCTCAGTGCCAAAGTGGACAGTACCCGGGCCCCAAGCCGTGGGGTTTTGCCTATAATGCTCCTCTTTGGAGGGCTGGACCCTGGGCCCAGGACTTGGAGTTTGTAAAAACCATAAGTTCCTGTTTGCCAGGGTGCTATATAGGTCCAGGACAGTGGGTACCTTCATAGGACCCCAGGGCCTGAAGGTCTACTACGCTACCCACGGAGATGGGAGAAGATTGGATCAGTTTGCTGGACAAACATCCTGCAGCATGGAGCAGGTAAGGGGGAGCCTGCGGGACTTGGTTCGACAGCAGGCTCTCCGGGGTAACCTAAAAGGGGGGATAGCCTAATGCTCTGCATGGGCAACCTTGTTCACTATGTCTAAAGAGAGACAGGATGACACCTTTTCCCCCCCATCACTAGGTCCCCCTGTCTAAATATGTGTGCTAGCTAAACCTGCTGTTTCTTCCTAGGGCTAGTAAGGATCCCTAGGGGCCTTTGGAGAGTCCTACCTGGCCGGGGGTTTGAATCTGCCGCCTGTTTCTGCGTTCCTGGATCTCCAGCAGCGCGGCTCCTCCATGTTCCTCCTGTTTTCCGGCATACGCGCGCGCGTGCGCGCGCTCTTATGGACGTTTTTCGCGCCGTTCACACAGGAGGGCGGGGGGGGGGCGTGCCTGCGGCGTCATACAGGGGCGCGCCTTTGTGCTGTTATAGACAGCAGGCATTGTCAGTGCTCAGTCTGAGGCTGATTTTCAGAGGAGAGGACGCAGAGCGGCAGAACAGTGACTCCCGGTGGCGGAAGAGGGGTAGTACATGTGGACTTTGTTCCAATACCTTTTTGTTAAGCCAAGAAATCCCCCTTTTTTTGCAGCAGGTTTGGAGGCTGGCAAACTTAGTTTGGGGTCACTGTATGTTGTCAAAAGAAAATATATAATATATTAAAAAAAAAAAAAAAAAAAAAGAACATACGGGATCCCATCAGTTTTTGGGCATTAGTGGTCTATTGTCCCCTAAACTCTGATTTTTGTACTCCTGCCCACTACAGTCTGTTGTGTGGGCGGAGTCCCTCGATTTTGTATTATGGCTTCCAAGGGTTCGGGGTCAAAGGGTACAAAAAAGACCAAAAAACAAAAGGGTTCCCTTTCTGATTCTGATATGCCGATACTTTCCCCGCAACTTATTAATTTAAGAAGCGCCTTGGATGAGCCATTAGGGGGATCTGGTGCGGAGGCTGGCCCAGATCAGCCCAGCCCTGTGTTCATCACAGAGGAGATGCTAGCCGTATCCCTAGGGGGGCTAGAAGAGAGAATAGCAACATTGATCGCTAGAGCTATTCCTGGTAAGAAACGGGTTAGATCCCCATCACCAGGAGGTGTATCCTCAGATGCTGAGATTCTCTCTCCAGAGGAATTGGAATCACAGGAGGATCAACTAGACCTGAACCAAGAGGGTTCAGGGATTGAGGGATCTGCCTCTGAGGAACCATTTTCAGACTCCCAGACAGAAAGACTGTGGGTACAGTCTTTGACGGACATGGTCCGCTCGGCATTTAGTTTACCATTGCCAGAGCCTCAGGTTCCTCCGGTATCCTCTCTGGGCTCTTTGAAAGCTCCGTTAAACACACAGTTTTTTCCGGTCCATCCTCTCTTGGAGGAATTGATCTTTCGGGATTGGGTACGGCCGGACAGGATTTTTCTGCCACCGAAAAGGTTTGCGGTCATTTACCCCATGGAGGAAAAGTTCTCCAAGAGGTGGAGGCTCCCAGTAGTGGATGCAGCCATCTCATGTGTGAATAAATCACTAACTTGCCCGGTGGAAAACATACACATGTTTAAAGATCCAGTTGATAAAAGATTAGAGACACTTTTAAAAGCATCCTTTGCTACGGCAGGAGCAGTGGTGCAGCCAGCGGTGGCTGCAATTGGAGTTTGTCAGGCATTAAAAGACCAGACAAAGGAAATGTTAAGGGACATGCCTACCCAACAAGCAGAAGAGTTTTCTGACATTCCCAGAGCTCTGTGTTTTGCGGTAGATGCTATAAAAGATTCCATCCAGCAGGCCTCTCGTTTATCACTATGTTTGGTGCACATGAGAAGGCTCTTATGGTTGAAGAACTGGGCGGCGGAGCCCCCATGCAAAAAGCTTCTGGCAGGGTTTCCCTTCCATGGAGGACGACCTCTTCGGAGAGGATCTGGATAAATATATTCAGACTATTTCAAATGGCAAAAGTACCCTTTTACCGGTCAAAAAGACATTCCGGGCTCCTACATTTAAAAGGCAGCTCTTTCCTGTCTCGGGGCCCTCAAATTCCAGGCAGTATCGACGGCCGCCTGCACGATCCAACGTTAACAGTAGATCGCAGGGACAGACCCCTGGGGGTAAGAGGCCGTGGTATCGCAAGCCGTCAAAGACAGCCCCTAAGTCTGCCTTATGAAGGGGCGCCCCCACTCTTGCGGGTGGGGGGAAGGCTTCGTTTCTTCGCAGAAGTTTGGGAAGCCAAGATCCCCGACAAATGGGTCCGGGCATCTGTAACCACAGGTTACAGACTGGAGTTTCTAAGGTATCCTCCGCCTCATTTTCAAGAATCAAGGCTACCAAGGGATCCAGCGAGGAAGGCCTCAATGCTGGCAGCTTTGGATCACCTGCTTTGCCAGGACGTAATTATAGAAGTGCCAGCCCAAGAGCAAGGCCTAGGTTTCTATTCCAACCTCTTTGTCATACCAAAGCCCAACGGCGATGTCAGGCCAATCTTGGACCTAAAGAGGTTAAACGGTTACCTAAGGGTTCGTTCCTTCCGGATGGAATCCATCCGGTCAGCAGCCGCCGCGCTTCAGAAGGACGATTTTCTGGCCTCCATAGACATAGATGCTGCTTACCTTCATGTACCAATCTTTCAGTCGCATCAAAGGTTTTTACGCTTTGCGGTGGGGCAGCGACACTTCCAATTCAGGGCGCTCCCCTTCGGGCTGGCCACGGCCCCCCGGGTATTCACGAAGATCCTAGCCCCAATTCTGGCCAATTTAAGGATCCAAGGGGTCACAGTCCTAGCATACTTGGACGACCTTTTAATCATAGATCACTCACGGCCGGGTCTGCAAAAGGCAGTAAACCTCACGGTTCAGTACCTCGAAGAATTCGGCTGGGTCCTGAACCGGGGAAAGTCAGCGTTCCAGCCTACAAAGCAGTTGGAATACCTCGGCATGAGGTCAGACACAGAACATCAAAAGGTGTTCCTGCCCCTTGTAAAGATCGAAGCTATCAAGGGGTTGGTTCAGTTGGTTCTAAACAAGAAAAGTCCAACTATTCGCCTGTGTATGCGAGTACTAGGCAAGCTAGTGGCCACATTCGAGGCAGTACCATACGCTCAGATCCACACTCGCGTCCTACAGGCAGCCATTCTAGCAGCCTGGGGCAAGAGGGCACATGCCTTAGAGTCCCCTTTGACGCTATCATCAAGGGTCCGACAAAGCCTGGCCTGGTGGTTGAACCCTCAGAATCTTCTAAAGGGAAAATCCTTCAGCCCTGTTGTCTGGAAGGTAGTTACCACAGACGCCAGCCTGGCAGGCTGGGGGCGGTCTTCGAGGGGTTCTCCCGCCAGGGAACTTGGGTGAAAGCAGAGAGGCAGCTCCCCATCAATATCTTGGAAATCAGAGCTGCCCGCCTAGCCCTTCTGGCTTGGACCTCCAGATTAAAGGGGTTCCCGGTGAGAATCCAGTCAGACAATGCCACGGCGGTGGCATACATAAACCACCAAGGGGGAACCAGGAGCCAGGCCGCTCAGAGGGAGGTGAACTTGATTTTTCAATGGGCAGAGGTTCATGTACCCTGCATTTCGGCGATATTCATTCCCGGAGTGGACAACCTGCAGGCAGACTTCTTAAGTCGCCAGAGTCTGTTGCCAGGGGAGTGGTCTCTGCATCCCCAGGTCTTTCAGACAATCTGCCAGAGGTGGGGAATGCCGGACGTAGATATAATGGCATCCAGGTTCAACAAGAAACTGGATCCTATGGCCTGCGGAACCGACGCGTTGGTTTGCCCTTGGCATCAATTCAGACTTCTATATGCATTCCCTCCACTACAGTTACTCCCGCGCCTGTTGCGCAGGATCAGAGTGGAGAACAAGCCAGTCATTCTAGTAGCTCCGGCTTGGCCCCGGAGGACTTGGTACTCACTAGTCCTGAAGATGGCAGTGGGAGACCCTTGGACTCTTCCTCTACAACCAGACCTACTCTCCCAAGGCCCGATCCTCCACCCTACATTACAGCGTCTAAATTTGACGGCCTGGAGGCTGAATCCCTGATTCTCAGGGATAGAGGCCTGTCTAGGCAGGTAATTCCTACCCTGATTAGGGCTAGGAAGCCGGTCTCCAGGGTGATTTATTACAGGGTGTGGAGGAACTACGTAGGCTGGTGTGAATCCAAAAGATGGAATTCCCGCAAATATACTATTGATAGGGTGTTAAGTTTTCTCCAGCTAGGAGTGGATAGAGGCCTGGCACTAAGCACAATCAAGGGACAGATCTCAGCTCTGTCAGTGTGGTTTCAGAGGCCGCTGGCCACCCACTCGCTGGTAAAGACCTTCTTACAGGGGGTCTTGCGTATTAATCCTCCTGTCAAGTCACCAATTTGTCCATGGGACTTAAATCTTGTCCTGTCCACTCTACAGAAACAGCCTTTTGAGCCGTTGGCTGAGATTCCTTTACTCTTACTGACAAGAAAGTTGGTTTTCTTGGTCGCCATAGTTTCGGCCAGGAGAGTGTCAGAATTAGCAGCCTTATCGTGTAAGGAACCATATCTCGTTCTGCATAAGGACAGGGCAGTTCTCCGGCCCCATCCTTCCTTTCTACCAAAGGTTATATCCAAATTTCACTTGAACCAGGATTTGGTACTTCCATCCTTCTTTCCAAAACCTACATCTAGAAAGGAGGGGTTGCTGCATACCTTGGATATTGTCCGGGCCATGAAGGCCTATCTTAAAGCTACAGAAAAGATCCGGAAAACAGATGTGTTATTCGTTCTACCAGATGGCCCCAAGAAGGGGCAGGCAGCTGCAAAATCCACCATCTCGAGATGGATTAGACAATTAATCATTCAAGCCTACGGGTTTGAAGAGGTTGCCTCCTCCGTTGTCGGTAAAGGCCCATTCTACCAGGGCCATGGGCGCCTCTTGGGCAGCACACCATCAGATCTCTATGGCTCAGATATGCAAGGCGGCAACGTGGTCATCAGTCCACACGTTTACAAGGTTTTATCAACTAGACGTGAGAAGAAATGCGGATGCTGCCTTTGGTCAGGCAGTACTACAGGCTGCAGTTTGAAATCCTCGGGATCAGAAACACCCTTGGTTATAAAAAAAAAAAAAAAAAAAAAGTTTTTTCTTGACTAAGTTGGAATTATTATTATGATTTGAGTTTATCTCTAAATTGAATCCTTCTTTGGAAGATGTCTCCCTCCCCTCATTAAAGCATTGCTTTCGGACATCCCACATAGTAATGAATATGCCGCTCTGTGTCCCGTGATGTACGAGAAAGAAAAAGGGATTTTTAAATACAGCTTACCTGTAAAATCCTTTTCTTGGAGTACATCACGGGACACAGAGCTCCCACCCCTCTTTTGGGTGACCATTTTGGGAGGCATACTGCTTGCTACAAAACTGAGGGACTCCCTCTAGGGGAGGGGGTTATATAGGGAGGGGACTTCCTGTTTGAGATTGCCAGTGTCCACACCTTAAGGTACTCCATATAACCCACATAGTAATGAATATGCCGCTCTGTGTCCCGTGATGTACTCCAAGAAAAGGATTTTACAGGTAAGCTGTATTTAAAAATCCCTTTTTTACTCCCCATAACCACAGTTTGGCCCCCCTAAATCTGGAGGATATTAAACTGGCCCTTTGTTTATAACGTTTGAAGACCCCTGTCATATACTATTGCTATACCATGAGAAGGTACCAATTATATAAGCTTAGTGCATACAATCTACATGGGGGGGGGGGGGATATACCATAAAGGTGCAATAGTGCCGTTAAGTATCAGTTTAGAAGTGGCAAAAGACACTTGGAACTTATAAAGTGTATATATCCGTACAGAGTTACAAACATTCGACTCAGACGACCCATACTTACAAATGGAGGAAGACAACAGGAAGTGGAAGATCTACCCCTAAACACTAAGCTTACACTATTGTTACCTTGTCATGGTATAGTAATAGTATGATAGAACTTTATCATATGCACAGTAGTACTTTTGAATTTTAAAGGGACAGTGCTCCCGCTTTAGTTTAAATAATTGTATTTATTCCTTTGACTGAATATGTACAACATAGCACTTGTTATTTTTTGATTATTTCAATACTTACTCTTTAGGACTAAAAAAAAGTTAATTGGCTGTATATTTCAGTATGATAGTTGGGGCCTTTATGTATCAACAGCAACAGGTTATAATCTGGTGTTCTCTCTGGTTCCTGGGAGCTCTCCAGCCCTCATGTAAATTATTCAGAATAATTTGTTTGGGAGACTCTGATATATATGTATTCATTCTCTTTCACAGTTCAGAACTTCCGGTGCCCCAAGCCTGTTAAAATTACTGTAACGTGGTATCTGATGCATTATGTTTGCTACAATAAATTTTCCACCCTTGAGGTAAGTGTTTTCACTGATTATATGTATATATATATAATTTTGCTTGCTGTTAAACAATAATTACAGGCGTAAGTCTAATTGTGCGCGTGCATTTCGATGCACGGCATCCCCAAAACGAGATACGCAAGAAATCTACTTTTTTTTTGTCCAGCGTAATTTCGTTAGACAGGCGCATCTGTCCACGCAAAACTGCGCTAGGCACACCATTGATTTGCTATTCAAATATGCTAATGAGGGAGTTACGGGGATCCACAAAAGAACGTTGGTGCAGCGCAGGCTACGCGCTGTGCGCAACAGCAAATTGCCCTGTCTAAAATTAGACCATATAAAATCTGGTCTAAAATTACAAAAGTCGTCTACATGTCAGATAAAGCAACACTGTTAGTGAGAAGCTGAGCAGTCACACATGTTGCCCAACAAACTGTATGCCAGTGGCATCCATGCTCATAGCTATACTACTGACTTTGGATGAGCAAAGAAGGAGGAGGGCACTGAGGAGGGCACAGGATTATTATTTTTTTTCTAAATTATTTTTTTTGCTTATATAAACTTTTTAATTTAATCTAATCTAATACAATATTCTTAGCTGATACAAGCCCCTCACTCTTCACTCTTCACGGGAGAGGATATATCACACACGCATAGACATCTATGGCATGAGTGATTCTGAGGTGTCTTGCATCTTCAGATTCACCCCTCATGCCATCATGGAATTAACCACAACCCTGCAGGAGGACATCACCAGCCCAACACATGACAATACCCATGACAGCTACATATACAATCAGAGCCCCATCCCCACAGATTGCGAACAGAACATGTATGGGGACAGCTGGCTGGTTGGTGAGTGACATGGGTGGCAGGCATGACTGCCCCCCCCCCATGATGCACACATCACAATTGGCACATGCACTACTAACATCCTCCTCTCTTTTCCCTTCAAGGTGACTCTGCATATGCACTGGGACCCCATCTCATGACCCCATCTCATGCCAGCTCACATTATGCATCTTTGCACGTTAAACACACACATTAATCATGGCACAATGAGAATGCATGCATGCACACCACTGTGGTCCCTAGCACACACACACCCCACATCCTCCATCACATTGGTTTGGCACCAGTCCACCATGCAGGACTTGTGAGCAGCAACGCCACGCCAAGGCTCCAATTATGTCACTGTACATTCATACACCATTCACACGGACCTGGGGATCACTTCTCCCTGGTCCTGGGGAACCCTTCTCCACCAAAATTGAGGGTGACACATCTTTTCCCGCAGGAATGTCACCCCCACATTCCCAAATCATACACAAACAGAACCAAAAAAAAAATGACCAGCAAAAATAAAAAATGGCCATCAAAAATATAATTTAAACAAAATAACAACAAAGAAAACACATAAAAGACAAAAATCACTCTGACACGTCACAAACAAACAAACAAACGCTAATAAACAACAGAACAATAGCACCTTGCTGTATAGGGAGGGATACAAAGGGATGTACTTTTGCAAAGGAAGTGCGTTTGTCTCTGTCTATTTATGCTGTTTGCGTAGTTCACTAATTTGCCCTAGTCCACTTCCAATTTCACTGATTGCGCCGTTCCCGAGTTGTGAGCATGCGCACAGAGGTGCTGACCATGGTCTGCTTCAAGCGCGCGTGCGCGAGCCGGCCGGCCCTTCATTTGCATGGGGTCACGGCTCATTTCAATGTAACACGCTCACGTCCTTCCCAATTTGTATTACTCCACCTTACGCCCCTGAAATAACGCAAATTTCTGCGTAAAAGCGACGAGAATAGGGTGATTGCGCCGCTACATTGCGCCAGTCTAACGTAAAGGCGGTGCGCTACGCCGGTCCAATAATGCGCAGATGTACCTGAATCTGGCCCTGTGTTTTTAAGGGCCTGGTAGCCCACCTTTAGTAAAACAGATTAACATAAAGACCACAAACTAGACCAGACAGGGGTTTTGGTTGCAGACAGCAGAAAGGAGTAACAAAAATGGCAAGACACCTGGCTTTCTTCAGCAGAACTTCTGTTCTTTAATAATGGGTCCCTCAGACCCAGACCCTCTTCAGTGCACATAGCTTCAGGCCTGTCAATGCACACTGTTCCTTCTTAAAGTGTAAGTAAACCCCCCTATCGTTTTCAGCCAAGGAAGCTGCCATCTTTGCCTCTGTTTAACCCACAACTGCCATAAGGCTGATCATGTGATCAGGTATAACACCAGCCATTGGATGGTTTAACAGTTTGGTTGAGAGCACAACCAATGGGAGTGTTACATTTCCGGCATGTGTTTTTATGGATGGATTTACTTCCGCTTTAATGCACACAATAGAACACTGTCTTCAAAATGGGATCTGGAGCCCTGAACTATTCTCGGTCCTTATATATATACATACATACACATACACACACATATACACATACACACACGATCTTTAACAAAATCCAGACCCTGAGTTGGAAAATTCTTCCCTCCAATGTACTTATAAATATCCAAACTACGGAGCCCAGTCTGAGAATACCAAGATCCAGTGAAAGGTGATCTCCGCTCAAAATCAATACTCCGGAGTCCCGCATTCTACAGATGTGTTCTTTTTTCAAACGTTTTTAGTTTCAGTGGCGGAGCCTTGTACTGTCACACTTCCATACATGGCAAATGACCCTGGAAGTTGAAAATTACTGAAGTAGGCAACTCTATTCCAGTAATCTCTACTAGCTTCCATGTCCTGTCCTGAAAGGCTGCACTTATGCTCACTGAACCAAGGTCGGCGGTTCAGCACAGGTGCTATTCAGTGAATGCTTTGCATGTTTTCAATGAATGCAAATCGTTCTCTGATTGGATGATGTCTAGAGGTGAGGTGGTGACTTCATGATCTCCACCTCGCCGTCTAGTCAGAATGCTGTACATGCAATCAGAAAATGCAAAGCAGTCTCTGAATGGCTGTTGTGCCAAATGGCCCACCCCCTGTGTTCTGATGGCAGCGGCTTGGCACGGGATCCCGAAGCAAGTTGAGATCACAGGAATAGCATTGTCTACTTCAGTGATCTCCGCTTCCAGGGGCATTGACCAGGTATGGCATATACCCTGTACATGGTTAAGACTGCAGGGCAGGATTTTTTCAGGCATTATTTAGGTGTAATTGTAGCTCTAAAACGCCTGAAAAATGCCTTGGTGTGAAAGGGGCCTAAGTAAGGCAAACTTATGCACATTAGTTAATGTTTGAAAAACAATTTGCAGCTATAAATATAGTACTCGGTATGAAAATCTTAGCAATCGGTTAAATGCATACTTAAAGTGAAACTGTGCCCATATCATGCACACTAAAGTACTTGTATATTCCAAGCAAACGGTAAAAGTACTTTAACCACTTGCCAACCCGCAGTACTTTTACCACCAAAAGAAAGCTCTATTTGTGGGGGAAATAAAAAAAAATTCATATGGGTACAATGTTGTATGACTAAGTAATTGTCATTCAAAGTGTGAGAGCACTGAAAGCTGAAAATTGCTCTGGTTAGGAAGGGGGTTTAAGTGCCCAGTGGTCAAGTGGTTAAACGGTTGATCCCATAAATGTGGAAAGACTCCTATACTGTTCAGGTGGATGAAACTTGATCTTTAAGACCCCTTTCACTTTGTGGAGCTTTTCAGGCGGTACAGCGCTAAAAATAGGGCTTTTACACTGAGGCGATGCGCTGGCAGGAGAGAAAAAAATCTCCTGTCAGCAGCATCTTTGGAGCGGAGAGGAGCGGTATGTATACCGCTCCTTCACCGCTCCTTCCCATTCACAACAATGGGAAACCGCGGCAATACCGTCCGCAATGCGCCTCTATAGACGGTATTAACCCTTTCACGGCCGCTAGCGGGGGTTAATACTGCACCGCTAACTGCCGCTACTCGCGGCAATTCCGGCAGTATAGCGCCGCTATTTTTCGGTATACTGCCAGCGCACCTCCACTGCCCCATGCCCCATGTGAAAGGGGCTTTAGGTGCAATATGATAAGGTTGGTACGCTTATCAGAAATGGTGGACTCATACTGTACAGCATAAGAGTCAAACAGGCAGTCATGAGGAATCACCTCAGCAAATCCTTCACAGCAAGGTTGACATTTGGAGAATAAACCCAATCCAATATTGGAGAGGATCCAACTTCAGAAGGCAGGCTCCAGAGTGTGTTGAAGGACCACGTTATATGTTGGGGTGTAACTAAGCTTGAAGGAAATTACGGTATTAATGTGGCTGCAGTTGATTAGAATACAAAGTATCAATCCATACATGGCCGGATTGCAGCCACTGCTCAGATCACACAACTACTCCCAGCACGTTCACAACACACACAAGGAGCGCTCATCCCTCTCTATATCCTCCAGTCTTACTTTACTGCTTTCAAAGTTTCCTGTTACCGTTGAATAGCTACAAAACGACTTCGATCTCATGTCAATGCTGACATCTGTCGCTCCATAGAGGTACATGGAGGGTCCCTTCAGTGATAGCAGAGAAATGAAGCAGCCAACAGAAATGACACTTGGTGTTCTTAACCACTTGGCCCCCTATGCCGCCGTCATTATTCTGCAGCAGGTCGGCACGATCCTGCGAACCGGCGTAGCTGTACGACGGTCCCTTTTAGGTAGGATAGCGGGTGTGGAGGCGCGCGCCCACTGCACTATGGGGGTGCCAATGCTTTTGACTGGCAGTCGCGATGACCGCCGGCCACAAGCAATCCCGGGCACGAGAGGCAGTAAACGCACACATCCCTGTTCTGTGAGGAGAGGAGATGCAGATCTTGAGTTTCTACAAGCTGGGAACTGTCATCTCCTATAGTGAGTCATCGCCCCCCCCCCCCATGGTTAGAACACACACTAGGGAACACAGTTAACCCCTTGATCGCCCCCTAGTGTTAACCGCTTTTTTTGACAGTGACATTTACACAGTAATCATTGAATTTTTTTGGCACTAATTGCTGTATAAATGCCAATGGTCCCAAAAATGTGTCAAAAGTGTCCGATGTGTCCGCCATAATGTCACAGTACCGATACAAATCGCAGATTACCACCATTACTAGTGTAAAAAAAATTGTCATAAACGTATCCCCTATTTTTGTAGACGCTATAACTTTTGCGCAAACAAACCAATTAATATTTATTGAGATTTTTATTACCAAAAATATCTAAAATACATGTTTTCCTAAACTGAGGAAAAAACTGACTTTTAAAAAAATAAAAAAATAAATTAAGGATATTAATTATAGTACAAAATATTGTGGTATAGTCGCTCTTTTTTTGTTGTTGTTTATAGCGCAAAAAATTAAAACCGCATAGATAATCAAACACCACCAAAAGAAAGCTCTATTTGTGGGGGGAAAAAAAAGAATTTAAATTTTGTTTGGGTAAAATGTCGCACAACCGCGCAATTGTCAGTTAAAGCGGCACAGTGCCGTATCCCAAAAAATCTTTTGCCACTGAAGTGGTTAAGACAAGTACACACTATAATATGCTCCATTCATATTTCATAACTATGGTTTACAACCCCTTTAAGTTAGATGTACCCTTTGTGCTGCTGTGTACTTTTTTTTATATGAAACCTTTCTCCTATGATGGTCCCTGCCCTAATCTTTCGGTGCGGCATGGGTTAATACAACTAAGGGACTGTCGCATGCTCTCCTCCAAAAGAGCCTGACTGTACCCACCATTGTTTTTTTTTTTTTTTTCAGATGTGTCAGAATAGAGGCATTGCAGTGGTAGGGTGGCCACATTTCCAAACAGCCATTCAGGGACCCCCTTCCCAAAAATCAGCTTGTGCTGTAATGAATCACAGCACAGCTGGGTTGGTGGATGCGCGCTCTACCCAGAAGCACTGATCACGCCCCCCAAACAAAGGCAGCCGCGTCGACACCTTACTCACTGACAGCACTTGTCCTGACTGGCCTGTCCTGTTTTATCTTGTTCCAACGCTGGCTTTACACCGCCCTGCTGTAATTAGACATAAGAGGTAGGATTTATGATTTCTCCAATCACAAGCAGGGGGCGGGGTTTGTGCCTCTCCAGACATTCCCAGCCAGGACAAGTGCTGTTAGCGAGTAAAGCGGTGATGTGGTGGCCTTATTTGGGGGCAGTGGATAGAGGGTTTGCTTCATTCTGGGACACTGTTTTGTCCTGGAATGAAGGTGCCCGGGACCTGGGACAGACCTTCAAAATGCAGGCAATCAGGGACACGTGGTCACCCTATGCGGTGGTCAATTATGAATGTGTCATTGTTCTCGGTTAGGTTTGTGATTATTGGTGATCACTTTCTTATATATATTTTAACTAATGTTTTACTTTGGGATTTAGATTCTACAAAACATTCTTTTTTACTTTATCAGGAGGCTCTTCAAAATGATGATGTGCACAAACATATACTGGATGGACAGAATAATGAAAATACTAAGGATATTTATTGTGAAAACGAAGCTCCCCCCATAACATTGCAAAATGTAAGTATGGTGTTATTCTCTGTTCAGAAAATGCAGCCATTTCTTTATATAGAAGAAGTAATGAAAGAAGCGTGTAGTCTGCAATTGCTGAGCTCTCTTTGCCTGGGTATCGGGATGACCCTCTTTTTCTCTGTTTTAGTGATTTGAAATAAATAAGCAGATAATGACTGACACTTATGCAACTTTTCTGATTCTGGGTCAATGATTCAGAACTTAGAAAAGTTAGTGGGTCAATGGAACAGTCATTCAGTTAAGTACACAGATCAGCAGTGGCAGCTGTGCCTTTCCCTACTTCCTGTGTCTTTTTCATGACAGGTTCACTTTTAAGGGGGACAGTTCTAAAAACAAGCATCCATTATCAATTGCAAAATAGAAGTATAAACCTCAGAAGCAGATGTTTACTTCTTAGACCCCTTTCACACTGGAGGCATTTTTTTCAGGCGCTTTAGCGCTAAAAATAGTGCCTGAAAAAAGCCTCAGATGCAATCCCAGTGTGAAAGCCCGAGTGCTTTCACACTGGGTGCTGCACTGGCAGGGCGTCAGGAGCACCGCTCCTAAAGCGCCCATGCCCATTGAAATCAATGGGCCGAGCTGTCGCTACAGCGGCGCTTTGCGGGCACTTTTAACCCTTTTTCGGCCACTAGCCTGGGTTAAGAGTGCCCTGCTAGCGGCCGAAAAGCGCCGCAAAAACGACGGTAAAGCTCCGCTACAAATACCAGCGTTTTACCGCCGACACCTGGGCTCTTTCAGTGTGAAAGCACTCTTACTGCTGTGATGTGTACAGGTATTTATGTGCAGCAACAATGCAACCCCTGCTACAAAAGAACTCAGAAGCGACATGTATGGCAACACTTTTGGATTCACAGCTGTCATTCTTAGGCTACTGGAGAACAATCTCTTCTTAATTAGCTGCATTGGAGGGCAGAGGAGTCATTGGAAATGGAGACCCTCAAAGTCTCTATAAAGAAATTGCAACCTACCTGGTGGGAAGGTTGCAATTTCTGGTGACTACACACTGGAGTCAGAGATTAAATAAAAACCTGACAATGGTCTTGGCCCCATGTTATTTTATATACAGGTTCTTGCATTTTTCTTTAGTGGACCTTTGTATTTAATACGCGTCCAATTAGCATCTTTGCTGAAGGCCTTCTGTTATAAAATAGTTTATATAATGAACTGTCTGACATTCTGCTTGGGTTTTACAATTTTCTTCTTTTTTGTCACAGACAAAGTTGCAAAATGCACAGCGCTCTGAAAACGAGGTATGTCGATTGTTTGCCGATCTTGTACTTTATCCTTTTAGCTGACATCTAGCATTATGAGGACATTGAAGATTTAATGACAAAACCTTTCTTTTTTTCATTGTGGGTGGAGCCAGGGTTATAACCCCTGTCCAGATTTTTTATTGTATTTTTGTTATCCATGTCATATTGGGGAGCTTTCGCTTCACTTCCTGTCCCAACTGCAAAATGAAGCGAGGAGTCCCTTGGTTGTCACAAGGGCCATTAGTACTAGTGTCCCCATTAGAAGATATCCTCTCTATTCCTGTTCTCGTGACGGCCCAAATTTTTGGAATTACTTGCCTACCGCCGTATAGTAAAATGACGGTGGAAGGCACCCTCCCTCCGGGTGGACATCATGTGACGTCCTTGTATTCCTGGGGTTCTAGCGAGAGCGTGCTCGCCGCATTACAGGGTACTTATCATGTGACGTCCTTGTATTCCTGGGGTTCTAGCGAGAGCGTGCTCACCGCCTCACAGGGTGCACGATTGCTCATCACAGAGCATGGACGTGGAGCTGTATGTGTAAACACAAAACTCCACATCCTGTCAGGGGAGAGGAGAACTGATTGTATGTTCCTTGTATATAGGAACAGCGATCGGTTTCCTCCTCATCCGTCCCCTCCCCCTACAGTTAGAAGCACTCACAAGGGCACGTAATAAACCCCTTGATCGCCCCCTAGTGTTAACCCCTTCCCTGCCAGTCACATTTATACAGTAATCAATGCATTTTTATAGCATCTATTGCAGGAAACAACGTACAGGTAAATTGTTTCGATCAGCAGAGCTACCCTACCGCAGTATATATGGGGTGGGCAGTCTTTGGTTAAAGTAGAACTATAGGCGTGTGTGTGTGTGTGTGTGTTTTTTCATCTAGGATAGAGTAAGGGAGGGTAATAACTTCTGTCAGGTTTTATTTTGTTACCGGTGTCTCATTGGGGATATTTACCCTCACTTCCTGCTCCGTGACCAAAACAGGAGATGAAGAGAAAATCCCTGCAAATTAAGAGAATTCAAAATAAACTGGGTCCGGCTAAAATATTCTTATACCAGTTTTATCTCAATTTCCTTCACTGAAGCCACCCCAG
The DNA here is from genome assembly GCA_029574335.1 of Rana kukunoris. Classification (NCBI taxonomy): domain Eukaryota; kingdom Metazoa; phylum Chordata; class Amphibia; order Anura; family Ranidae; genus Rana; species Rana kukunoris. Next base: position 456,487,762 of record CM056052.1, on the reverse strand, counting down.
GTACAAGGAGTATAAAAATCCAAAGTATAAATCCCAGCATGTCTCCCTCCTTGCATATTTTTTTATTAAGTAGGTAGGTAGTTGGAGATGTATCCAAAGGCATGTGTGAAAAATGCTGTAAAGCAAGAATGCTTTCAGAAATAGAAGTGGTAATTTAATTTTTATCAATTAACAAAATCGAAAATAAATGAAAAGACGAGGAATCCAAATTTATTATTTGGTGCGACCACCCTTTGCCTTCAAAACACCATCAATTATTCTAGGTACACATGCATGCAATTTTTGAAGGAACTCCGCGACTGACTTGTGCCATACATCTGGGGGAAAAAAAACACAGATCCTCTGTGGATATAGGCTGCTTCAAATCCTTCTGTCTTTTCATGTAATGTAGAGATCAGGGCTCTGTGGGGGGACAAACCATCACTTCCTGGGCTCCTTGTCCTTCTTTAGACAGAAGATGGTTCTTAATGACATTGGCTAAATGTTTGAGGCCGTTGTTCTGCTGCAGAATACAAATTTGGGGGCGATAACACGTTATACAGTCAAATATATTTTTTTTTCTGTTGACATGCTTCTAATTTGATGTTTCCCAATTAGTGTGATTGCTCAGAAGTAAAATCTCAAAAAAATTCAAAATAAAGCTGATTTATTTCTTTTTTTTACTTATGCCTCTTCTCTTGTTTTCTAGAATAAGACCAATCCTTTTTTTTCCAATTCAAAGGTAAGGAAAAAACAGGAATGCATGTTCTTATATGTGGAGACCTTGCTTGTTGGCGTAACAGATTTCATCTGCAAAATGTCAGCTGCTTCATGTTTAAAACAACCCCTGTGCTGATTTGTATATCAGAGAATTGTGGGATTTTTGGGTGCATATTAAATCAATAGGAAAAATGTATTAAAAAGTGTGTAGCGCTACCCCCGAAAGAGCCGCTGGTTGTTGTTTGGGATCAGCGTATTAAGTTACCCTGCAGTGTGTCTAGGGATAGTGACAGTGAGTAATAGCAGTGAGCGAATGTCCAGTCATCAAATGGGTTTTCAATTGCTTTATTTCAAGGCCCAACATGGCCAACATCAACAGGAGGTAGGATAGAAAAGGTTGATGAAGCAGTAGAGAACAGTGCGGTATCAGACCTGGATATCAAGGTCAGCAAACCTGCTTTCAGCTATATGTAGAACTCGTCGCCACTCCAGTCAGAGTGGGTGAATTGCTCCCGAACAGACTTCTGCCACAAGTCTGGCAGCTGAAACGTCACTTTTAGGTTGCTGAGAGGAACAGACTTCTGCCACAGGCCTAGTACTTCAGTACTTCAAAGAACAAATTGGATTTGAGCGAATCCTCCCAGTAAATGCACAAATGGTCACTGACTGACAGCTGTCATGTACCTGTCAAATCCTGGTGACCAGATCCCCCGATGGTTCGTTCAAGCCCTTTCGGATAACCTGCCTCCGTGTTCTTCTCAAGCCGATCCCCCACCGAACGGCTCACAGCCTGGGATCTTCTCAGTAAAGTTGGGGACCCAGTAAGTCACTGGGGCCCCCTCCAACATCTGGATGGGTCTCCATGGACCATGCAGCTCCGGCCAGGTGGGCCATGTGGTTGGGGTCTGTGGATGCCGCACCTGGAACGTGGACCCCGCGCAGAGAAGAACTGAAAAAATGGCCCCTGTCACAAATATACCCTTCCCCAGCATGCCCGCGAGGTCCAACTCCTCCAATTGGCGGCTGGGGAAAAGTGGCTCTGCCAGAACCCCTGTAGCGCCACCTGTTGCCTAGGGGTGGGATCGCACCCCTGGGATGCAGACTGACCTACAGGACAGTTCTGCAATGACAGCAGCCCATCAATTTTAACAAATTACGAACGGGAGCAAAATGGCTCTTCCATTCCCCTCCTAACTTTAGAGTAGTGCCCATACTGAAAGTAAGGGGGCGCTACAAGTGTAAATTTTATTAATGCATAAAAACAATGCAGTTGCATTAGGAAAGACTCATACAGTAAAGTCCCTAAGGCCCCTTTCACACTGGGGCATTTTTCGAGCGACGCCTCATCTGCAATCCCAATGTGCTGGTAAAGCACCGCTAAGACTCTAACGTTTTAGGGCAGTGATGGCAAACCTTGGCACCCCAGATGTTTTGGAACTACATTTCCCATGATGCTTAACTACACTGCAGAGTGCATGAGTATCATGGGAAATGTAGTTCCAAAACATCTGGGGTGCCAACAGGGCCGGCCTTAGGCCTTTAGGCGCCCTGTGCGAGAAAGATTTACAGCGCCCCATAGTAACCACACCCCTCCGTAACCACACCCCTTCAGTGTCCACCCCTTTCTCCAATACCGGCTCCATTTAAAGCCTTCCATTCCCAAAAAAACAGATTACAAGCTATGATAAAAATACAACTTTTATTCACATAATAACGCCACCTATCTTAATGAGTAACCCACAGACTGCCAGTAACAGTGATCTCCGACTCCTAACAAGGCAGGGACAGCCGCCCACGCTGTCATTCCTGCAGAATCCGCCTGTGGCCTGGCCTGCCAGCAGGGGCATACCTAGAGCATTTGTCACCCGGGACGGATCCTATATCTACACCCCCCCCCCACGGTAAAATTGAAAATCCCACTGTGCCCCCTGCATCTTTCAATATCTCTGTCACGACTGTGTACCCCTCTCCACAACTGCACCTCTGGACCCCGCTACATTATACAACACCCTGCATCACTTTACATTACACAGCCCCCCACAGCTCTAGACACCTATATGTTACACGGACACCCCCCTAACAGTTCTGGACCCCCTGCATGTCACGCAGACCTCCCTACAGTCTCTTCCTACAGTGCAGACCCATCCCCCTATAGTACAAACCTCCCTTACAATACAGAACCCCCTCTACAATACAGATTTACCTCTACAGAGCAGACCCCCTCCTATTAAACAGAACCCCCCTCTCCTATAATACAGAACCCCCCTACAATACAGATCCACCCCTACAGTGCAGACCCCCCCACAATACAGAACACCCCCCCCCCACAATACAGAACACCCCACAATACAGACCCCCCCACAATACAACCCCCCTACAATACAGAACCCCCCCTCCACACAATATAGAACCCCCTCCCCCCTACAATACAGAACCCCCCACAATACAGACCCCCCAATACAGAACCCCCCTACAATACAAACCCCCCCCCCACAATGCAGAACCCCCTACAATACAGACCCCCTACAACACAGAACCCCCTCCCCCCACAATACGGAACAACCCCCCCCCCCCCCCCACAATACAGAACCCCCCCACAATACAGACCCCTTCAATACAGAGCCCCCACAATACAGAACCCCCCCCACAATGAAGAACCCCCCTCCTATAATACTGATCCACCCCTACATTGCAGCCCCCGTACAATACAGAACCCCCCCTCCATGCAATACAGAACCCCCCCACAATACAGAACCCCCCTCCCCCTACAATACAGAACACCCCCCACAATGTAGAACCCCCCACAATACCGAATCCCCCCCTCCCCTCTACAACACAGACACCCCTCCCCCTTTCAGACCTGTAAACCAGGCAAGCTGATCATCTGAGCCCCGTGCTGCACACACACAGCACAGGACGGAAAAGGGTGAGGCGGGTGCACTGTGCTGGGCTGCCTGTGTCTGAGACAGACAGCCGAGACTCCTCAGACCCGCGGCGCTGCACACTGTGGGGGGATTATTGCTGCCGGGTTCCGGGTGTGCTGTAGGGTTGCCACCTTTTCTTCAAGCCAAACCCGAACATTTTTGCAATGCACGGCAATTTTTTTTGTAGTATAGTCACTATTAGGGCACTTTCACGTGTCCGTGTGTGGGCTCCACGTGCTCCGCTGAGCAGGCAGATGACAGGTCTGTCTCTTCACACTGTGTAGGGACCGACCTGTCAGAGCGCCGCTCTCCTCTATGAGGGAAAAAAAAAATCGGATGAAGATGGACCGTAGAGTCCATTGTCATCCAATCCGCCAGATGGAAAAATAGGGTTTTCCTCGGTCACACTTTGGTGAATCGCAGCAGGTCGGATGTCAGCGGGCATGTCACCGCTGACATCCATGGCTCCATAGAGATGCAGAGCGTGCGTTCCGCCAAAAAAAATGACAAGTGGACCTGAACGGTCCGCCTGTGTGAAAGGGGCCTAAGATCGTAAAAGACATGGGGCAGACAGTAGCAACGTGGCGTGTTGCACGCGCCATGGCGAACAGTAGGTGTGTCTAAATTGAATTGACAGTATGAGGGGCTTATAGTGGCACGATCAAATAAAAAAAAAAAAAAATTTGCATCCAGAAAATATTCTTAGATTTAAAAAAAATGTCACTGTAAATATATGAAGTTAACCTACTTTAAAAGTGGACAGTGTCAGTGAGCAAAACAGTGGATGGTAGAAGTAGAGTAGTGGATGGCACCTGTATGCGTGTGAGACACAATTGAGAACCTGGACAGTCCGGGTATATCTTGGACAGGTGGCAACGTTAACTACTGCTCGCTTAACCTATTCTATTTAATCAAATATAATGAGGAAGCAATATAACACCTCCTCCCTGCCTGTCAAATGCCTTCTGAAGAGCAATCCAAATATGGATTGCTCTTCGGAGGGAACCACATGTGTAAATGAGCCCCAAGTCTGTTCAGCCGTTCCAGTATTTTCTGTCAATTCAGTAGATAACTGGGCACAGGAACAGGACTGCTGAGTAACCTCGTGGTCTGCAGCAATTCCAAAAATAAAATAAAAAAAATTCAGGGCCCTTTTACACTACTCTGCGCAGAAAAATCTGCAAGCAGCAAGATTTTTCAGTGTTTTAGATGTGGTTTCCTGCGCGTTTCTGGGTTGCCTGCACCTGTGAAAAATGGATACGTGACTCAAAAACCCACCAAAACTTTCAACGGAAAGCTGCATTTTTGGTGTGGCTTTTCAACACCGCACCAAAGATGCAGCATGTAGGACTTATCAAACCGCACTTCACCCACAGCGCAGTGGTGTGAAACATCCCATTGCAGAGTAAAAACGCAGGAAAAACACATTGGTGTGAAAGGGGCCTTAGGCTACTTTCACACTGGTGATTAGCACTGGTGCGAATTGTAACAGTTCCTGATGTGGCTCTCAGCGGCTAGGTTTGGCTCCTGGCCCCATTCACTTTGACATTTTTGGGTGGAACTCCGCTTTAAGTGAGCTGGACATTCCCTCAAAGTTTCTATGGTAATAAAAGATGCATAAGTTGTTCAGACACCTTAGAAGGACTATTTAAAGCTTATCAGGGAGCTGCAGAGTAATCCTTATTGCTGTGGTTCAGACAAAATAAATCAGAGTCCCGAAATGTAAAAGGCAAAGGTCAGTAGTATAGCAGAGGGAAGTGTTATATAATGGCCCACACACAGTCACCCCTGTGCACAGCAGTCTTGTCCATCCTGCCCCCCCCCAGTTCATATCCTCACAGGTACACACAGGCAGCAGCTCTCAGTTTTTTTAATCACCATGCACCCCCCCCCCCCCCCCCCTCTAATCTTCACTAGAGACAAGCAAGGCAGTGACTCCTCATTAACTCCTCACCTCCTTCAACTTCCTTGTCGAGTGATAACTCTGATCAGACTGTTACCTTAGAAGTGCTGCAGTCTGGGGAAGGAACAGAACTGGTTAATCCTTATCTGGCAGCAGCAATAGTTATGTCATGCTCTCCTGACCTTCTTCTTCAATCTGCCAGGCATGTAATTGCCGGGAAACCGCAGCAGAAGTAACTTCACCTGTGCCCGAAAATCATCAAATAGTCGCAGCGGAGTAATCGTTGTACTGTGGCTCCCAGCAATTGCATGCTCGGCGGATTGATATACAAAAGGGGACCGGGACTATAGATTAATTGTCGGGTGCCGCTGTCATAGTTTTATTGCACTGCTGACCTATTTTAACTACTTGTGTTGCTTCCTCAGCCCCCAGCTGCTGCCCGATATGCACTAGCTACACCTCCCCTTCCCCAGCTTCTACAGTCCGATCTAAATTTAATGATGTGTCCGGGTTCCAGGGAGACAGAAAACCGGACGCACAGTTCAAAACAAGGCATGCCACCCGGCGCAAAGTTATATTCAGTCGTGGGGGGGAGGGCGCCGCCGAATCTGTGACCATCGGAATCTGTGCAGGTCGCCAGGCGCCCATGTTGCTATGGCGCCCTGTGCGACCGCACACCCCGCACACCCCAAAGGCCGGCCCTGGGTGCCAAGGTTCGCCATCACTGTTTTAGGGCATTTTTGCAGTGCCTCAGTGTGAAAAGGTAAGGCGTTTTTACAGCGCTTTCAATTCATTTCAATGGAAAGGGGTGTTTCTTTCTCGTACATCACGGGACACAGAGCGGCATATTCATTACTATGTGGGTTATATGGAGTACCTTCAGGTGTGGACACTGGCAATCTCAAACAGGAAGTCCCCTCCCTATATAACCCCCTCCCCTAGAGGGAGTCCCTCAGTTTTTTCGCCAGTGTCTTAGGTGTTGGTCACGGAATAGCTTTGCTCCACATCCTTGGGATTAAGGGCGGGCTAACCGGATCTGTCCAAGGAGCCTCAGTGCCAAAGTGGACAGTACCCGGGCCCCAAACCGTGGGGTTTTGCCTATAATGCTCCTCTTTGGAGGGCTGGACCCTGGGCCCAGGACTTGGAGTTTGTAAAGACCATAAGTGCCTGTTTGCCAGGGTGCTATATAGGTCCAGGACAGTGGGTACCTTCATAGGACCCCAGGGCCTGAAGGTCTACTACGCTACCCACGGAGATGGGAGAAGATTGGATCGTTTTGCTGGACAAACATCCTGCAGCATGGAGCAGGTAAGGGGGAGCCTGCGGGACTTGGTTCGACAGCAGGCTCTCGGGGTAACCTAAAAGGGGGGATAGCCTAAGTATGCTCTGCATTGGCAACCTTGCTCACTATGTCTGAGAAAGACAGGATGACACCTTTTTTCCCCCATCACTAGGTTCCCCTGTCTAAGAATGTGTTGCTAGCTAACCTGCTGCTTTCTTCCTAGGACTAGTAAGGATCCCTATGGGGCCTTTTGGAGAGTCCTACCTGGCCGGGGGTTTTGAATCTGCCGCCTGATACTGCAGTCCTGGGTCTCCAGCAGCGCGGCTCCTCCATGTTCCTCCTTCTTTCCCGGCATACGCGCGCACGTCTTATAGAAGTTTTTTCGCGCCGTTCAGAGAGGAGGGCGGGGGGGGGGCGTGCCTGCGGCGTCATACAGGGGCGCGCCTTGTGCTGTTATAGATCAGCAGGCATTGTCAGTGCTCAGTCTGAGGCTGATTTCAAAAGGAGAGGACGCAGAGCGGCAGAACAGTGACTCCCGGTGGCGGAAGAGGGGTAGTACATGCTGGACTTTGTTCCAATGCCTTTTTTTTGTTAAGCCAAGAAATTCCCCTTTTTGCAGCAGGTTGGAGGCTGGCAAACTAAGTTTGGGGTCACTGTATGTTTTAAAAAAAAAAAAATATATATATATATATAATATATATTTAAAAAAAAAAAAAAAAAGAACAACATACGGGGCCCCATCAGTTTTTGGGCATTAGTGATCTATTGTCCCCTAAGCTCTGGTTTTGTACTCCTGGCCACTACAGTCTGTTGTTGTTGGCGGAGTCCCTCGATTTTGTATTATGGCTTCCAAAGGTTCGGGGTCAAAGGGTACAAAAAAGACCAAAAAACAAAGGGGTTCCCCTCTGATTCTGATGATATGCCGATACTTTCCCCCGCAACTTATTAACATAAAGGGCGCCTTGGATGAGCCATTAGGGGGATCTGGTGCGGAGGCTGGCCCAGATCAGCCCAGCCCTGTGTTTATCACAGAGGAGATGCTAGCCGTATCCCTAGGGGGGCTAGAAGAGAGAATAGCAGCATTGATCGCTAGAGCTATTCCTGGTAAGAAACGGGTTAGATCCCCATCACCAAGAGGTGTATCCTCAGATGCTGAGATTCTCTCTCCGGAGGAATTGGAATCACAGGAGGATCAACTAGACCTGAACCAAGAGGGTTCAGGGATTGAGGGATCTGCCTCTGAGGAACCATTTTCAGACTCCCAGACAGAAAGACTGTGGGTACAGTCTTTGACGGACATGGTCCGCTCGGCATTTAGTTTACCATTGCCAGAGCCTCAGGTTCCTCCGGTATCCTCTCTGGGCTCTTTGAAAGCTCCGTTAAGCAACGCAGTTTTTCCGGTCCATCCTCTCTTGGAGGAATTGATCTTTCGGGATTGGGTACGGCCGGACAGGATTTTTCTGCCACCGAAAAGATTTGCGGTCATTTACCCCATGGAGGAAAAATTCTCCAAGAGGTGGAGGCTCCCAGTAGTGGATGCAGCCATCTCATGTGTGAATAAATCACTAACTTGCCGGTGGAAAACATACATATGTTTAAAGATCCGGTTGATAAACGGTTAGAGACACTTTTAAAAGCATCCTTTGCTACGGCAGGAGCAGTGGTACAGCCAGCTGTGGCTGCAATTGGAGTTTGTCAGGCGTTAAAAGACCAGACAAAAGAAATGTTAAAGGACATGCCTACCCAACAAGCAGAAGAGTTTTCTGACATTCCCAGAGCTCTGTGTTTTGCTGTAGATGCTATAAAAGATTCCATCCAGCAGGCCTCTCGTTTATCACTATTTTTGGTGCACATGAGAAGGCTCTTATGGTTGAAGAACTGGGCGGCGGAGCCCCCATGCAAAAAGCTTCTGGCAGGATTTCCCTTCCATGGAGGACGACTCTTCGGAGAGGATCTGGATAAATATATTCAGACTATTTCAAATGGCAAGAGTACCCTTTTACCGGTCAAAAAGACATTCCGGGGTCCTACATTTAAAAGGCAGCTCTTTCCTGTCTCGGGCCCTCAAATTCCAGGCAGTATCGACGGCCGCCTGCACGATCCAACGTTAACAGTAGATCGCAGGGACAGGCCCCTGGGGGTAAGAGGCCATGGTATCGCAAGCCGACAAAGACAGCCCCTAAGTCTGCCTTATGAAGGGGCGCCCCCACTCTCGCGGGTGGGGTGAAGGCTTCGTTTCTTCTCAGAAGTTTGGGAAGCCAAGATCCCCGACAAATGGGTCCGGGCATCTGTAACCACAGGCTACAGACTGGAGTTTCTAAGGTGTCCTCCGCCTCATTTTCAAGAATCAAGGCTACCAAAGGATCCAGCAAGGTAGGCCTCATTGCTGGCAGCTTTGGATCACCTGCTTTGCCAGGACGTAATAATAGAGGTGCCAGCCCAAGAGCAAGGGCTAGGTTTCTATTCCAATCTCTTTCTCATACCAAAGCCCAACGGCGATGTCAGGCCAATCTTGGACCTAAAGAGGTTAAACGGTTACCTAAGGGTTCGTTCCTTCCGGATGGAATCCATCCGGTCAGCAGCCGCCGCGCTTCAGAGGGACGATTTTCTGGCCTCCATAGACATAAAGGATGCTTACCTTCATGTACCAATCTTTCAGTCGCATCAAAGATTTTTACGCTTCGCGGTGGGGCAGCGACACTTCCAATTCAGGGCGCTCCCCTTCGGGCTGGCCACGGCCCCCCCGGGTATTCACGAAGATCCTAGCCCCAGTTCTGGCCAATTTAAGGATCCAAGGGGTCACAGTCCTAGCATACTTGGACGACCTTTTAATCATAGATCACTCACGGCCGGGTCTGCAAAAGGCAGTAAACCTCACGGTTCGGTACCTCGAAGGATTCGGCTGGGTCCTAAACCGGGGAAAGTCAGCGTTCCAGCCTACAAAGCAGTTGGAATACCTCGGCATGAGGTTAGACACAGAACAGCAAAGGGTGTTCCTGCCCCTTGTAAAGATCGAGGCTATCAAGGGGTTGGTTCAGTTGGTTCTAAACAAGAAAAAACCAACTATTCGCCTGTGTATGCGAGTACTAGGCAAGCTAGTGGCCACGTTCGAGGCAGTACCATACGCTCAGATCCACACTCGCGTCCTACAGGCAGCCATTCTAGCAGCCTGGGGCAAGAGGGCACATGCCTTAGAGTCCCCTTTGACGCTATCATCAAGGGTCCGACAAAGCCTGGCCTGGTGGTTGAACCCCCAGAATCTTCTAAAGGGAAAATCCTTCAGCCCTGTTGTCTGGAAGGTAGTTACCACAGACGCCAGCCTGGCAGGCTGGGGGGCGGTCTTCGAGGGTTTTCTCGCCAGGGAACTTGGGTGAAAGCAGAGAGGCAGCTCCCCATCAATATCTTGGAGATCAGAGCTGCTCGCCTAGCCCTTCTGGCATGGACCTCCAGATTAAAGGGGTTCCCGGTGAGAATCCAGTCAGACAATGCCACGGCGGTGGCATACATAAACCACCAAGGGGGAACCAGGAGTCGGGCCGCTCAGAGGGAGGTGAGCTTGATTTTCAGTGGGCAGAGGTTCATGTACCCTGCATTTCGGCGATATTCATTCCCGGAGTGGACAACCTGCAGGCAGACTTCTTAAGTCGCCAGAGTCTGTTGCCAGGGGAGTGGTCTCTGCATCCCCAGGTCTTTCAGACAATCTGCCAGAGGGGGGGAATGCCGGACGTAGATATAATGGCATCCAGGTTCAACAAGAAACTAGACAGGTTCGTGTCTCGAGCGAGGGATCCTATGGCCTGCGGAACCGATGCGTTGGTTTGCCCTTGGCATCAATTCAAACTTCTATATGCATTCCCTCCGCTACAGTTACTCCCTCGCCTGTTGCGCAAGATCAGAGTGGAGCACAAGCCAGTCATTCTAGTAGCTCCGGCTTGGCCCCGGAGGACTTGGTACTCACTAGTCCTGAAGATGGCAGTGGGAGACCCTTGGACTCTTCCTCTACAACCAGACCTACTCTCACAAGGCCCGATCCTCCACCCTACATTACAGCGTCTAAATTTGACGGCCTGGAGGCTGAATCCCTGATTCTCAGGGGTAGAGGTCTGTCTAGGCAGGTAATTCCTACCCTGATTAGGGCTAGAAAGCCGGTCTCCAGGGTGATTTATTACAGGGTGTGGAGGAACTACGTAGGCTGGTGTGAACCCAAAAGATGGAATTCCTGCAAATATACTATTGATAGGGTGTTAAGTTTTCTCCAGCTAGGAGTGGATAAAGGCCTGGCACTAAGCACAATCAAGGGACAGATCTCAGCTCTGTCAGTGTGGTTTCAGAGGCCGCTGGCCACCCACTCGCTGGTAAAGACCTTCTTACAGGGGGTCTTGCGTATTAATCCTCCTGTCAAGTCACCAATTTGTCCATGGGACTTAAATCTTGTCCTGTCCACTCTACAGAAACAACCCTTTGAGCCGTTGGCTGAGATTCCTTTAGTCTTACTGACAAGAAAGTTGGTTTTCTTGGTCGCCATAGTTTCGGCCAGGAGAGTGTCAGAATTAGCAGCCTTATCGTGTAAGGAACCATATCTCGTTCTGCATAAGGACAGGGCAGTTCTCCAGCCCCATCCTTCCTTGCTACCAAAGGTTATATCCAAATTTCACTTGAACCAGGATTTGGTACTTCCATCCTTCTTTCCAAAACCCACATCTAGAAAGGAGGGGTTGCTGCATATCTTGGATATTGTCCGGGCCATAAAGGCCTATCTTAAAGCTACAGAAAAGATCCGGAAGACAGATGTGTTATTCGTTCTACCAGATGGCCCCAAGAAGGGGCAGGCAGCTGCAAAATCCACCATCTCGAGATGGATTAGACAATTAATCATTCAAGCCTACGGTTTGAAGAGGTTGCCTCCTCCTTTGTCTGTAAAGGCCCATTCTACCAGGGCCATGGGCGCCTCCTGGGCAGCACACCATCAGATCTCTATGGCTCAGATATGCAAGGCGGCGACGTGGTCATCAGTCCACACGTTTACAAAGTTTTATCAACTAGACGTGAGAAGGAATGCGGATTCTGCCTTTGGACAGGCAGTACTACAGGCTGCAGTTTAAGATCCTCGGGATCAGAAGCACACTTGGTTGTAAAAAAGGAAAAAAAAAAAAAAATTTTTTCTTGACTAAGTTGGAATTATTATTATTTGAGTATATTGAATCCTTCTTTGGAAGATGTCTCCCTCCCCTCATTAAAGCATTGCTTTCGGACATCCCATATAGTAATGAATATGCCGCTCTGTGTCCCGTGATGTACGAGAAAGAAAAAGGGATTTTTAAATACAGCTTACCTGTAAAATCCTTTTCTTGGAGTACATCACGGGACACAGAGCTCCCACCCCTCTTTTGGGTGACCATTTTGGGAGGCATACTGCTTGCTACAAAACTGAGGGACTCCCTCTAGGGGAGGGGTTATATAGGGAGGGGACTTCCTGTTTGAGATTGCCAGTGTCCACACCTGAAGGTACTCCATATAACCCATATAGTAATGAATATGCCGCTCTGTGTCCCGTGATGTACTCCAAGAAAAGGATTTTACAGGTAAGCTGTATTTAAAAATCCCTTTTTTTGGAGCGGGTTTTTTCAGCACTCAAAAGCTGCTCCAAAGATGCTGCTTGCAGGACTTGGTGTGAAAGGGTAAATTGAGATGCATGGAGAGCGTTTTATGAGCATTTTAATAGTGCTATTTTTAACGCTAAAACGCTGTAAACGGGCTTCAGTGTGAAAGTGGTCTTATAGGGTCACTAAAGGAAACATTTTTTTTTTTTTCGCTCAAATGACTGTTTACAGGGTATAGAGACTTAATAGCGAACTGATTCCTTTTAAAAATGATTAAAAATAGATAAAAATCAATCATATAATGTGCCTGCAGTTTAGTTTCACTTTTAAACTGGTTTCATGTTTCTGTGATGTAAAGAGACACACAGAACAAAAACAAACAAATACAGGGCAGTGTTTTGTTTTTGAAATGAGGAGTTTTAGACACACAGTAATGACAGCTTGGATCACAGTGAAAAGCTGCCATGAGATTTTTCATAAGGAGCCAGACAAGCAGGAAGTGTGGAGATCAGAGAAGAATTACAGCAACTTCAAAGCAAAAATTAACAATGAGGACATGAAACCAGGACTGCAGTAAGGTAAAGGAAGCTATTTAGCTAAAAAAAAAAAATCTTTTAGTGATCCTTTAAGGTGCAGCACGATGTGGTTTCCAACATGTTTTGCCCTAAAATGGGGCTTCCTCAGGGGACAATATCCAAATGAATATTAGAACCTTCCAAAAATATTTTGCGATTGATAATGGTTCAAGGGGTCAAGCAGACACCGTAAGACCAGACTTCAGGAAATCACAGGAGGCATGAATGGACCAGAGAGTTTGCAAAGAAAATGAACACAAGGATGAGATATCCTATTTGGGGGCACTCTGCACATGATTTGAGGTTCTGTAGGGAGTGTGTGTGTGTGTGTGTCTTTGTGGTCTCCATGTGTTTTTCATTAGCTTGCTCTATTTTCTGACTTTCAATTTAATTGTAGTTTTCATTATCCTCTCATGTCTAGTTGACTCTCATAAATATTAATACTTCATGTATTTTTTTTTCCAGGGTTATGCTGCACAAACACAGCAAGATGGGCCCTTTATTTTTGTAGTTTTGCTAAAACCGCCAAACAATGCTGAAGATTGGAGTTTATTAGGTAGTGCTCTTTTGTTTACAAATGGTTTATTATAGAAAAGGTCTCAATACACGTTAATTGTACAGTGGTAATGAGTATAAGGAATGTAATACACATAATAATAGGCAACAGAACAATGAGGGAAATTATGTATGCTGTCCATCAAATTATCAGCACATATTCCCCACACATTATTTGATACTATGCACATTTACGGGAAAAAAATGGAAACCATGGGAACTATCATTGCTAGAATGATGTGTTATAGTAAGATCCTATCAGTATTATGCAGCCTTAAAGTGGATGTAAACCCACTCTCATCCTTTCTAAACTACAGCCATAGTGCTGATCTATAAGGATATAGATGCCTCCTGCATGTATCCTTGCCTGTCAAATGTCTCCCCTCTGTCTGTTATAAGAAAAACTGCAGATTCTGTGAGTGTATCTGTTGTCGGGAGCTTGTGGGTGGAGTAGTGATGTCAGTAGACTCCCCGCCCCCCTCTACACTCCCCTTGTCAACATGCATTTTCTCCTTTGTATTCCTTACACTGAATTCTGCTATGATCACGAACATCCTGTCAAAATCTAGAAAAGTAACCACATGACTTCAGAAAAGGAGTTGGGGTGGGAATTAAAAAATGCCTGTCTCTATGCTAGTGCATGAGATATGTAAATAACCTGTCGCTCACAGAAAGGAGGAAGAACGGATTAAGGTTTTTCTCTGTAAGTCAGTTTTATTTCACTGAACAATAAAAGATTATTGCTCAGAGCTGGATTAACTATGTGTGGCAAGACTGGGCACAGATGATAAGAAATGTTATACTCTACATCAGGGGTCTCCAAACCCCGGCCCGCGGGCCACATCCGGCCCGCTCGTGTGTTTTATCCGGCCCGCAGCTTACAGGCCCTGTAGTGTAAACGTGCTGCCACTCCGCTTTTTTTACATAGGCTGCTGGGACCGCCAAGGCGCAGCACCTTCCCTCTACCCACACACTGTTTAAAATTACGATCCCGCGAGTGACGTCACAGATGCGGCACCTCCCCTTTTCCCTCCCGTTGTTTGAATTGATGATCCTCCACGAGTCACATCACAGGTGCGGCACCTCCCCTCTTCCCGCCCCCTGTTTGAATTGACGATCCTCCACAAGAGGCGTCACAGGCACCTCCCCTTTTCCCGCCCACTGTTTAAATTGATGATCCTGCCACGAGTGAAGCAGCGGGCGGGAGACTGGAGTTGCAGAAGAGCTGAAGAAGAGCTGAAATCGGCGAGACGGAGGCAACAGGTTCTGATCATGTTATTGTGCACATCGCTAATGGCCACACTGCAGGGGAGATTGCTGTGCTGATGGGGATATTGCTGGGGACAGTGCTATGCTGATGGGAACATTGCTGGGGACACTGCTGCTGGGGACATTGGTGTCCCCATCAGCGGCGTCCCCATCAGCAATGATGGGGACATGGGGTCACTGCTGATAGACACTGCTGATGGGGACACTGAGGCGCACACCGCTGATGGGGACACCAGATTGCTGTGCTGATGGGGATGTTTCTGGGGACATTGCTGTGCTGATGGGAACAATGCTGGGGACACTGCAGATGGGGACACTGCGGATGGGGACACCGGTGTCCCCCATCAGCGCCATCCCCATCATTGGTGTGCCTATCAGCGCTCAGAAATTATGGGGGAATGGGGTCACTGCTGATGGGGTCACTGCTGATGGGGTCACTGCTGATGGGGTCACTGCTGATGGGGTCACTGCTGATGGGGTCACTGCTGATGGGGTCACTGCTGATGGGGACACCACTGAGGGGGACACCGCTGATGGGGACACCAGATTTCTGTGCTGATGGGGATATTTCTGGGAACAGTGTTGATGGGGATATTTCTGGGGACAGTGCTGATGGGGATATTTCTGGTGACAGTGCTGTGCTAATGGGAACAATGCTGGGGACACTACTGATGGGGACATCACGAATGAGGACACCAGTGTCCCTATCAGCGGCGTCCCCATCATTGGTGTGCCCATCAGCAGTCAGCAATGATGGACATGGGGTCACCGCTGATGGGGACATGGGGTCACCGCTGATGGGGACATGGGGTCACCACTGATGGGGACATGGGGTCACCGCTGATGGGGACACCGCTAATGAGATCAGAGGTGTCCCCATCAGCAATGATGGGGACACTGCTGATTGGAACACCGCTGATGGGGACACCAGTGTTCCCATCAGCGGTGTTCCCATCAGCGGTGTTCCCATCAGCGGTGTTCCCATCAGCGGTGTCCCCATCATTGGTGTGCCCATCAGCAGTCAGCAATTATGGGGACACCGTCGCTGATGGGAACATTGGGTCGCCGCTGATGGGGAGATGGGGTCACTGCTGATGGGGACACCAGACTGCTGTGCTGATGGGGATATTTCTGGGGACAGTGCTGATGGGGATATTTCTGGGGACATTGCTGTGCTGATGGGAACATTGCTGGGGACACTACTGATGGGGACATCACCAATGGGGTCACTGCTGATGGGGACACCACTGAGGGGGACACCGCTGATGGGGACACCAGATTGCTGTGCTAATAGGGATATTTCTGGGGACAGTGCTGATGGAGACATTGCTGGAAACAGTGCTGATGGGAATATTTCTGGGGACACCACGAATGGGGACACCGGTTTCCCCATCATCGTGTCCCTATCAGTGGCGTGCCCATCATTGGTGTGCCCATCGGCGGTGCCCCCATCAGCGGTATCCCTATCAGCAATAATGGGGACACTGCTGATGGGGATGCTGCTGATGGGCTCATCGATGATGGGGACACTGGTGTCCACATCGACGGCGTCCCCATCATTGGTGTGCCCATCAGCGGTCAGCAATGATGGGGACACCGCTGATGGGGACATGGGGTCACTGCTGATGGGGATATGGTGTCACTGCTGATGGGGATATGGTGTCACTGCTGATGGGGACACCGCTGATGGGGACACTAAGGAGGACACTGCTGATGGGGACACGTGTGGAAGGCTCTGATGGGGACACAGGCATGTGGAAGGCCCTGATGGGGACACAGGATGTGTGGAAGGCCTTGATGGGGGACACAGGCGTGTGGAAGGCCCTGATGGGGGACACAGGCGTGTGGGAGGCCCTGATGGGGGACACAGGTGTGTGGAAGGCTTTGATGAGGCTTTTATTCTCAGTCATATCATGCTGATTACAAAAACGATCCATGCAAAATATATACATTTGTTTACATTTTTTCCGGCCCCCGAATACCTGTAAAATCTACAATGTGGCCCTCGTGTTGAAAAGTTTGGAGACCCCTGCTCTACATTGTGACATCTAAAAAATAAAAAAATTTGGGTTTACATCCACTTTAAATTGATCATAGGATTTATATTCCTTTATAATGCACTATTTATAGTTCAAGTATTCATCCCTATATCTGTAATTTCCCTCATTGTTCTGTTGCTTATTATTAGGTAGTGCTCCTTTAAATGGCAAGATTCCTAAAACTTTGGATTGTAAAATGCTGCATGGATGTGTATTAGCAGTCAGCCTGCTAGTCTTTATGATTAAATATTGCTGATGATCTTCCTATGTGCATTTTTTACTTGCATGACACCTATTTGGCAAAGGTTATAAATATTTCAAGGCATTTTTGTTTGTGATTTATAATTTTTTTTTTCTTTCTGTTTTATTCCTGAACAGTTTATACCTCAATGGAAGGTCCTCATGGGTACATTTCTGCTTCAGATTGGCCATTAATGATTGTAAGTATGTATGCTGCTTTATTGGAAATGCCATGGCAAGATTATAGACTATGTAATAGAAAACCGTTTAACTGGACCCTCTGGAAAATAGAAACGGCAGCACACTGAACTTCTCAATGAATGGCTGTGCAGGGGGGACGTGTTAGGACAAGCCTTCTCATTGGAGTAGAGCAGGCTGAGTTCCCAGCACAGCTAGGAAACTAACCACGCTGTGCTCTCCTGCTTGGTGTGGTCAGTTTTTAATAGGAAAGCAGACAGACTAGCAGGAACACCAGGATTTTCACACAAAGGAAGAAATACAAGTACACGGTACAGCATGCACATATCGCGAATATGGAATGTTGGGGCAACAGACACTTTAAAGCCTTATACACATGATCTGATTTTCATCTGACAAATCCGTGAAATTTTGTGCGTAGGGCACAACTGGGAAACTTCTGCTAATGTTGTGCTATGGCTAGTATTGGTTTGGAGCATGCATGTTGGTACTTTTGGATTTTTTTCCGATGAACTTGTGTACACACGATCGGATAATCCGACAAGACACATTTGTTGTCGGAAAATTTGAAAGCATGCTATAAAACATTTGTTGTCGGAAATTCTGACAACAATTGTCCGATGGAGCGTACAAACGGTCAAATTATTTGACAAAACCCTGCCATCACACATTAGTTGTCGGAAAATCCGATTGTGTGTACAAGGCTAAAGGGTCCTTTCACACAGGCTTGTCAGCTTGCTCGCGAGCATCGGCGCCCCCGTAATGCAGCGCACGCCTGCTATCCCGCTTTAAGTAGCCGACGTACAGCTACTACAGCTCACGGGAGTGTGCCGACCTGCCGCAGTATGACGGTTTAAAAAGTGCCACCTCTTTGACACCTGATTTTTTATTTATTTTTACAGACTGAATGACGTCACTAGTTGAACTCCACACTGCTATTATTTTGCACACGCCTCTTTTAATTAATGATTCAATTACACAGAATCAGCAGCGTGCATGTCATGATTGTTACTCTACTACACCTACTAATTCTTTGCCATGTAGAAATATAATTTATACCAAAAACTGTGATTGATCTGGTTAGTGATGTTGAACTGCTATTATTTTGAACACAACTGTATATAACACTGCTGTTTTTGGCCCACTCATACAGCTGTTTTTGGTATAATATGGCTTGTTTTATGTAGTGCCTGGTCTTTAGCTTTAAAGAAAAAACTATTTTGGTAAGCACATATAAGTTTGAAAGCTGAGAAACTGTCATCAGAGGGGCGCAACTCACAACATGAAAGAAGATTTTTCAACTAAGCTTACATTGGATTGTCAAATAACTACCGTATTTATCCTCGTATACCGCGCTCGGGCGTAAAGCGTGCACCCCCAACCTAGAAGGGAAAGTCCTGGAAAAAAAAGAAAATACTTAGTTTAGATGCCCCTCGTCGGTGTCTTGCCCGACGTCCATCGGCGGCCTTGTCCGGCGTCCGTCTGCGGCCTCGGTGGTGTCCTCCCCGCTTCTCCCGCGCTGTTTCTCAGTCCCGCGCAGTACACTCGGGCACGCCTGGCTTCTTTCGCATAGAGGCTAGGAGGCGCGACTGCGAGGGGAGCCGAGCCTGGCCGAGTGTACTGCACTCGGTATATGTCGGCGGCTCAGTTCAAACACAGCGTGGGGATCGGCGTATATTGTGCACCCACGAAATGTCCCCTGATTTTCAGGGGGAAAAAGTGCGCGGTATACACCGATAAATACGGTATTTGTATGTATTGCTTATTACAATGCTGATGTTTTAACATGAACTTGTATGCTGTGGCTATAGATCTCCTCTAATGTTCACTAAAGCTGCATAGGAGTCCAGTTTTTACTTGTTAAGTGGCATTGGTAGAAGTGGGAGCATCAAAGGTCCCATTCACACTATTGCATTGCAGTAACACTCGCTACACGCACCTTGCCAACAGACTGGTTGAACTAGATGTAACATGTTTTGGGTACGTGGCTTTTTGTGGTGCATGAGGTGACACGTTCAAATGAATGATTGCCTTAATGTAGCACACACTAATGCAATGCAGTGATGTGAATGGGCCCCAAAAGCCCACCCCCCCATATGAAAGGTTGCAGTGTTTATATTTAGTTAAAGGGGTTGTAAAGGTAATCCCCCCCCCCCCCCCCCAAAAAAAAAAATAAGCTTCCTTTTCCTTAGTACAGTCCTCTTTCACTTACCTCATCCTTTGATTTTGCTTTTAAATGTCCTTATTTCTTCTGAGAAATCCTCACTTCCTGTTCTGTCTGTAACTTTACACAGTAATGCGAGGCTTTCTCCCTGGTGTGGAGAAAGCCTCTTGAGGGGGAGGGGGCAAGCAGGAGTGTCAGGACACTCTCTACTTTGCAGATAAAGGAGCTGTGTGTTAGTGGGTGTCCTGACTCTCCTGCTCGCCCCCTCAAGAGGCTTTCTCCACACCAGGGAGAGCCTCGCATTACGGTGTGTAGTTAGACAGAAGAACAGGAAGTGAGGATTTCTCAGAAGAAAAAAGGACATTTAAAAGCAAAATGAAAGGATGAGGTAAGTGAAGGAGGACTGCACTAAGGTAAAGGAAGCTATTTAGGGAATGTTTTTTTTTTACCTTTGCAACCCCTTTAAGTTACAGACCTGCTTACTGTTATGTGGATGTAAATGTATAAAAAAAAGTTTTTAATATACATTTTTGTTTATGTTTTTTTTTTTTTCTATTTTTTTGTTGTTACAGTTTTACATGGTGATGTGCATAATGTACATAGTTTTTGGACTTATGTGGTTCGTTTGGTCTGCCTGCTATTGGAAAGATTTGTTAAGGATACAGTTTTGGATTGCTGCTGTCATTTTCTTGGGAATGCTGGAAAAAGCAGTATTCTATGCTGAATATCAAAATATCAACAGTACGGGAGTGTCGTGTAAGTTTTAAGTTAAGTGTAGTAAATACTGCATTTATATAATCATCTCGGTATTAAATGTCCTTCTCTTCTCTATGCAGCACCCGGTCTGTTGGTGTTTGCAGAGTTGGTTTCTTCTATCAAAAGAACCCTAGCTCGGTTATTGGTCACCATCGTTAGCTTGGGATATGGTATAGTGAAGTAAGTGTGTTTTACTTTTTATGAACATAAATTTAATGGGGAACCAGACTTGCAGACTTCAGTTCTAGCTTGGGGGCAAAGAAGGCTTATGGGCATGAAAATGGTTTGGATTCTCTTTCGGTGAACCCAGTTAGTTGATGACATCATTAATCTATAATTTCCTGCAGTGTCTGTAGCATCATTGGCCTACCTATGTGTCCTCTAATTGGGTATATAGCTGCTACCCATTCACAGCTCTACCTAAACCTCCTTGATTGGCCTCTTTTACTATAGACAGTTTTTTTATACTAGGACTTGTGTCTTCTATTTTAATTTTCTTTTTGTCTTTTCCGACATTGCATTACATTACATACATTTCAATACAAAAATACTCTAAAACGCACATACACAAAATACATAAACGGTCTCAATATACTCCCTACATTAAAATGGTCTAATAATATTGATAGAAGTTGTACTGGATAGTCTGTTCATCCTATATACAATATACCCAAAACCTATGCCCCCCCATAATCTATATCTCTAGCTAGGGGAGTCGGCGAAATAGAAAAGTGGGAAGAATGTAAGAAAGAGAGATGGGAAGTTAGTCATGAGAGAGAGGAGAGAGGCATGAGGGAGAGAAAGAGAACAAAAAAAAGTTATTATTATTTTATTATAAAAAAAAAGGGGGAAAAAAGTGTTTAAGATCTAGAATCGATACTCTCTAAAGTGCATAGTGGCTCGTGTCTGTAATAAAAGGAAAAAAAATAGAGCGGGAGAGGGAACGGAGGGGGGGGGGGGGGGGGGTCTAGTGCTTGTGTAGATAGTTCCATAGCCAACTCATTTCTAGTGATAAGTGTTTTTTTATATATATATATATATTATATAAAAATACTACCCCACCCCAAAGCCACTAACAAAAAAAAAAATGAAAAAAATATATATTTTTTGGCCCTTTAAGGAAAAAAAATGTCCTTTAAGTGTTCGGGGCAGGCTCTGGGCGCACAGTGTGCTATTAGGGCATCATTGAAACGTCATGCCAATGCTGCAGGCAAGACGTTTCATTTGCAAGTTTTTTTTTTAAGCTGTGTGGCGCTTTGCAGGACGCCACTCTAGCCAATCACATCGGGTCCTGAGCCTCTCCAGCCACACACAATGGGTCCTTCTGCACTGCTAGGAAATGAGCAGTGCTTTTCCCGGGCGGGCAGCTGTGTCACCTTCAGTTTCAGTTCTCTGGCTCCAGGACTCGGAGGTAAGTAAAATATAATTATTAAAACACTTTATTCTTTTTTACCCAGTGTCTGTCCAGTGTCCACCCCGCCCACATACAGCAGCACCAGTGACAAGGGGGGGTTGGTTGGGGTTTTGTTTGCACCACCCCCCCCAAAAAAAATGGAGCACCAGTCGCCACTGACTACTAAGAAGGCTCCCACTCAAAGCCTAATTATATATAAAGACCCAAGCTACTAAAGAAGAGAAAAAGAAACGAAAAAAAGAAGTTAAAAGAAAAAAAAAAAAGGGGGGAGGGGTGGAGGAAGGGGGAATATATTCCCCAGACTTGTGTCTTCTAAAAGAGCCATAAGCAACCTAGAACTTGATCATTTTTAATAATGTCGATGTATAAATGTTAACGTGCCAAGGGGTTTTGAGAACTGAAGACACAGATGAACAGTATTTAATGCAGTAATATTTTCCCCATGCATCTAGTCATTCTTTATGCACTCCTTTTGACAAACCGCCTTTCAATGTAACATTTCTGAGAGCAAAGAATAGATGGCACAGGTCCGATAAATACAAAGCACAATAGAAAGTGTCTCGGGTTATGTGAATAAATTGATATTTTATATTTCACTTACGATGAAACCTGTCATTAATCTTCTTATAGTAGTTAAAGCTTGTAAGTCACTGGCCCTTCACACCGTAGCAGGGATTCTGGTGCCATTTCTACCTGTTTCTTTTGGGGTGTCTAAAAAAGAAGTGCTCCCTTTCCTTGCTGGCCACGTGATCCCTCCAGCTGACCCCTAGTCTCTGCAGAGCACAGTAATTTTGTAGGGGTCAGCAGGAGGAACCACAGTAGCCAGAGGGGGGACATTATACGCACGTGGAAGTGTGCGAGTAAAGTATTAGCAGATGGGATGCCTAGACTTGTAACAGAACTCCTTTAGACCCCTTTCACACTGACACGTTTTTCAGGCAGTTCAGCGCTAAAAATAGCGCCTGAAAAAATCGTGCCCTGCAGGCTTCAATGTGAAAGCCCGAAGGCATGCACAATGAAGCGGTGCGCTAGCAGGACCGCTCCAAAAGTCCTGCTAGCCGCATCTTTGGAGCGGTATAGGAGCGCTGTGTTTAGCGCTCCTATACCGCTCCTTCCCATTGAAATCAATGGGAAACGGAGGCGCATTGCGGGCGGTATTAACCTTTTTTTAGCCACTAGCGGGGGTTAATACCGTACCGCTAGCGGCCGAATATCGTGGTAAATACGATGGTATAGCGGCGCTAAAAATCGCGCCGCTATACCGTCGCCGCATCTCCACTGCCCCATGTGAAAGGGGCCTTACTTGCGTTAGATTATCAGTTGCTCATTCTGTGAAGAATTTAAGTCTGGTAAATGTATTAAACGGCACAAACTAAATATATAGAAAAACTGGAAAATATCTCATCTATTGCGCCTAACCCACACCTAGATGGCAAACTGGACTGCAGGAGGAATACAATAGAACAATAAATACTAGTGATCTAAAAAATAAACAATGGATAAATAATAAAAGTGTTAGCAAAGTTTTCTTAAAGCAGAGCTCCACCCTAAAGTGGAATTTCCGCTCATCGGATCCCCCCCCCCCTCTGGTGCCACAATTGGCACCTTTCAGGGGGGAGGGGGTGCAGATACCTGTCTACAGGTATTTGCACCCACTTCTGTGCATACAGTCTGCGGGTAGTGCGTCACTTTCTGGTCCCCCCCCCATGTTGTGTTTTGAGAAATGCACAGCTCCCAAAACACAACTTTAACCAGTGAAAGACGTGCAGCGCTGCTTGCGCATGCGCAGTAGGGAACCGGGAGGTGAAGCCGCAACGCTTCACGTCCTGATTCCCTCACCCATGATGGCGGTGGGGGCAGCCAAGAGACAAGCAATTGCTCGTCTTCTGCTGCCGACGCCGCTGGACTCCAGGACGGGTAAGTGTCCTAATATTAAAAGTCAGCAGCTGCAGTATTTGTAGCTGCTGGCTTATATATTTATTTTTATTTTTTTACAGCGGAGCTCCGCTTTAATGTTTATTATGTATATAATCCATAAAACAATTGTTGCTGATGAGCACAAGAGGGCGCCACAGCCTCACTGTTGAACTTGTTGAACACAAGCAAAACTTGTGTGTGTATATGTGTGTGTGTGTATATATATATATATATATATATATATATATATATATATATATATATATATATATACAGTATAATATAATCATAATCTCTCGCTGGTTTCCAAAAAAGTGTCAGGTGTTCGATTTTGTCCGCTGTAATGTCGCAGTCCTGCTAAAAATCACTGATCGCCATCAAACCAAAACTAGTAAAAAATAAATAAAAATGCCGTAAACCTATTCCATAGTTTGTAGACTATAACTTTTGCGCAAACCAATCAATGTATGCTTATTGGGATTTGTTTTAACAAAAATATGTAGCAGAATACATATTGGCTTAAATTGATGAAGATTTTATATATATATTTTTTTAATTGGATGTATTTTTATAGCAGAAAGTGGAAAATATATACATTTTATATATGTTTTTACAGCACAAAAAATAAACCACAGAGGTGATCAAATGCCACCAAAAGAAAGCAATTTGTGGGATAAAAAGGACATCAATTTTATTTGAGTAGTGTCACATGTTACATGTTATGGGATGTGGTGCCATTAGTCCTCCCACTATCCATTCTCTTCTATATGTACACTGGTCAAACAACCGATTTTCTTTCTCTACCACATTGTATCAATTCTGTATTAGAGTTGACCCTCTAATCAGGGGTAGACAATCTGAGAGGTGAAGTCCTGCCTGGACAGCATTGAAGAGATCAAAGATCACCAGGGTGCAGTGCACCCCTTTTTAAATATAAAATAAAATAAAATTGGTAAGCACCCAATAAAAAGTAAAGACTGTCGCTGTAAAAATAAGTGTGCAGAGGTCTGTAGTAGGTGGGGCAGTGTGCAGAGGTCTGTAGTAGGTGGGGCAGTGTGCAGAGGTCTGTAGTAGGTGGGGCAGTGTGCAGAGGTCTGTAGTAGGTGGGGCAGTGTGCAGAGGTCTGTAGTAGGTGGGGCAGTGTGCAGAGGTCTGTAGTAGGTGGGGCAGTGTGCAGAGGTCTGTAGTAGGTGGGGCAGTGTGCAGAGGTCTGTAGTAGGTGGGGCAGTGTGCAGAGGTCTGTAGTAGGTGGGGCAGTGTGCAGAGGTCTGTAGTAGGTGGGGCAGTGTGCAGAGGTCTGTAGTAGGTGGGGCAGTGTGCAGAGGTCTGTAGTAGGTGGGGCAGTGTGCAGAGGTCTGTAGTAGGTGGGGCAGTGTGCAGAGGTCTGTAGTAGGTGGGGCAGTGTGCAGAGGTCTGTAGTAGGTGGGGCAGTGTGCAGAGGTCTGTAGTAGGTGGGGCAGTGTGCAGAGGTCTGTAGTAGGTGGGGCAGTGTGCAGAGGTCTGTAGTAGGTGGGGCAGTGTGCAGAGGTCTGTAGTAGGTGGGGCAGTGTGCAGAGGTCTGTAGTAGGTGGGGCAGTGTGCAGAGGTCTGTAGTAGGTGGGGCAGTGTGCAGAGGTCTGTAGTAGGTGGGGCAGTGTGCAGAGGTCTGTAGTAGGTGGGGCAGTGTGCAGAGGTCTGTAGTAGGTGGGGCAGTGTGCAGAGGTCTGTAGTAGGTGGGGCAGTGTGCAGAGGTCTGTAGTAGGTGGGGCAGTGTGCAGAGGTCTGTAGTAGGTGGGGCAGTGTGCAGAGGTCTGTAGTAGGTGGGGCAGTGTGCAGAGGTCTGTAGTAGGTGGGGCAGTGTGCAGAGGTCTGTAGTAGGTGGGGCAGTGTGCAGAGGTCTGTAGTAGGTGGGGCAGTGTGCAGAGGTCTGTAGTAGGTGGGGCAGTGTGCAGAGGTCTGTAGTAGGTGGGGCAGTGTGCAGAGGTCTGTAGTAGGTGGGACAGTGTGCAGAGGTCTGTAGTATGTGGGACAGTGTGCAGAGGTCTGTAGTATGTGGGGCAGTGTGCAGAGGTCTGTAGTATGTGGGGCAGTGTGCAGAGGTCTGTAGTATGTGGGGCAGTGTGCAGAGGTCTGTAGTATGTGGGGCATTTGCAGAGGTCTGTAGTATGTGGGTCAGTGTGCAGAGGTCTGTAGTATGTGGGTCAGTGTGCAGAGGTCTGTAGTATGTGGGTCAGTGTGCAGAGGTCTGTAGTATGTGGGGCAGTGTGCAGAGGTCTGTAGTATGTGGGGCAGTGTGCAGAGGTCTGTAGTATGTGGGGCAGTGTGGAGAGGTCTGTAGTATGTGGGGCAGTGTGGAGAGGTCTGTAGTATGTGGGGCAGTGTGGAGAGGTCTGTAGTATGTGGGGCAGTGTGGAGAGGTCTGTAGTATGTGGGGCAGTGTGCAGCGGAAGGGAGGGCAAGGTATAGGGGGGTCAGGGGAGCACGGTACTGGAGGGGGGGGGGGAATTAGTAAAGTATGGTACTAAAAGATAGGGAGGGCACGGTTCGGGAGGTCTGGGGTGTCAAGAGGACTGAAGGGCACAGAAGTTCTTAATGCAGAGTGGTGCAGGGAAGGTATAGTGGTGTTGGATCCATGCTGGCAATCCTCTCTCACCTTCCCACATGGTATCCTTGGATCAAGGAGGAGGGCTGGTGGCAAGGAATGTGTAATATGAAGCGCTCAGACGTGTTCGGAGAAGAGCAAAAGCTATTCCGGAGGCTTTCCATGCCGCACGTATGCAAGGGGTGGAGACTGCCTCTACAGCCTGTGATTGGATGAGCGTGTGCATGCGCCACTCTAGAGCAAGGACCGGGTCGGCAATGGTGGGACGTCATCACGGTCTGCCCGACGGTGGTCGACCGATAGCCCTCGATTGATGGTTTGCCAACCTCCGCTCTAAACACTTTGGACATAGTGCAAAGATTTCCCTCATAATTTCCTGTTCTGGTCAAATGCTTTTAGCTCATTGCATAAAATGGAAACTCCACTTTCATGGGGGGAAAAAATGGCAAATAAATAATATCGCATTTTGCTAGTGGAAATGGCTTTTGACAAGTGTGGGGCTGCCTCAGAGCGGGGGGGCTGCATTAGAGTGGGGGGGAAATCCAGCACGTTCTACCAGCCAGGGAAACTGAGGAGAGAAAGGGGTGAACAGTCCAGATCAGCACAGAGAGGGATTGCCCACTGTAATAGCTTAAAGGAACACTAAAGATTTGTTTTTTATTAGATCAATTGATTGCTGTAAGCTAGAGCACATAAATATCACTTGCCTCGTTTTTCCTTTTGACCTCCAAAATACAGTAATCCAGGTTTGAAAATGCCATTTCCTCTCTCCTCTTCTTGCTTTCCACCAGCACCTGAGCTGTTTTGCATGGTGGAAAGCAGAATGTTCTCACCCCCTCCCTATGACTACAGCCCTGCGTGAAGATGCTCTCTTATGCCTCGAAAGGCATGGAGGCTAAGCCTAATGGGAACTGTAGTTCCCATTAGGCTGTGATGTAGCAAGAATGAATGCGCACCGCAAACCAGGAAGTCAGTGAGAATAACAATTCAGGAGTGATGGAGGTGAACAAAACGGCTCACTTTCAACAGCTATCAAACTAGTTATAATGCAAAACATTACTTTTTACTTTATCAGCTGCTGTCAGACTTTAATTTAAGAGGAAATATTTTTGTCTTTACAACCCATTTAAGTATTGTCCTTGTTCCCGACGCTTAGCGTCGCATGCACTGATAAAGGGCCAGATTCTCAGAGGCGTTACGACGGAGTATCTCAGATACCCCGTCGTATCGCCTTTTTTTTTGGCTCGTATCTATGCGTGTGATGCTGAGCATCACTTTTGCATAGATACGCTTCTACATCCGACAAGCGTAATACAATTACACTTTCGGATCGTAGATGTAATGACAACTCCGGCCACTAGGTGGCCTTTACGTTGTTTTTTCATTTGCATATGCAAATGAAGTAGTACGCCGATTCTCGATCGCTTTTACGCCGCCCCGTCGTCGCCTACGTCGTTTTCGTCCGCGTAAGGTTACCCCAGCTTCTATGTGGAGTAACCTTACGAGGTCCCGTCGGATGCCGTCGTGTCCCGTCGGATGCCATGTTAAGTATGGCCTCGGGACCGCGTCGTGTTGTGCGTCGTTTACGTCGTTTGCGTACGTCGATTCTCAATGGGGCTGGCGTACGCTGCGATTACGTCGTTTACATTGAGAAAATGTGACGTCCTTTGGAGCATGCGCACTGGGCTTTTCCCCCGGCCGGCGCATGCGCAGTTCGTTCGACGCGGGGGCGCGCTTAATTTAAATACAAGCCGCCCCATTTGAATTGCGCGGGTTTACGCTGCGCGATTTACGCGACGTAAGCGAAACCTCGGGAGCAAGTGCTTAGAGAATCAAGCACTTGCTCCAGCAAGCAGCGGCGGCGTAGTGTAACTGGCTTACGCTACGCCGCCGGAATTCTATGAGAATCTGGCCCATAGTTGTTGTTAATATTTTTTTTTTTAACTTCTGCATGAAACATTTAAGTGTCATTTCATGAGATCATTTATGAGGGTCTATTTAGGGGTGGAGCAACTGGTGGCGAGTAAGACCCCTTTCACACTGGAGCATATTGCACGCGCTATAGCGTAGCCCAAGGGCTTTCACACTAGAGCGTTGCGCTAGCAGGACGGTAAAAAAAAGTATTTGGAGCGGTGAAGGATTGGTGTGTATACTGCTCCTGCACAGCTGCTGCCCATTGAAATCCATGGGACAACGCAGCTATACCGCCTGCAATGCACTGCTTCAGCAGCGCATTGCGGGCAGTTTTAACCCTTTCTCGGCCACTAGTGGGGGTTAAATGCACCCCGTTAGCTAGCGAAATGTGTTGCAAATCCACTTATAGCGCCGGCGGTAAAAATAGCTGCGTTTACTGCTAACGCTACAGGCAGCTCAATGTGAAAGGGGTCTTAAGGCCTTGCTAGTAGCTCAGGACTTGAAATTTTGAGCTCTGATATAGCGTATACAATTGCAACACAAGTCATCTTCTAATGTTATTAAAAATGACCTTTCCTTTTTAATTTGCAGCTCTGTAATATGGCTACCTGGAGGTGTTGTGTACGCAGAATGTGTACAGAACGCCCCCCAGGAACATAATTTCCTTCTTGTATGATTAACTCGCCAATTTTCCCAGAAGATTTGTATGCCTTTTGTGTAAATGCTGAGACATTCTTGTATTTGCTTTTAAGTAGCTGAAAGTCCTTATTGTAGTGTGATCAAGTTATGTATGTTAATATCTCCTTGCCAGGCCACGCTTGGGAGCGCTGATGCATCGTGTAGTTGGAATGGGTGTCCTCTATATGATATTCG
The DNA here is from genome assembly GCA_029574335.1 of Rana kukunoris. Taxonomy (NCBI): domain Eukaryota; kingdom Metazoa; phylum Chordata; class Amphibia; order Anura; family Ranidae; genus Rana; species Rana kukunoris. The sequence goes on along the minus strand of CM056052.1, from coordinate 456,458,859 downwards.
CCACAGTTGAAGGAGTGATGCGAGTTATTGGAGTAAGAGAACTTTTGTTCATATACTTTTAGTATGATGTTTATTAAGTTGGTTATGTTACTAAGGCCCCTTTCACATTTGTGCGACCTGAAAATCGCACATTTATTCCACGACTTAAAGCAATGCCTGTGTAATGTTGAGGTCTATTGACCTCAAGTCGCATCAGTCGGAACAAAGTAGTGCAGGGACTACTTTGAAGTCGCACAGGTATGAATGATACCCGTTGAAAATCATGGCGTACGACTTGTCATGTGACTTTGCAGTCCCAAGTTGTTGGACAAGTCGCACAAGTGTGAAGGGTCTGTAGTAGGTGGGGCAGTGTGCAGAGGTCTGTAGTATGTGGGGCAGTGTGCAGAGGTCTGTAGTATGTGGGGCAGTGTGCAGAGGTCTGTAGTATGTGGGGCAGTGTGCAGAGGTCTGTAGTATGTGGGGCAGAGTAAATCTGCTAACCTTCCCATTTCATAAATGGTAGATGGATACAAGTCCTAGTTTTATTTACCCTGCGGTGGAGGAGTTGGTTAATGATGGGTGATGTAAGGCCCATCGTATAGTTATATTGGTATGGATGTTCTGCTGTGCCAGATGTCTTTTTTTAGAGGCCAGCTGTAGGTAACCTTTTGGAGTTTCACAGCTTTTTTTTTTTTTTTTTTCCTTTGCATTCAGCTTTCAAAATGTGAGTTTAGATGCAAGAAGTTTACACAATTGGAGGATGGCACTTTTGAAGGAACACCGATTTGGGAATCCAAATTAGAATTTTGGAGCATAAATAGTGATCTTGACAGCAATGTCAACCACTTTTTATTGACTGAGAATCGAACATATTATTAAAGGTGGTAACCTGAAAACAAGCTTTATCACCCAAGAGTTAAATCCAATGCATGCAGTCGATCAAACACGTTGGCCTATGATAGTTATTAGTTTATATAAAAAAAAAAAAAATTGATCAAAGCCATAAAAAAAGTGCATGTTGTGACCAAGAAATTCGATTTCCCCCCATTTTTTAAAATCCATAAAAAAATCCATTGAGGCATTTTTAATCGCATCTCCTTGTGGTCGATTGAAATAACTAATTCTGCTTATTATTATTATTATTCTACAGGATTTATATAGCGCTAACAGTTTACGCAGTGCTTTACAATATAAAAGGGAGACAATACAGTTACAATACAATAAAATACAGGAGGATTAAGAGGGCCCTGCTCAGAAGAGCTTACAATCCAATAGGGTGGGGCAGGTGGTACAAAAGGTTGTAACTGGGGAATGAGCTGATGGAAGTGGTAAAAGATTAGTTGGAAACGTGATGCTTACCCCATGAATGTCTGTCAGATTTTCAAGGATTAGCAGACTTTTAATTAATTTCTGAAGATCGAGTACCATTAATTGGTGAGCAGAAAAATTCATAATTCGTTTGAAGATATAAAATACTAATGGGCTTCACTGTATTTTCTTTTTGTTGCAGACAAAGGAATCCGACTTGGTTTTACTGGCAAGCATCCCACTGGCTCTTCTGGACTCTGCATTGTGCTGGTGGATATCCTTTAATAGGAAAGATCACATATGTTCTAGAAAGGAAGTAAATACAGTTCATTTAATAATTCTATCCCTTAACCCCTTGACGCCAACCGCACGCAAATTTGCATTCATGCCTTGAAGGGGTTATACCGAGGTGCAGGCATCACCCCGGTACTGTTTTTTTAGAACAGGCCGTTGGCTCTTTAATTATAACAACCAATGCGGCTAAAACCTGCTCGGCTGTTATCTGAAGAAGCAGGAGGGGACGTTACCGCCCCCCCCCCCACTTCCGACACCTTTCACCGCTCTTCCCGGGCCTCCCGGTCCCACCAGCTGGCGCATTCGCCGGCTAGGCTGAGACGCAAACGAAGCTCCGATCCGCTTCAATCGGGCCTCCAATGACTTCACGACGTCCCTTCGGATTTTACTCAGGCTGCCAATGGCGCTGATTGAATTTTTTTTTACAGTATTCAGAATCGCCAATGTTGCGCAAGATTTGAGGTCCCGATCCCTATATAAAGAGTACTTGTCACCACCTATTACTGTCACAAGGGATGTTTACGTTTCTTGTGAAGGCAATAAAGGCGATCAGATTTTTTTTAAAGGGACAATATTAAAAAGAAAAATTGCGCCTGCAAAAGTTAAAGGTGTTCAAATCGCACATGTGTATCGCCATGATTATCAGAGTCGGGGCAATAATTCTAGCAAAAGACCTCCTCTAACTGTAACCTGGTAACCGTTAATTCAATGTCGTCTTTGGAGATTTTTAAGTACCATAGTTTGTCACATTCCACAAGTGCGCGTAATTTCAAAGCATGACATGTTGGGTATCTATTTACTCAATGTAACATCTTTCACATTATACCAAAAAATTGGTTTAAGTTTACTATTTTGTATTTTTCACCAAGAAAATGTTTGAAAGGCCGCTGTGCAAATAATGTGTGACAGTACAGGTTTCCCAGTACATGTTTTCTTCATCAACCCTTCTAGCCAGTAAAAGCCAGCCCTATAGGGGGTTGTTAACACTTGGAAGTGAGCTTACAGATCATGTGATTATCCTCACAAGCTTGTCGCAATGATCACATGATCAGGAGCCTGATTGTAAAACACTGTTGGTGACAGTGCAGTCAGTGCCGTGGCCCCGAGTACACTCCCAAGGACAAACCAGGGGCTCAGAGGCAGAGGCAAACCTATGTGTCATTTTGACATTAAAGCCCACCACTGTGCTGCTACATATTTGCATACTGACTATATTAACCACTTGCCAGGCGGTGATTTCATTGTTCTGACTGGATGGCTTTCAGAACGAGACGCTCGTGCGTGGTGAGCAGTGGTGCGGCGTGCTGCTCGGACACCCTGCATCTCCAATCATGGAGGCTCTTTACCATGTGATTAGCTTTTTTCAATCACAGCTGATCACAGTGTAAATAGGAAGTGCCAGTTATTGGCTTTTCTCTACTCGCACTGACAGCTCTTGGGTAGAGGAGAGCCAAGAAGGGGCTTTCCTGATGGGGGATTGATTATCAGTTCAGCCCCATCAGCAATGCCTGCCAGTGCCCATCAGTGATGCCTGTCAGTGCCCATCAGTGATGCCTGTCAGTGCCCATAAAGGCTGTCCATCAGTGCTGCATATACGTGCCGCCTATCAGCGTCTGTCAGTGCAGCCTCATCAGCGCACATCAGTGAGGGAGAAAAATTACTTATTTACTGAATTCTGTAACCGAAACAAAGAAAAACTTGTTTTGTTTTTTTTTTCCCAAAATTTTTGGACTTTTTTTTTGTTTGTTGACCAAAAAATAAACTCAGTGGTGATTTAAATACCACCAAAAGATAGCTCTGTTTAAAAAAAAAATTGAAAACCTTTGTTTGGGTACAGCATTGCATGACTGCGCAATTGTCATTCAAAGCGTAACAGCACTGAAAGCTAAAAATTTGGCCTGGGCAGGAAGGAGGTAAAGTTGCCCCATATTGAAGGTGTTAAGGGGTTAAAAATACATTCTCTTGTTTCTGGCATTTTATTGCAATGTAACTGTAAGCATTAACTTGCGTGCAGATCTTTGAGCTCCATCCTAATGTGGGAAGAGTGCTATTTGCTAAGAGGTATGAATTTCCTGTCTGTGCTTGCTGCTTCTTTGTAGTTGGATCATATAAATTCCTTTTAGTGTTCTCCTTAGCTGCTCCATACATATTTGTAAGCTTGGCTCAAACAATGAAGACACTGAAGTTAAGAAAAAACACAGTGAAATACTCGCTATACAGACATTTTACAAATACACTCATTTTTGCCATATTAGGTAAGTTTAAACCCCATTTTCCTTTAGTCAGTTTATTGCAAAGATCATGTTGTAATGTGTGTTCTCTTTTCCTCTAAGCATCTGTGATCTTTATGGCATGGACAACAAAAAAGTTCAGACTGGCACCATGTCCATCTGTAAGTATTAGAAGTATATTTTTCTATATTGTCTTTATAGCCATTCTGACATTTCTATGGGATCCAGCCTTGCCTTCAGTTTTTTGCTCAGTTGTATCGACTCCTCTCCTGAACTGAAATGACTTACTTTCATTTAACTTGGCACCATGAGCTTCTCGCAGTGTGCATTAGAAACCGGCAGCAAGTCAAAGCCTGCCTCATTTCCTGGCTGGAAGACGTACAGCATCATCTAGCACTTTTATTCCCTGGCCTACTGTCCAAGTCCCACACTTTGCGTTCATTGGATTTTAGGTCTTTCTATCATTGAGGCTCAGCGTTATATAGGGTGGTCTGCATACAAATGCAGTCTGCCCTAGTACGGCTCTAGTCCAGACTGACACCCACTGGTAAATAGAAGTTTGATACTGTCTAAGAAACAACCAAGAGCCAGCCCACTGCTTGAATCAGGACTGAGGCTTCTTAAGAAGAGTACTAGGGCAAGATTCTGTAGGGTCCTATGATATAATTTCATGAAGCTATGTTTAGCACCCTGCTGGCACTTCAACCTAGCCATCATCTAGCCCAGGGGTGTCCAAACTTTTTTCAAAGAGGGCCACATTTGATGAAGTGAACATGCTCGAGGGCCGACTATTTTTTTTTTTAACAGAAAAGAGTTTTATTAGACAAATCAGCATTACAATACAAATACGGTACAGAAGTTACAGCAACGTAGAAATCAGAGCGTCAGAAGTGTACATCACATCCAGGGGCACAACCCAAGCAATGAAGATCGGGTAGATGTCAAACATATATAAGAAGTATATCTTATCAATAATACTTTGGCCGCCTCAAACAACAGCGTCAAGGGAGGGGGGACAAAAACAACAACCGTCGGGGGAGGGCCAGCTGTCCTGGTCATTCAGTCTGGAGGGGGGTCAGGGGCATCGCGGGTCTCCGTCCAGGCAGACCAGATTTTGTCAAACTTCCCCGGGCATTGTCTATTCTCATAAGTCAACCTGTACAGGGGCAGGACCGAGTCTACCGAGCGCTGCCAAGAAGCACAGGCGGGGGGGTCCTCAGATTTCCATTTCAACAGAATCTCTCGCCTAGCATAAAATAGGGAAAAGGTCAGGCATAGCTTATCGTATCTGTCGCCCTCCACATCCTCCAGATGGCTCAGTAACAGAACTGTCGGGTCGACCGGGACAATCGTCCTGCTCACATCAGACAGCCTGGAGGCAACCGCCGTCCAGTACGGTCGGAGCTTCGGACACGACCAGACCATGTGCCAGAACGTACCTATGTCCTGTTTACACCTTTGGCAGTTAGGATCCCGTAGCGGGTATATACGGGCCAGCCTCTCCGGGGTATAGTAGGCCCTGTGGAGAAATTTGAACTGTATAAACCTGTCTTTCGCAGCAATCAGAGAGGGAATGTACGAGGAGATGCAATCCTCCCACCCCTCTTCGTCCAAGGACGGTATATCGGCCCTCCATTTATCCCAGGATTTGGTAAGTTTGGTGTCATACGCAACAGTGAGATATAGGTATAGGGACGAGAGAGGGCGGTCCATTACACTAGAGGCCAAGAGTCGCTCTATGGAGTCAGACTCCAGAGTTAGCGGTTCGGGAAATTGGGCCTCAAAAGCATGTTTGAGCTGCCAGTACCGGAATTGAAAAGAGACAGGCAAGGAGTACGTCCGACGCATCGTCTGGAAGGGCATAAGTCTACCCTCGAGGACTATATGGCGCAAAGTGACGATGCCCTTCTTTGCCCACAGGGAGGGGTCCGGAATGTTATTCAGGTGGGGCAACATAGGGTTACCCCATAGGGGCATATGCGGTGTCATGTGGGCTGGCCTCCTGTATATGGTTCGGGCCTCCTGCCAAACCTTAACTGTGGTCCGCATAAGGGCCGTCAAAGAGGGGGCCGCTCTTAGGCCTCGGAACGGCAGGTTACTCAGGGCTGCATAGGAGCCCAGGATAGCCGCCTCCAGGGTAACCGCCGGGTTTTGTCTGGGCTGGGAGAACCACCACCGGACTGTAACCAGCACTGCTGCCCAGTAATAGAGCAAAAAGTTTGGGAGCGCCAGGCCCCCACCAGACAGGGGGAGATACAGAATCTGTCTCGCCACCCTAGGGGGCCTCCCAGCCCACACAAAGGATATAAGCAGGCCCTCCAGTCTCCGAAAGAATGCCCTAGGAATATGCGAAGGGGTATTACGGAAAAAATATAAGAACTTTGGAAGGAAAATCATTTTTAGAAGATTAACCCTCCCCACTGGCGTTAGGGGAAGAGTACGCCACGCCGCACATTTGGCCGCCAGCTGGGTCATAAGTGGTTGAATGTTCCTATTCACATAGTCACCTGTCCTACCACAAATCTTAATGCCCAGGTAGGTAAACTCCTCCACCCACTGAAGCGGTGTGTGTGTCGGGGTTCGCAAGACCGAGGAGTGTAGTGGGAACAGAACCGATTTGTCCCAGTTAATGCGGATGCCCGAATACCGGCCGAACTGGTTGAAGAGGTCCAAGGCTACTCGCAAAGAGGAGGAGGGGTCCGCCAAGTAGAGCAGGGCATCATCCGCATACAAAGATAGCTTCTCTTCAATCGGGCCTATCTGCAGTCCCTGAACCCTCGTCTCTGCTCTCAACAATATGGCAAGGGGTTCTAAGGCTAGGGCAAACAAACCCGGTGAGAGGGGACACCCCTGCCGCGTGCCACGACCAAGGTGAAATACCTCAGACAGGCAACCGTTAGTTCTAATTCTAGCTGATGGACAGGTGTATAGCATGCGTACCCATTTTGTGAAGACCGGGCCAAACCCGAAACTAGAGAGCACCTCCCACAGGTAGCCCCACTCGACAGAGTCAAAAGCTTTCTCCGCGTCGAGTGAGGCCACCACTCCCGCCGACCCACCCCCGGCCCTATCAATATGGGTAAGGAGGCGCCTGATATTGATATCCGTACCCCTACCCGGCATAAAGCCTGTCTGGTCCGGATGTACCAGAGCAGTTATGACCGAGTTCAGCCTATTAGCAAGGATTTTGGCCAGGAGTTTTGCGTCCACATTTAGCAGAGAAATGGGACGATATGAGGAGCATAGGGTAGGATCCCTCCCCGGTTTGGGTATTACCACTATAACCGCCTCTCTCATGGTGTCAGGGAGCCTCCCCATTCGCAACGATTCAGCAAAAAGGGAATGAAAGCGAACCACGAGGTCCTCAGCATAATGTTTGTAGAACTCCACAGGGAGTCTGTCAGGCCCCGGCGTTTTACCCGCTTGCATGGATTTAAGGGCCCGTTGGATTTCCGTCACCGTGATGGGAGCATCGAGCTGTGCACGATACGTCGGTGTCAGAACCGGTATGTCAATGCCCTCCAGGTAGGTCCGGAGATCCGGAGCCTCATAATCCACCCGTGAACTGTAAAGGAGTCTATAATAGTTAGCGAAACACGTATTGATTCCCTCCGGGGAACAGACCAGTTCCCCCGTGGGGCCCGTAATACTCGGGACACACATCCCCCCCGCCTGTTCCCTAGAAAGCCAGGCCAGCATTCTCCCAGCCCTCTCTCCCTGCTCAAAGATCCGCTGGGACTGAGCAAGTAGTTTCTTCTGTGTAAGGGCAGTACGGAGATTAAGGACCTCCCCAGTCAGGAGCTGCAGTTGGGCATAGTGCTGGGGATCTCGAGATCTAAAATAAGTTTCCTCCGCCTTGGCTGCCTCTCTCTCAGCCCTCACTAGCTCCGCCCTACGCCCCCTACGAACCTTGGCAATAATGGTCTGGTAGTGTCCTCTCGTGGAGGCTTTAAAGGCATCCCACACAATAGCGGCATCCATCGTGCCAGCATTAACTGCCCAATATCCCGCCAGCTGAGCCTGAAACTGAGCATCCACTTCAGTGTCTGTAACCCAGAACCTAGACAGTCTCCACAGTCGAGCAGCAGGGCCTACCGAAAGATCAAGGGTCAGGAGCATCGGAGCATGGTCAGAAATTCCCCGGGGCAGTATACGTATGTCAGTGACTCTCGGCAGGACCGGGCCCCCCGCATAAACCAAATCAATGCGGGAGAACGTCTTGTGGGAGGCTGAGTGGCACGTGTAGGCCCGAGCCTGAGGGTGTTTCCACCTCCATACATCTGTCAATCCATAGGTGTCAGCCCAGTCAGCTAGGCCAGAGCTGGGATACCCCACAGATGTCAGCCGATCCATGCCCGAGTCAGGGACCAGGTTGAAGTCACCTAAAATCACAGTATTGTCAGAGGCAAACTCCGCCATCTTACTAGTCACCTGGTTCAATATCGAAAAAGAGGCCGGCGGGGGCAGGTACAGGCCCACAATAGTCCAGGTTAAAGAGTAAATCACAGCATGAATAATAACATACCTACCGTCCGGGTCAAGGGCCAGATCCAGGAGCCGAAACGGGAGGGACTTGAGAACCAGGACACTAACCCCTCTAGCAAAACTAGAATACGTGGAATGATAGTGATGGCCCACCCACGGTTTTTTAAGAGCTAAAATCCTGCTCCCCATAAGGTGTGTTTCTTGCAGGATGCAAATGTGGGGGTTGTAGGACCTAATAAACTGGAACACCAAGGAACGCTTGGTTGGTGAGTTCAGACCCCTGGTGTTCCATGACAAGATATTAACTGCAGACATAACCTATGAGGGTAGCAGGGACTCCAGGATGACAACCCTTCCCGGTCTCCGGATTCGGCCTCCAGACCCAGGACGCACACATCTGAGAACCAAGTAATGCTGAAATATCAATCATTTGCATAACAAACAAAAACAGTAGAACATAAAAACCCAACAAAAAACCCCGGAACAGAAGAAGAAAAAAAAAAGGAAAAAAGGCCCAAGTAGGGCAACAGTCCCCGCCCCCCACCCCACCCACCCCCTTAAAACTGAGGAGGGTATACATCCCAAACAGTTTCAGCTCGCCGGCTGCAAAAATGGGGGTTCCGTGCAAGAGGTGAACTCAGCCCCCCAGATATTTCCAGGGGGGGCCGAGCAACAGTCTGAGCAGCTAAGTGTGAGGCATCCGCTGGCAATGCAACAAGCTGCAAGGGACAGGAGTCCAAAAGCAGAAGAGCCAACAGGAATGCGTCCCAGCAGTAAAAATCAATCCTGTAGCGGGCGGGCATACAAGGTATTACCCTCCAGCGCCACATAAAAGGTGAAACAAAAAGAGGCGGCATGCCGCATTGATCTCCTGGCTATGTCCCTGCCAGGGGCGCTAACTTGGGCCTCCACATCTGCGTGGGCCAACTGCCACCATAAGAGCAGTGCACACCATGGTTACAAAACAAGGCACAACAGGTGCAATAAAGGATGTGGGTGCTCTAACCGTGGACCGCCCGTTTCCGGGCCAAGTTCGGAGCAGTGAAGGTGTCATGAGCTACTTACTATGCGGCCGATCAATGGGCCTGCGGCAACGAGTCCAGCCAGGTGGACACCTCCCTGGGGTTGTTGAAGAATCGGGTTGTCTCTCCGTCCTGGACCCGCAGACGGGCCGGGAAGAGGACACTGTAGCGGATGCTGCGTGCCCTCAGTGCCGCTTTAACATGGTCAAACGATTTCCTAAGCTTCTGGGTTTCCACCGAATAGTCAGGGAAAATCATCAATTTTGTATTCTGGTAGCGCAGGTCGCCCACAAGCCTGGAGGCGCGGAGAATTTCGTCTCTGTCCCGGAAGTTGAGCAGACGGAGAATGAAGGTTCGCGGTGGGGTCCCAGGAGGTCCCGGCTTGGGTGGAATGCGGTGCGCCCTCTCCACTACATAATGGGGCGACATACGAGCATCAGGAAGGAGGTCGCGCAACATACCCTCCACAAAGCCCGTGGGGTCATTCCCCTCTGCTCCCTCGGGAAGGCCGACAATACGAAGGTTGTTGCGCCGATTTCTATTTTCAGCATCTTCAGCTCTATACTCCAGGGCTTTTACTTTGGTGTGAAGTGTGCGGAGTGTAGCACTATGCTCTGCGACTGTGTCTTCAGTGTTGCTTACTCTTTGCTCAGTCTCCATGACTCTGGTCCTGAGCTTGTCCATGTCTTGGCGGATAAGGCCCATGTCCAACTGCACGGCTTCCATTTTCGCTGGCAAGTAGCTATGGCCGCCATGACGTCCGCCAGCCGTCCGACGTCCGATCAGCGGGTGTCTGGGGGGGGTCCGGCAGTGGCTGGAGGGGGTCCGGCAGTGGCGGAAAGATCAGTCTTTTGCCCCCTGCGCCGAACTTTGCGCCCGATTTGCGGCGCCTCATCCAGGGGTCGCACCGCAACAGGTGTGTATTACTCCAGGTGAGGGGGGGGGGGAAGAACTGCAATGATGGGGGAGTCAGTCTCTAGCCCCCCTCACCGAGTCAGGTGTCCAGGCCTCTGTGCCCCAGCCAGGTACGTTAGAGTCCGTGTGAGGGGCTGTGCACACTGAGGGCAGCGTGCACACTGAGGGCAACGTGGAGGGCCCCACTGGCAGGAACCACAGTCCGATAGGAGGGTCTCTAGAGGGATGGGGGGTCAGTCCGTCCTACCTCCTCTCACCAGGCACTGCAGGGTGGCTACGCAGGTCAGAGCTCCAGGGTCCTTCAGGAAAAGGCCAGCCGAGACTGCTCCAGCTCCGCTCCCCGTCCGGAGCCCGGAGACTGCCAGGAAAGGCCGCGGCTGCGGCCTAGGTGCACGAGGCGGTCGGGCGTGTGCCTGGAGAAGAGCCGGCGGCCGCCGGTATCACAGCTTCTCTCCCTCTGTCCGGGTGTCAAGTCTCCCCCCTCTCTCGTAGGGGCCGCAGCGCGCCCAATCCACCGCCCGGAGCCTCGGGTGTAGCCAGGAAAGGCCGCGGACGCGGCCTAGCCGCACGATGCGGCCAGGAGTGCCTGAGGAAGAGCCGGCAGCCGCCGGTAATTCAGCGTCTCTCCCCACCATCCGGATGCTCTCCCTCCTCTCCTGCAGGGGTTACCGGGCAGCCAATCCTCAAACCAGAGCGCAGGGATCCGCCAGGAGAGGCCGCGGCTGCGGCCTAGCTGCACAAGGGTGCCGGGATGAGTGCCCAAAACCGCGCTGGCGAGTGGATGAACAGCCGCACTCCCCGCCCGCTATGTCCACTCACTGACCCGGCCTGCACCGGTGAGTAAGACGGCGTAAATAGCCCAGGATCCGGATCATGGGTCGAAATTCAGCGGAGCTCTCTGAAAAAGCAGCCGCTCACAGCACCATCTTGGCCACGCCCCCGAGGGCCGACTATTTTGCCTGACATTCTTTGAACCATTAAAATTTGATCCAAGTGTGTCCGTCCGAGCACTAGTACACTGCCCAACAAGAATTCTCTTGCCTTTGTTGCTGTGTGTGATGAAGAGATGAGTTTGAGTGTTTTATTTGGATTTATTTGGATATACTGTATATATTTCTTTTGTGGCCCCAACGAATCCCGAGCGCTGCTCAGGACTAAGGATGGGCTTGTTATTTGTATATACCGTATTTATCAGCATATAACACGCACAGGCTTACCATTGCCATCAATGCAGCATGATCAATGGGCATCTGCAGCCACGGAGGGGACAGGAAGGGGGAGGGACAAGTGCCATCAGATTACAAACAGGATGATTTATTTTTTACTCGGTGGCCTCTTTAATACAAAGTCCCGCCTTCTATGATAAACAGAACAGTCATCCAATGGCATCCCAGGAAACGGGACTTCCTATTACAGACGCCGCCAAGTAAACGTGGCGCACATCCTGTCCCCTCCGAGGCAGCTCCAATAAAAATGGTATATATCTTTTGTGGCCCCCAGGGCACATGTAAGGCTGCAATGGCTATATATATATATACATACATACATACATACATACATACATACATACATACATACATACATACATACATATCCAAATCCCCAGGGGGGCCATATTAAATCATCAAGGGGGCCGCAGTTGGCCCCCGGGCCGGATTTTGGACATGTCTGATCTAGCCAGATACAAGTTTGCCAAAACTTACCTGAGGAAGCCGAAATCTTTTTGGGAGAATTTGCTGTGGACAGACCAAACAAAATTACAGCTTTTTCTTAAAGCCCATCATTCTACTGTTTTCAGAAAAAAAAGAGGCCTTTGAAGAAAAGAATACAAACCCCATGTATTCCAGTCAACCATGGTGGAGGTTCACTGATGTTTTGGGGGTTCTTTGCTGCTTCAGGCACTGGATGTCTTGACCTTGTGCATGGCATTATGAAATCTGAAGACTACCAAAGAATTCTGGTGTGCAATGCAGGGCCCAGTGTCAGATAGTTGGGTCTCCATCAGAGGTAATGGATCCTAAAGCGGGACAATGACCCAAAGCACAAATCAAAAAACACCCAGAAATGGCTTGAGACAAAGAGAGTATTGAACTGACCAGCAAGGAGTTCAGATTAAATCCCGTTTTTTTTTTTTTTTTTATGCGGGCAATGGCTGGTGTTAATGCTTCAATCATCACGGCACCATGCTTGGTGTCAGGCTAATTGAAGCACATTATTTATATTATTACATTGTAGTAATAAATAAAATAGTTCAACTCGCCATAATGTAGAATCAGTGAGAGCCCTGAGCGTGTCACTTGCCACAAGATGTGGATTGTCACTTGCCACGTTGGCAGTCACCAGATGTGGAATGTCACTTGTCACACCACCTGCCACGTTGCCTGTCACCAGATGCGAAGAGAGTGGCGCGCCCCCTGTGGTATGTCAGGCAGACAGCTGAGGGGGTGAACTACAAATCCCAGCATAACTTGCATGTACTCCCGCACACAGCTCACCTGTCACTGATGACGTCACATCTCTATGGGATCGCCCCTCTGGATGTAGCGGGGTGTCTCCCTCCTCATGCTGCAGCCAGTCTTACCTTGCAGAGGGAGGGTCCGGGACTCCTTCGGCTGTCACTCTCTGGCTCCACTTTTCTGTAATTCCTGATTAGCTTGGTGGGGGGGGCAGTCATGCAATCTGTGCCGCTGAACAAGGAATCTAAGTTTTTTCATAGCGAGGAGCCGCAGGAGAGCGGTGATGCGGGGTGGGCAGTGTGAGATGTCATCTCTCTGCTCCCCGCTGCACCTCCGACACTGAGACAGAGCACTGGCTTTAAGGGTGGAAGAGTGATGATGCGGGGGTGGAGAGAGATATGATCTCTGCTTGCCTGCCGGCTCGCTTCTTCCATCCACCCAGCACTCTCATGCCAGCAGCCCAGCATATCTCTTGTTGGCTGCCCGTGGCCCAGCTGCAGAAGGGCCGCGGCCCGGGGTTCACGACAGTCGTAGAGCACCTGTGGAGCGATCTCAAAACAGCAGTTGGGAAAAGGAACTCTTCCAATCTGAGAGACCTGAAGCAGTTGGCAAAATTTCAGTAGAGAGGTGCAAGAAACTCATTGATGGTCAGAGGAAGCGATTTGATTTCAGTTATTTTTTCCAAGGGGTGTGCTACCAAATATAAAATTGAGGGTGACAATTTTGTCCGGTCCATTTTGTTTTTATTTATTTTTTTCTCCACGTTTTTGTGTCCTAATAATACAAACAAAATAAACACTAGAATGCCTAAACATTTGTAATTGCAACCATTTTCTGGGCAAAGTGGTGCATTATCTGACAGAAATGCAGGGGTGCCAATATTTTTGGCCATGACTGTATGTTCTGTAATGAAATTTGGTTTAATTTAAAAATGTAATTGACAATGTTGATAGTGGGCAGAGAACGAAACCGGGATAGGATATAAGCAGATACAATTTTGGCTTTTAACATAATCTTATTCGAAGCATTGAACTTCTTTTTTTCAGCACGTCGTTGTGTTCTACGTCACCGCGTTTTGACCCGATCGGATTTTGGACTGATGGTGTGTTGTACGCACATCGGGCCACTTCAGTGGTGAACCGATGAAAACGGTCCGTCAGACCATTCTCATCGGGTTGGACTGATCGTGTGTACGCGGCCTTCAAGTTACAAAAGAATATGCTTTTTATTTTTTTTATGCTGTAAGGCAATGTAAAATAAAATGTTTTTTTTTTGTCTTTTGTATGCTGAACATTTTTTGGCAGAAATTAATGTAAGCTTTGCGTCACACTGGGGTGGTGCGGTCGTTAGCGATATAGCGCAGCTAGTTTTAGATGCACTTTTCAGCTGTTAGCGGTGGGCTTTAAACCCCCTGCTATCGTCCGAAGAAAGGGTTAATAGCGTTCGTTGTTCATTTCAATGGGCAGGGCGTTTTGGGTGTATACACTGCTCCTGCACCGCCCCAAAGATGATGCTTGCAGCTCCCAACCTGCAAGTGCACTGCCCCAGGCTTTCCCACTGGGGCGGCTTGAGAGGCGCTTTGCAGGCACTATTTTTAGCGCTAAAACGCCTGAAAAATGCCCTAGTATGAAAGGGGTCTTAGTAAATTGACCTTTTACTGTGTGATACATGTGAACAGAAATGCTTGCTTTATGCTTTGCTTTATGCTTTAAAATCTGTCTGCTAGGAACCCGTCCGTCCGTCCGACATTTCTGCTGGTTAGTACGCTAACCAGCAGACATATCTGCCCGCGCATGCGTCGAATGGATTCGACGCATGCGCGGAAGTGTTTTACTTCCTGGTGACGGTGACATGGCGGCGTCAACGTCACCGCGCTATCTGCCGACGGGGATTTTGGTTTCATCGTGTGTACACGATCCAACCAATATACCCCAGCAGACAAATCCAATCAAAACGGTCTGTCAGACTGGTTTGATCGGATTTATTTGGTCGTGTGTACGCGGCCTAAATATAAGTCCGTACTCTAAAAGTGTCTATAGACAAGGTGTCTCCTCTTTAACCACTTGCCGGCCAGCCGCCGCAGTTATACGGCGGCAGGTCGGCACGGGTGCGCGAGAGCCCGTAGCTCTACGTCGCGCCTTTCGCGGCCACTAGGGGGCGCGTGCGCGCCGCCGGCGGCCCGCGCGCGCGCCCCCCGCTCGCCCCCGAGTCCCGTGCGCCGCCGGGCACACGCGATCGCTCGTTACAGAGCGGGGAACGGGAGCTGTGTGTGAAAACACACAGCGCTCGTTCCTGTCAGCGAGGGAAACGCTGATTTTCTGTTCATACAATGTATGAACAGAAGATCAGTGATTCCCCCTAGTGAGTCCACCCCCCCATACAGTTAGAACACAAATAGGAACACACTTAACCCCTTCCCCGCCCCCTAGTGTTAACCCCTTCACTGCCAATGGCATTTTTATAGTAATACAATGCATTTTTATAGCATTGATCGCTAAAAAAATGCCAATGGTCCCAAAAATGTGTCAAAAGTGTCCGAAGTGTCCGCCATAATATCGCAGTACCGAAAAAAAAACGCTGATCGCCGCCATTACTAGTAAAAAAAAAATAATAATAAAAATGCCATAAAACTACCCCCTATTTTGTAAACGCTATAACTTTTGCGCAAACCAATCAATAAACGCTAATTGCGATTTTTTTTTTACGGAAAAATATGTAGAAGAATGCGTATCGGCCTAAACTGAGGAAAAAATATTTTTTTTTAATATATTTTTGGGGATATTTATTATAGAAAAAAGTAAAAAATATTGCATTTTTTTCAAAATAGTCGCTCTGTTTTTGTTTATAGCGCAAAAAATAAAAACCGCAGAGATGATCAAATACCACCAAAAGAAAGCTCTATTTGTGGGAAAAAAAGGACGCCAATTTTGTTTGGGAGCCACGTCGCACGACCGCGCAATTGTCAGTTAAAGAGACGCAGTGCCGAATCTCAAAAAGTGCTCTGGTCTTTGGACAGCAATATGGTCCGGGGCTGAAGTGGTTAAAATAGGTAGGTAGGGGTATTATCTGGCTCCTATAGCATCAGATGTCAGAGCTTGGGATCCCCTTGCGATTCTTTCCCTTTTGTAATGGTGGTACCATTTTGAAGGGTGCAGTTAACGGGTTGTTTTAAAGCTGCCTGATTGCCTAAAAGCTGCTTCTATCGGCTTTTCTAAATTTGGTGCCTTTGCCTGTTTGGAGGGTGGGTAAGGCCTCGTTCACACTGGCCCTGTCCCATCTGCATTTCTATGCATTTGGAGCATGTCTAAATACATGTAAAGATTTTTCAATGGTGCCATTCACACTCTGCATTTACCTGTGTTTTAGATGCAGTCCGTTTTTTAGCTGCATTTAGAAAACAAAAAATTGAATTCTGTTTTGTCCAGGATCCGATAAAGCAGGAACATCTAAACACAGGAAAAAGGTGTTCTGGGAGGCAGAAAGTTGTTTACTCCCCAATCTTTATCTGCACTTATAAAAGCTCAACGTGGGTATTAAGCACTATGGGCAGTACACTTCTTTATGTACACAAGAATCTGCATCAAATGTCAAAGAACTATTATTCCCTTACCTTCACTGAATCTTATTTTAACTTTGTGTTTTAAAGGATTGGATGGAGCTCTGGGTGGATGATGCTTTCTGGAGATTCCTGTTTTCTGTAGTCTTACTCGTTATAATGTTTTTATGGAGGCCATCTGCAAACAACCAAAGGTACACACGCTTTTGCAAACTTTTTGCACTTGTTAAAATCTTATTTTTCTTTTAGCTTTTTCCAGACTCTCAACACCCTTTCCTTTTCAGTTAAAGGGAACATAAACCACCTAGTAGCATTATAGTGCCATATCTTTTAGTTATGCTTGCTAATGTTGCATGGATCTTGGCACTCCCTGTTCCTCTGGGTCTTTGGTATGGATCCCTATGCCATGTACATATTTATGCTGACCCCCATCTCTGCTCATCTTTACTTACCTTTTCAGTGGCCCTTGTTTTGAAACACTGCTGCTTCACTTTTCTCTAGCTGCTGTAGGTATTTGGACCTTCTGGATGGGTCGAATACCTGCACCTCACATTGACTCGTACATCCTGTAGTCATGTACAAGTCAGCAGGAGGAGCAGAAAGGCATTTCAAGACAGAGGCTGCCCAAATAGGTAAGTCCAGATGAGCTTGTTTTACAGGGCTGATCTTCTTTTTATAAGTGACCTTGTGGTGACAGGGTCACTTTAAGCTGAGGTTTAAATTGCTATGATAGTGGCTGATAATTCTCCAGTGAGCGCTGGAAGGAGCGAGACGAGAGGCCTCAAAGAGGACTGCGTAGAACTTAGTGAACTTCTCAAATGCCTTTACACGCAATTCTGCAAGCCCCAGTTAAGCATTTTCTCACAGAATTTGCGTCGTCTTATCTGGGGCTTGGCAGAAGTCCAAATAAAGGTATTTGAACTGTCCTGTAGGCTTCACCCTTTGAGGACCCTCTGCTTTGCCCATTCAACGTTCACTGGAGCACCGGGCTACGCAGGGGGTGGGATCGGCTTACTCAGGCTCTGAGGCACGCTAAGAGGCTGACCCAGCTGCCAGTCAGGCATCTGGGTGGACCCAAAATTAAAGTCGGGATCTCTCCAGAGTTTGTGACCTACAGGGGAAGTAGGGCCAAAGAGTCCTGACCCTACTTCCTCCTTTGTTGGCAAAGTGCATTGGGGTGCCATTTACAATTGGATATGTTGTGGTGCACAGATGTTAGAAATGGTACATGTGTCTTTCTTTTGGGTGTTGTTGGGCAACCGTTTTCAAATGAACAGATTAGCTTGGCACAACACACGTTAATGAGTGTGCACTTATACACCACAGTGGTGTGGATGGTTCCTTTTTAACAGGAAGAGTGAGGATGTGCACCAATGGGTTGGTAAACGTTAAAGATGAAAACAACCTTTCATTTAAATATATGCCTTAATAGACACAAGTATTTTAAATACACTATTATTACACCAAAAGCTTTTTCAAACCCAGTAACCTCATCACTGAGCTTCACATATCTTTAGCAGAGCTATGGGAGGAACCCATTGGGTCCACCCACTACAGGCTGCCTGACGAAATCTACAGGAGTGGAAACCAGACGTGCACTAGGAAGAGAGAGCAGCAGTGACTGGTCTTTATTAAAGGAAGCTCCTGCACAAAGGCAGACTTTCACATTGATCTGCTGCACATTTCTGGAAGAAATGCCAAGAGCACACCAGCAAATTAGACATGCATTTCATATATATGGGCCATTTTTGCTTACCTGGAGTTCAGCTTTAAAAGCAATGGCCTAATAATACACTGTTAACAATTATTGTTTTGATATTACCGATTTAGTCCCATGCTTATCGATCCATAATCAGCTCCCGGACCTTTACCTCTTATGTACCAAATGGGATTTTGCATTTAAGCTATGGTCTTACTGATTTGGTGATTACTTTATTATTTCTAATTTGTTCCATTTTATAATGACATGAAAAATACAAGGGTGCCTTTTTTTAATTTCTTTTTCTTAATGGGAACTCCAAAAAAATATAAATTCAATTGGCATGAATATTGAAATAGACAACCAATTGCATAAAAATAGTTAATAAAAAAGGGAAAAAAAATCCAGATCTAAAAGCCTGCTCTCACTAATCTATAGAGTGACCATACCCGGTTAGGTAAGTAATTTTTAGAGGTTTTTTTTTTTTTTTTTTTTTTTTTTTAAGGGCATATATCTGGGGTCCTTAGTCGAAGAGCTGATGGTCAGTGAAGACAATTTTCTTACATTTTTACAATGCCTTGATATACATTAAAACAAACTACACTGTAGAAAACTTGTTTGTGAGCTTTTTACCTACCAAAATATTCCGTTTAGCCACACTGGCCTGCAATACTACACAGTTGGAAAGGTTTCCCATGACAGTTTGCTTCCTCTGACAATTGTGTGCTCACTGTACTTTGGCCGTCACATAACATTGGTGAGATTCTTCCTTTAACCACTTGCTTACTGGGCACATATACCCCCTCCTGCCCATGTGAAATTTTAGCTTCCGGCACTGCGTCGATTTAACTGACAATTGCGTGGTCGTGCAACGTGGCTTCCAAACAAAATTGACGTCCTTTTTTCCCCACAAGTAGAGCTTTCTTTTGGTGGTATTTGATCGCCTGTGCGGTTTTTATTTTTTGCGCTATAAACAAAAGAGCGACAATTTTGAAGAAAAAAAATACAATATTTTTTACTTGTTGCTATAATAAATAGCCCAATTTAAAAAAAAACACATTTTGTTTCTCAGTCTAGGCCGATACGTATTCTTCTACATATTTTTGGTAAAAAAATCGCAATAAGCGACTGGTTTGCGCTTACAAAATAGGGGACAGAATTATTATTATTTTTTTTACTAGAAATGGCAGCGATCTGCGATTTTTATTGGGACTGCGACGTTATGGCGGACTCTTTGGACACATTTTTGGCGCCATTCACATTTATACTGCGATCAGTGCTATAAATATGCACTAATTACTGTATAAATGTGACTGGCATTGAAGGGGTTAACACTAGGGGGTGAGGAAGGGGTTAAATGTATTCCCTACATAGTGTTCTAACTGTGGGGGGAAGGGGGGTGACTGGGGGGTGACCGATCTGTGTCCCTATGTACAAGGAACACAGATCGGTCTCATCCTCTCCAGAGACAGGACGCTGTCTCTGTGTAAAACGGCAATGAGAGATGATCTCCTATGTTTACATAGGAGATCATCTCTCATTCGCCACACAGATCGCATCGCAAATGGCCACTCTGATTGGCCGTTCACCGCGATCTGTGATTGGCTGTGTCCAAGGGACAAGGCCTACACAGAGCTTCCCCGCTGCGCGCTCTGGAGCGCGCGCTGGGAACGCCCAAAGTGGTTAAGCTGCATAAACACCATCCCTCTTGCCCTTTAATGAGTTGCTACGGTGCCTTGAAAAAGTATTCATATCACTTGAAACTTTCCACATTTTGTGATGTTACAACCAAAAACGTAAATGTATTTTATTAGAATTTTATGTGATGGACCAACACACAGTAGCACATAATTGTGAAGTGGAAGGAAAATGATAAATGGTTTTCAAAATTGTTTTCAAAAATATGAAAAGTGTGGCATGCATTTGTATTGAGCCCCATTTACGCTGATACCCCTAAATAAATTTAGTGGAACCAATTTCCTTTAGAAGTCACCCAATTAGTAACTGGTCCACATGTATGTAATTGAATCTCAGTATAAATACAGCTTTTCTGTGAAGCCTTCAGAGGTTTGTTGGAGAACCTTGGTGAACAAACAGCATCATAAAGGCCAAGGAACACACCAGACAGGTCAGGGATAAAGTTGTGGAGAAATTTAAAGCAGTGTTAGATTATAAAAAAATATCCCAAGCTTTGAAAATCTCACAGAGCTCTGTTCAATCTATTATCCAAAAATGGAAAGAGTATGGCACAACTGCAAACCTTCTAAGACATGTCTGTCCACCTAATCTGACAAAAGCACTCCACACTTCACATATTTATTTGTAAAATAAAAAATAACACCGTTTATCATTTTCCTTCCACTTCACAATTATGTGCCACGTTGTGTTGGTCTATTATGTAAAATCCCAATAAAATACATTTACATTTTTAGTTGCAAGATGACAAAATTTAGAATATTTCTAGGGGTATGAATACTTTTTCAAGGCACTATAATTTGACTGCTATGAGGGCAAAATCCAGTTATACCCGCAGTATGGTAAAATACATTTTATGTTGTTCGAATGAATATTTAACAATATTTTACATTTGCTTGTTATTTTATGTTTTTTTTTTTTTTTAATGACCCCAAAAGTGGCATCTGCTTTTGCTTACCAAACTGGTCCTACCTATTTACAGGTATGCATTCACCCCTCTTATGGATGATTCGGACGATGAAGAAGAAGTATTCCTTGTTACAGATCATTTAGGTAATTTCTGCTCTGGCAGTTTTGACTTTTACTGTCTCCCACCCTCTTCCTTCCCCAATCTTCAATTGGTAAATGGTTTTTATATTCTGTTTATAGCGGAAGGTATGAAGTTAAGGGGAACAAAGTCAGAGCCTAATGGAACAGCTAAGCCTACTTCTTCTAATATGGTGAGTGAAGACTGTCAAGATGATTTGTGTAAAATATTTCATAGCATACTAGCTCATTATGAATTGCTTACCTCACATTGAAGCCCCCGCAGCGGTCCTCGTACCCCCTCCAGCCGGCAAAATCTCTCCCGGGGTTTACTTTTTGGTATCGACTATCGCGGCTCCAGTGCTAGCAATGACGTCACTCCCGCGCGGGAGCCATTGGTAGCAGAACATACGTGCAATTGCTTCAGTTTGCTCTAGTGCGCATACAGGCAATATCTCCATGCAGGTATAGGCTTACCTGTAGCATAAAGTGGTTTTAAAGGATTTACAACCGTTTTAACCACTTCAATACCGGGCCTATTTTGGCACTTCTCTCCTACATGCATAAATCATAATTTAAAATTGCGCGCACACATGGAATGGCGCCAAACTTTGGTACTTAAAAATCTCCATAGGTGATAATTTTTTTTTACAAGTTACAATTTTAGACTTACAGAGGAGGTCTAGTGCTAGAATTGTTTGAACAGCGTTTACATATGTGGGCGGGACTTGCGTGTGTGTTCGCTTCTGAGCGCGAGCTACCGGGGATAGGGGCATTTAAAAATGTTTATTATTTTATTTTTTATTTTACTCAATTTCATTTATTTTTACACTTTTTTGAATTTTTTATTTTATTTTTTTATCACTTTTATTCCTATTACAAGGAATGTAAACATCCCTTGTAATAGAAATGGTTCGTGACAGGTCCTCTTTATGGAGAAATGTGGGGTCAATAAGACCCCACATCTCTCCTCCAGGCTGGAAAGCATTAGATCGTGAAAAAAAATTCACAGATCTAATGCTTTCAGCCGCAATTGCGGCTGTGTTTACATTCCAGGACCCGGGCATGACATCATAACATCGCGCCCAGGCCTCCGACGATCATAGAGATGACTGGTGACCATCTGGTTTCCATCCGACGCCGGCGGATCGTTTCTCCGGGTCTCCGATTGGCAAAGGAGAGCCCGGAGAAGCACCGGATGGCCGCGGGAGGGGGGCAGTCCCCTCCCGCCGCCTATAAGAACGATCAAGCGGCGGAAACGCCACTATGATCGTTCTTATGGTGCACAGAATCGCCAGCTGAAGAGATGGATATCTGAAGCCTGTGGCTGCAGGCATCATTCAGATATCCTCACTGAAACCCAGGACGTCATTTCACAATGGGCCAGTATTGAAGTGGTTAACAACCTACTAACTGCAATATAGCAGTTTTACTGCTAGAGGGCGGCAGCTGTGCACCGGATTACGTGTGTGTGTGTGATCCCGCACTTCTGCCTGCAGGGGTCGTGCATGTGCCACTTCTGCTGTGATTATTCCCGGCAGAAGCTGATCTGCGTGTGTCGGGCACTTAATGTGTGTCGGCACCCGCCAATCGTCGGGCAAAGACTCAGAATGGAGCTCTGCCTATGTAAACAAGGCAGAGTTTCGTTCTGACTAGTCAAAGCAGCACACCTCATAAACGCAAACACTGGCTAGGCACACAGTTAACCCTTTGATCTCGCTAGATGTTTAACCCCTTCCCAGCCAGTGTCATTTGTACAGTGACGGTATATATTTTTAGTACTGATCAACTGTACTGTATTGGTATTGCTGAAAACCCAGTGATGATTAAATACCACAAAAAAGCTCTATTTGTGTGAAAATGTTATTTTGATACAACGTTGCATGACCGCACAATTGTCATTCAAAGTGTGACAGCGCTGAAAGCTGAAAATTAGTCTGGGCAGGAAGGGGGTGAAAGTGGCCAGTATTGAAGTGGTTAATAATCTGACCCATAGACTGTACTATGGGCCTGACAGGTTTAGGTATTTCTGGTCCACATGTGAAGTGCCACAAGAGAGACTAATCTGCAATATAATATGACTGTACTTGCAGGAAAACTTTAGACGATCCTCTCTGCCAAATGTTTGTTCAAAATACCAATTTTTGCAGCTTTTAGAGAAATGCCCAACAACTGCATTTTAAGCAGCATAAAGTATTTGCTTGTTCCATATTAAACTTATAGTAGGGAACTGAATCTACAAAGTACAGTGTGGAGACCATATAGCATCATTTATTATTAGAGTCCTGTTGGTTTTTCTGTGACATTTATTACTTGATGCTTCTAACGCAACATGGTTTTCTGTTTTGCCAGGATGAAGACCTTAAGTGGGTGGAAGAAAATATCCCATCGTCATTTGCTGATGTGTAATTATATATTTATTTATTTTTTCTTCCTTTTTGTATGCTTTTAATGCCAGGTTCACACTGGGCTGTGGGAGTGAAGATGTGCGAGTTCAGCTGAATGGTTTCACCCCCACTTGTCAGTCCCAATTTCGGGCGCAATTACAGAGACATCTGTGCAGTTTCTGCACAGATGTCAATGTAATTTACGGGCCGAAATCGCAAAAAGTAGTACAGAAACTACTTTTTGAAATCGGTGCAGCTTCACACCGATTAGGACTGTGCAAATGCCACCAATTTGACATGTTTAAATCGCACCAGTGTGAACCAGGGCTTAAGGTGTTTTCTTGATTGGAATCACATTTCCAAACACACAGAGGAGATATAGCAGACACAGAGGTGTGATTCATGTTTCTGTCTAATCCAATGCACGCTGCCACTTGTTTGGCGCTCTCACTGGATTGTGTACTTGTTAATGTACGGCTTTATGGCTCCATTTTGGGACCTCTGCAGAATCAACCTTTTATGCCTGTACACACGGCCAGGAATCCTGTCAGGAAAAGCTTGCTGTGCATACAGACGGCCATTCAAAAGAACTGCCATTCTTTTGAATGACAAGAACGCGGTGACGTCATCGACTACGATGAGCCGGCGCTTCTCACATTCTATGCCGTCGCCACCATCTTGCTACACCCTACACTACCCTTGTATGTTACTGCGCATGCATCAGTCTCATCGAGCATGCACGGGTTTACCTGGGGATAGGTAAGCATACTGACATACGGTTTTCTCAGCAGGAAACACTCTGCTGAGAATCCTGATGAGAAAATAAGAGAGCAGGTTCTCTATTTTTCTCGTCTGGATTCCCGGCAGTTTTCTCGACGAGAAAGCATACACACGCACGGTTTTCACGGCAAAAATTTCTCCCAGCAGTCGTGTGTACGAGGCTTCAGTTTGAAAACCTCCCACATTTTTTATACAGTTCTAATGCTGTACATGCAGGATTTCTTAACTTCAAATGTGCAGATCTTGACAGTTTTTCTGAATCCACACCTGACCCCGATGACCTGCATATCATGTTTTCTAGATCTCTTCATATAGTGTATGTGAAATAAATGCTTCTTTGAAACTCTGACTAATATAATTGACTGTATTCTGGAAAGCATGACCTGTTGATGGTTTTTCAGAACTTGAGTCGGTTAACACAGTTATGCATTTTCACCAATTTTTTATTTAACAGCTGCAGTTCGTGACCATGTCTGCCTAAGTTTTTGTCATAATAAGAAGGTATACCTAATAAACTGACCATATGGTCCATATGGTGTAGCCCATGTAGAAATGATATACAATGAAACATGGATATTTATTTAAACTCCAGCGCCAAATCCTTTATTCTCACCTGTCCCTTGCTCTCCTTAGATTTTCACTTTGTGGCTTGTCGGCCTACTCATAAAAAGTCCCATAGTCTGGCCATGCATGCATAGTAGACTAGACTCGCCACCTTCTTTCTACTTTTTTTTTTTTTTTTTATTCCCAATGGTGGACAGTGTTTTTTTTTAATTTTATGGCCATTCTTCTGCATATGTGCAGCCTGGACAGGAGACTTTTCCAGATAAATACCATACAATTCCCAGCAGGCTGGACTGTGGAGATTTACATTGATCAAGGACAAGGGTAGATTTTGCAGAGCTCCATTGGGATACATGAACTAACTGTATAAATCCACATGTGGGTGATGAGTGTGTTGGCACACATTTTGGAATTTCCTGCTGACCTTGGTATGATTTGTTTTTTCCTTTTTATTTTTAGGGCACTTCCAGTATTATTGGACTCCGATGAGGTAATTGAGGCATTATTAATGATGCATAGTTACTAAGGGATAAAGACTCAATCAGACAACGTTTTATTGAGAGTTGTACAAAATACCGATGAATTGTATTTGGAATGCTAATAAACCATAAAGAGGAACAAATGAACAAAAACAATTGCTTCCATTTTCACATAATGCAACACCAATACAAGACATAGGGGTTTATTTACTAAAGCTGAAGAGTGCAAGCTCACTTCTGTATACAGGTGAAACTCGAAAAATGTGAATATCGTGCAAAAGTTAATTTCATTAATGCAACTTAAAAGGTGAAACTAATATATGAGAGAGACTCATTACATGCAAAGCAAGATAGTTCAAGCCGTGATTTGTCATAATTGTGATGATTAAAGGGGTTGTAAAGACAAAAATATTTTCCTCTTAAATTAAAGTCTGACAGTAGCTGATAAAGTAAAAAGTAATGTTTTGCATTATAACTAGTTTGATACCTGTTGAAATCGAGCTGTTTTATTCACTTCCATCACTCCTGAATTGTTATTCTCACTGACTTCCTGGTTTGCGATGCGCGTTCATTCTT
The DNA here is from genome assembly GCA_029574335.1 of Rana kukunoris. Classification (NCBI taxonomy): domain Eukaryota; kingdom Metazoa; phylum Chordata; class Amphibia; order Anura; family Ranidae; genus Rana; species Rana kukunoris. The sequence goes on along the minus strand of CM056052.1, from coordinate 456,433,407 downwards.
GCTGCATCACGGCCTAATGGGAACTACAGTTCCCATTAGGCTTAGCCTCCATGCCTGTGAGGGATAAGAGAGTATCTTCACGCAGGGCTGTAGTCATAAGGAGGGGGTGAGCACATTCTGCTTTCCACCATGCCAAACAGCTCAGGTGCTGGTGGAAAGCAAGAAGAGGAGAGACAGGAAATGGCATTGTCAAACCTGGATTACTGTATTTTGGAGGTCAAAAGGAAAAACGAGGTCAGTGATATTTAAATGCTCTAGCTTACAGCAATCAATTGATCTAATAAAAAAATGAACCTTTAGTGTTCCTTTAAGGCTTTCAGCTCATGAAAACCCCAAATCCACAATCTCAGAAAATTTGAATATTGTGAAAAGGTGCAATATTCTAGGCTCAAAGTGTCCCACTGTAATCAGCTAATTAAGCGGCCGCAATGCGCCTCTAAAGAGGCGCATTGCAGGTGGTATTGCCGCGATTTCCCATTGTTTTCAATAGGAAGGAGCTGTATACACGCCGCTCCTCTCACCTCTCCCGCCAGCGCATCGCCTCATCGCCTCGGGCTTTCACATTGAGGATGCAGTGAAGGAGTTTTTCAGGTGGTATAGCAGCGCTATTTTTAGTGCTGTACCGCCTGAAAAACTCAATGTGAAAGGGGCCTAACTGAACCAGCTGAGGTTAGAAGCCGATAGGCTACCATGCACAGCGGCACCAGATTCTGAGTGCTTCCAGCTTTAGTAAATCTACCCCATAGTAATATAGAAAAAATTATGTGAAAAAGCCTCATTGGAAACAAAAGCTATAGGCTGCATTCACACTATAACGCGGCGTATTTTGCCGCGATTTGTAAACTTTTTTTTTTTTTTAACAAAACATTTTACATTGATGTCTATGCCGAACGCCGCCTGAAAAAAAAGGGTCCGGGACTTGTTTTCAGGCGTACAGCATTTCGGCGTGAGATGTGAACCATCTCATAGACATCAATGTAAATTCGCCCCTCCAGCGGCACGAGCGTCGCGCTTCAGGCGTATATACGCCTAGGTGTGAATGGGCTCTTAGAAAAAGAATATATGCTGCCTAGTGGGAAAAATGCTGGTTAGTCTAACAACCAGGAAGAACTCCTTGTAGAGATAACATCGCAAGCTAAAAGATATACAAACAGATAAAGACACCTTTTTACATTGTTGTTAATTGTAACTCTTTATTTCAGGAGATCATGATGACCAAATATGAAATGTCAAAGATCGAGTGATGTGAACCGAGATTGCTCCTTGACAATGAACTGTGAACTGCTTCACCGGGAGGCCAGGATTGGGACTGGCTACTTCAGTGTTGGAGACTTCTGATAATAATCCAGTATATGGCGTGTTTGTACTATCCAATCATCATAAACAGATCTTCCTTCTTTATACATCTGACTGAAAATGTGATATAAGGGGATTATTTTACAGCATAAAGACTTTAACTTCCATCCAAATTAAAATTTTTGAATGTATTTACTATTTAAAAAACAAAAAAAATATATTTTTTGTTGGATTGAGTTTAAGTCCTAAGATTATTTAAAAAAATACTTAATGCAACATTTCTCACTCTTAAAGTGGTTGTAAACCCTATTTCTTTATGCTACAGGTAAGCCTATATTAAGGCTTGCCTGTAGCTAACGAGGATATCTCCTAGACCATGTAGATTTAGGCAGGGCTTTTTTTCTGGGGGAACTTGGGGGAACTCAGTTCCACCACCTTTGGCTCAGACCCTTTGGTGCCTGCTCACCACAATCACTTGTAAACACAGAAGTCTGGTTTCTGTGTTTACAAGTGACAGCTTTGTAACCCCCTGAACTCTGCACTCTGTATGTAATGCAATTCTGGTATTTAATGCCCCTTTAAGACCCTTCTACTGTTTGTGAAATCTGAACGGGTCGTGGTTGAGTTCCTGTACCTATTTTCTGAGAAAAAAAGCTCTGGATTTAAGAGATATCCAATGTCTCCTGCATGTACCTTTGTCATCGGCACATGCGCATCGGGGAAAACTGAAGCAATGGCACCTATTTGCCGTTACTGCAGTCTCCATGCAGATACTCCTGCGTGGGAGTGACGTCATCACAGCTCTGGCCAATCACAGCCGGAGACGAGGACTGCTGTGGAGGTTTCGATCTGAGGTAAGTAATACATAATGAGCTAGTACGCTATGCATACTAGCTCATGATGCCTTTGTCTTGCAGGGTTAGGTTATTTTTTTTTTTTTTTAAAGAGGGTTTACTTCCTCTTTAAAACATACTATGCTTGTCCAATTGAGCATCATGAGGTATTTTTCAGTAATGGTGGTTTCAATATGTCGGTTCCGGTCATTCACCATTACAGAATAGTCGCTGATTATTTTCAATAACGGATATTACAGTGAACAGCGATTCATTCTAGGCACAGTCTGTGTGTTCTGTGATTTCTGTTTCAATTTATGTTGGCCATTCCAATACAGTTGTGTGAATGGTCCAGGCTATTTTTTATTGCTTACAGATGTTTTTTTTTTGCATTGTCCATGCGTAACATATTAACAAAGCAAGCACATTTTGGGCAATTGGCAGATGTTTTCTGGGAAAGTATAGATGAAGCAAGCTTCTTTGCTAATATGCATACATTTTGCTGAGTTATCAGAAGCACTTGTAATAGGAGAGCAGTCAGCACTTTATCCCCACACATTGCTTATGCAATAGCTGGCATTCTAATCAGCGGTGTTAATTACAAAAGCAATAATTCTTCAGCACGATGTCTGAATATTATATTTATTTAGTGATGGGGTGTATGCAGCTATTTTGGTTCAAATTAATTTTGTTTGTTTTTTAAAAATGTGAATCTGATGAAAAACTAAATCTTTTAAAGAGGCTATTTTAAGTATATGCCCATAATGGATGTCGTTATTGCTTGTAAGATTTAATGGTCGCATATGTCTGTACTACTACGGATAATAGACACGTATGTTATTTTGGAGCAAACCTGCACAAATGATAATGTCATGGACTACTTTGATGATTAATGTTAGCTAGGCTGGCAATTTGTTTCAGACTCAACAGAAAATCTTGGCTGTAGGTAAAAGAAGCGCAATGTCCAGTAATGAGCAGGGTGCCAATCAGGAATTGGCTTTTGCAAATGTAGTATTGTCCTATCAGAGAATAATGTTTTCTGAACACCGTCTGCACAAAATTGCTTATTGTGGACAGTGAAAAGGTGAAGGTGATCATACACTGTACAGTCCGATTGTACAATCACCTGTCGATCTACCATCAACTATATAGTTCAAGGGCCTGCCTGGTTTGATACAAACGGAAAGTGTTGTCAGGTTTGTCCAATATTACATAGTTTTGGTAAATCTAAGGAGAATATACTATTAAATTGTATAATGTATGGCCAGCTTTACACCTGAAGTGAAGTGTTGTATTGTTTCTTTTGCACACACTCTGCTGCTCTGAAGTCTTGTTTTGCACACTTTTTGCTCCCTACCCCTGCCATTACAGAGCTGTACATCTATAAAGTTCTTGATTGAGTTCTAGATTTTGATACGCACAGTCAGATGCTGCAGGACCAAGTAACCCACAACTGCAAAAGTGCAGCGTTGACTTATAAATGAAGCCTTTTGTGTTTTTTTGGCTTTATTATTTTTTTTTTTTTTTTATATATCAACCTGATTAATGACCAGGATCCGTGTCTGACAATCCACCAAAACAATGTGGGTTTTGTTACAAATGACTGAGGCAGGATTCACACTTTGCATTGTGGAATTGCATGCAGTTTTCTGCATTGTGACATTTTGGGTTTTGGGTGTTGATGTGCCTTTACTGCATTTCCCTGCACACATTTTGCATGGTACTGCGTGACAAAAACAAAAAATGTGTTGGTCACAAAGCATATTTTTGCATTCAATAAATCATAGCAAAATCTATTTCTATGAGCCCCCGCAATACACACTGATCCTGTAAAAATGACGCAGACTGGGTTTTCCATTATACACTTAATTTCAGCACAAATATGAATGCCTTGATTGATTTTGTATGCCAGTTCCATGTTTTGACGTGGCTGTATCTGGCTGCATTGTACCTCTGCTTAGAATTAAATGAAGCCTGAATGTTGCTGTTAGGGTCATGGAGACAGTGATGGCTTTGTGCGTTTCGTTTAGAACCATTACTGATCCCTCTTGTAAGCTGTTCATTCCCTAGCACAGTGATGGCGAACCTTGGCACCCCAGATGTTTTGGAACTACATTTCCCATGATGCTCCACTACACTGCAGAGTGCATGAGCATCATGGGAAATGTAGTTCCAAAACATCTGGGGTGCCAAGGTTCGCCATTACTGCCCTAGCACATGTAAGTTGAATTTAGTAACTCTTCCTGATCATGATGTAGTGCAATCACAAAATCCCCATGTAGTCAAGTGTATAACTGTAGCTCTCAATAGATGATTAGTCGTAGGCGCCTACTCCTTTCAAAGAAAATCGTGTGCTGCTCCACTTCAAAACCAGGATCCTTCCTATAAAGATTGTTAAAGTGTTACTAAACCCACAACAGTAAAACCAGTGTGTATATGCAGTAAAGCATGTTTGTTATACTCACTGTGGAACCTTAAGGCCTTGTGTAAAAAGGCTGTTTGATCCTGGCTTCTGATTCTCCCCTCTTTCCACTGTCCCCTGATAATTTCCTGATAACCAAGTCTATGGTGTCAGGCTGCCAATGCTCAGTTTGGTGTGTATTGCTAGAGAGATTTTTTATTTTATTTTTTTCTTGGGAGAGTGCATGTGATCAGCACAGGGCGAATCGGTACTGTCCAGACAGAGGGTCAGGGGTCTGAGTCTGAGGCCGCGTACACACTATCGAACATGTCCGCTGAAATTGGTCCACAGACCAGTTTCAGCAGACATATCCGATCATGTGTACAGCCTAGCGGACAGGTTTTCAGTGGACAAAAGTTTTAAAACATGCTTTAAAACTTGTCTGCTGGAAACCTGCCCGTCGGACATGTCCGCTGGTTAGTACGCCTAACCAGCGGACCGAAATCTCCCGCATGCGTGGAAACATTTTACTTCCTGGTATGCTGACGTGGCAGCGTCAACGTCACCGTGCAGTCTGTCCGCGGGGATTTTGGTTTGATCATGTTTACACACATCAGACCAAAATCTCCCAGGAGACATGTCCGATAAACGGTCCGTCGGACCATTTTCATCGGATATGTCTCCTCGTGTGTACGCGGCCTAATAGGACAGTCAGAGAAAAATGCCTCCTACAAGCTTTAACCAGTGCTTGGCTGGACATTGCTAGTCACAAGACTTTTCGAACTGCTGATGTGAAAGTATTTAGCAGTTTATATTTATTAAAATAATTGCATTTCCATGTTTTGTGCACTGTGGGAGACCAGATATTGTAAATGCAGGGTCCTGGGTTTAGTAACACTTTAAGTGTGTTAACACTTTGAACGATTTACAAAAGATATTAATGGTCTCGAGGCTCCCACGCCATATACACTTACAATATAAATAACATAAACATTAAATTTAACCAATAAATGCCACAACTGAAGTCTCATCCACCAGTGTGAAAGGTGTTCTATATGCGAGTGCGTCTCTCTCCACTTATTGGGACAATGTGTGCCACTTCAATGCACTCATCCCAATGATATGACTCCTTAGCAAAAGGGAAGGTCAATGATGTTGCCAATTCCTCTCAGGGAGTATACAATGCACAATAGAAAAAAAATGATGTTCTCAGTGCAGTATTTATTGAATATAGTTGCCCACACAATAAAAAATATATATTCACTCAAATTTTTCGGTGCCCAGTTGCTCTGCACCAATGCACTCAGTTTGTTGTCTAATCTTGACCACCCCTCCGCTCTTGGAAATCAGCGAGCATTCCAAAGACTGAAACCTGGAAGTGACATCACCACGTTAAGCTGGTTTATATGGTGAAGTCACTTCTGGTTCCTGTCTTTTGAACGCATGCTGACTTCCAAGAGCGAAGCTGATTAGAATGTATTGGTGCTGAGAAACTGGTTACCAAAAAATGTCCGCTCACTTCGAAAGCTGTATTTTTCATCAGAATTTCTGATCGTGTATGCTAGGCTTAAGCGATTCCAACCTTCCCTTTTGCTAGGGTGGTCATATCATTGGTGTGAGTGCATTGGAGTCGCACACGTGGTGACAGTGTCATAATAAGAAGTGGAGAGAGACTTCCTCCCATATAGTCTAGTCAATATTCCAATTGCACACGTTCCTGGTAAAAATGGCTCGTAAAGAAAGGATGGGTGCTGAAACGATTACCAGCTGGGTACTGGAGACATCAAACAAACGAACATGTTCGCCAGCACACCAAGGATCATCCAATTACGTCCAAAAAATGTTTAATGCAAAACAAACCTCACAATGGTGCAACGTCTCGAGGTCACGCAGGACCCCTTCGTCAGGCAAGTGATAAATTCCTCCCATATAGAACACCTTTCACATTGGTAGATGGAACTCTAGTTGTGGCATTTAATGTTTATTTTATTTATATTGTAAATAGATATAGTGTCAGAGAGCCTATTGATATATTTTGTAAATTTTTGTAGGATTTGGAACTCAGCTTTTTTGTTTTTATAAGGTAGGGAAGGATTTGGAGCTTTTCCCAGGGTTTGCTGTCCTTGTCAGTTGTAAAAGATTTTTGGTAACTTGGTACAAGACGGTAAACATTTGACACCTCTTTCCACTATGCTAAAGAATAAAATTGTGGAGAACTCACTTCCTGTTCTTCTGATCGGAAGTTAAAATCCCGCCCCCAACTGAAAAAAATAAAGGATTTGAACTGTCCCCAATCTATCCAAAACAAACTAAAGTTTTGGCTGAAATTCCACAATAAGATAAGTTGTAAAGTTTACATCTTAATAGAGATCATTAGTTTTGACTAAGTTTGTCATAGTTCTGTGATAAATGCTGATAATTAGAATTGCGTCAAGTCCACATGTAAGGTAATGGAGACATCCCAAACATTTGGTTACAAAATAGAATTCCTAATTGGATTATTTCCTTCAGATCACTTCAGTACCTCATTAGAATTCTTTGTCTCTCCATTTACTGAAATTTATTTTTAAATGTATGAAAAATATTCATTATTGAAATATTTTACGTGACATTATTGTATCAACATATGAAATTGACCATTCGCTACTTTTAACTGCACTATGTCCTAAAAAATAAGTACAAATGTTTTATGTAATATTTTGTTTATTTAACACTAATGTAAAAATAATTTTTATACTGGTAATGCTGATAGAAGTATTGGATGGAATGGTATGATCTGCTAAACAATTTGCTTCCTTTTTTTTTTTTCTTGCCATGCAAGAATGGCATGTTTATTTTGAAGGAATTTCTTTACTTGAAACAAGTCTGTGTTACTGTGCCTTAAACTTATTCTGACTTTGAATAAAACTGTGTTTCTTATTCTGCTTTGTGTGTGTTTTTAAAGATGAACTCAGCCCAGCACAGTTAATAAATTGGAAAAAAAACTTTGCTGCAAAACCCACCTTTTATTGCTAGTTCACACCAGACGCAGTTCCATGCGCTTTTTTCTGCACAAAATGCATGCACAGTGTTTTCCATGTATTCCAATTGCTCTAGTTCAGGCCGGATTCACACTTGTGCGGTGCGAATTTCAACTCCCTTATCTCTGCAGAGAGATAAGAGAACTGTTCAGCAGATCAGCTCCATTTTAGATGCGAATTTGGAGATCTTGGAGAGGGGAGAGGGAAGTGTATTGAGGTGAATGAGCGAAATCCTGAAGAGAAATGAACACATCTGCGAATGTGTTCACCAGATGCGTGCCCATAGAAGATAATGGGCCTGAATTCGCACCTGAGCCGCACCGCAATGCCTAGAAAACGCACACGTTTTTTCGGCAATGCGCAGTCCGAATGCATCGCACATATGTGAACCAGCCTCATTGAAAACAATGGGCTAGATTCAGGATGGAGAGCGTAAGTTTGTGCGGGCGTAGCGTATCTGATTTACGTTACACCGCCGCAACTTTTACGGGCAAGTGCTGTATTCACAAAGCACATGCTCTGTAAGTTTAGGCGGCGTAGCGTAAATGGGTCGGCGTATCCCCGCGTAATTCAAATTGGCAAAGTGGGGGGCGTGTTTTATGTAAACTAAGTGTGACCGACGTAATCGACACACCAAACGAACTGCGCATGCGCCGGCCGGCAACGTAGCCCAGTGTGCATGCTCCAAATCACGTTGCAAATAGTCAATGAAAATGACGTGAACGTAACTTACGCCCAGACCCATTCTGAATCAACTTGCGCAAACGACGTACAATACGACGCTGTCCCGACGTCCATACTTAACATTGGCTGCGCCTCATATAGCAGGGGTAACTTTACGCCGGACTTGCGCCTATGCAAACGACGTAAAAAAATACGCTATGTTCGTGAATCAGCGTATCTATCTCATTTGCATATTCGACGTGTAAATCGTCGGAAACGCCACCTAGCGGCCAGTGTAAATATGCAACTTGGATACGACGGCGTAAGTGACTGATTCTAACTGATTCTATGAATGGGTCGCATAGATAGGACGCCTCCGATGCAGAAATACGACCGTGTATCTGGAGATACGCCGTCGTGTCTCCTACATGAATCTAGCCCATAGTATTTAGAAATGTTCTGCGAATTGGATGCGGTTTAAGCCGCACTCAATTTGCATAGGTGTGAACCCGGCCTCACACCAGTTCCTGCACCAGAAACTGAACGGAAACTGATTTCACGCAATCCAGAGCATCAGGTCACCTTTTCGGAAAAATAGCCTATTCATACAGGGGGCCCCAGTAAATAAAAGACTGTATGTTCATTCATTTCACCGTCATACCTGTAGGCCATTTGGGTCCCCCAAAAGCCTGACAAAAAAATGTCAGCAATCCCCACGTCCTGCCTTGTTGCTAGGACATAAACGTTGGATGCTCACTACCAGAATTGCAGTAATGAAAACTTATAGTGAATATAAGTTTCAGAGCCAAAACTTTATATTACTAGGGATGCACCCATGCCACTTTTTTGACACGAGTACCGATACTTGACATCATGTATTTACCAATACCAATTACGGATACCCATTGCCTAGGAAAAGGTGTGGTTTGGGAGGTCGCGGTTGTTGAGGGTGGGGTGAAATATAGATTGTGGGGCGGGAGAGTTGGGATGGAAAGTGATGTGATCGCTGGGGGGGGGGGGGGGATGGGAATAGGAGGGTTATTGGGAAACATGGGGGCAGGGGTGACAGCTGGTGGAGGGAAGGAGGAGGCAACAGGCAGAAGTGACTGCAGGCATGGTACAGGAGACAGTCGGGGACTGCAGGCATGGTACAGGAGACAGTCGGGGACTGCAGGCATGGTACAGGAGACAGTCGGGGACTGCAGGCATGGTACAGGAGACAGTCGGGGACTGCAGACATTGTACAGGAGACAGTCGGGGACTGCAGACTTTGTACAGGAGACAGTCGGGGACTGCAGACATTGTACAGGAGACAGTCGGGGACTGCAGACATTGTACAGGAGACAGTCGGGGACTGCAGACATTGTACAGGAGACAGTCGGGGACTGCAGACATTGTACAGGAGACAGTTGGGGACTGCAGACATTGTACAGGAGACAGTTGGGGACTGCAGACATTGTACAGGAGACAGTTGGGGACTGCAGACATTGTACAGGAGACAGTTGGGGACTGCAGACATTGTACAGGAGACAGTTGGGGACTGCAGACATTGTACAGGAGACAGTTGGGGACGGCAGGCAATGGGATGGTACAGGAGACATTTAGGGGCTGCAGGCATGGTACAAGAGACAATTGGGGAGTTCAAGGAGGAGGGAGAGAGCCCTGCTGCTCAGTACAACAGGATAAGATGTACAGTGTCTTCACATACCTGTTCTCTGCCTCAGCTTCAGAGAGAGTCCGATCCAGTGCTTTGTGTGGCCGGGAGCTGGAGGAGGGAGGCGTGCAGTGCGGAGACAGGCTAGTGCGCTGTTAGGACAGGAAGCCCAATGGGCCTGCACCACGCAATGACAGGAGGAAGCAGCGGGGATGACACGGCACTGTCTGTAGGAAAAGGAGGAGGTGGTCCGCTCCCACGCGTCGTCACTTCCGGTATGGGCGCATTTTCGCAAGTACCGATGTTTGCAAAAATGCCTAGTATCGGCATCGGTGCATCCCTATTTATTACTTTTGTTTTTGTAAAGTCACTATGTACCTGAATAAACATTAAGTGACATAGAAACATAGAAGCTTTACATTTTTGCTAACAAAAAGGTGAAGCATGGGGGAGAAACTTGTTATATCTGTTTACTAAAGCCTAAAAATATTCTCTTCCATGCAAACAACCACTGAGACTTGTACATAAGTGTTCACACAGTTTGAACCCCACTCCTTGAAACTGTGAAAATGAAAGAAATGCATCTTTTTAGGGATGCACCAATATCGTTATCAGTGCCGATTGCGAGCTTTTCCACAAGTGCTAGTGAAAATACTCCTGATACGGAAACCGATACTTTGCGGTGCAATTTGCGCCAATACAAAATGAATGGGCACAAATAGCATGCGATTTGAACAGAAATGCTGTGAAATTCCTGTCTGAATCGCATGAGATTTCCCCCACCGCTCCTGTGTGTGTGTGTGTGTAGAAAGGGAAAACTGCCACCTAGTGGGCACTTATTAAAGTTAGAATTTACAGTAAAGTGGAGTTCAAACCCGTTTTTTTAGTTTATTAAAAGTCAGCAGCTACAAAAAGTGTAGCTGCTGACTTTTAATAAACATACACTTACCTGTCCCACGATGCGGGTCCCCCGGAGCCATCATAGCAACTGTGGGGACCCGGCCGTGACGGCTTACATCTTTATGGCCAGGTGTGCACTGTAAATGCGCAAGTCACCTGTGATGTGTCCCAGAAAATTTCTGCCTCAGGAGGGGCTGCCTATGGCAAGAGGAGGAGTTGCCTAGGCAGCTGCGAGGAGGAAGTGGCACGAAAACCACAGCCGCTGGAGGTGCTCGCAGGCCTGAAGGAGATGTATAGGCAGTCCGTGCCCAAGCTGACATAACTTCTGAGTTATACCAGTCCTGTGAGCATATCAATATGATTTGTTTTATAAACTGCTTTGTATTTCCTTTCATAAGTTATGTTTACTTGTTTTACAACTTTTTTTTCTGAATAAATTAAATCTAAATGACTAAATTTACATGATTTAACTACTTGCCGACTGCCGCCGCCGCACACACGTATACGCTGGCAGAATGGCACAGGCAGGCAAATGGGCGTGCAGGTACGTCCCTTTGAATTTGCCGCCTTGCAGGCACACACGGGAGTGTGCCTGTGGCGGCCCACGATCGTGAGACCGAGAGGCAGAAAGGCATTTCCCTGTTCTGCCTAGTGACATGACGGGGATCTACTGCTCCCTGTAAATCGGGAGCAGTGATTGCTGTCATGTTAGTGGTAGCCCTCCCCCCCCACAGTTAGAATCACTCCCTAGGACACACTTAACCCCTTGATCGCCCACTAGTGTTTAACCCCTTCCCTACCAATGTCATTTATAGAGTAATAAGTGCATTTTTATAGCACTGATTGCTGTATATATGACAATGGTCCCAAAATAGTGTCAAAAGTGTCCGATGTGTCCGCCATAATATCACAGTCATGATAAAAATCACAGATCGCCGCCATTACTAATAAAATATATATATATATATATATATATATATATATATATCCCCTATTTTGTAGCCGCTATACAGTCGTATGCAAATGTTTAGGAACCCCCTGACAATTTCCAAGATTATCATTTATAAATCATGGAAATTGTGAGGAGTTCCTAAACTTTTGCACAAACCAATCAATATACGCTTATTGCGTTTTTTTTTTTTTTTTACCAAAAATATGTAGAATACATATCGGCCTAAACTGAGACAGATTTTTATTTATATATATATATGTTTTGGGGGATATTTTTAATAGCAAAAAGTAAAAAATATTGCACCAAAAGAAAGCTCTGTTTGTGGGGAAAAAAAGGACGTCAATTTTGTTTGGGTGCCACATCGCACCACCGCGGAATCGTCAGTTAAAGTGACACAGTGCCGTTTCACAAAAAGTGCTTTGTCAGGAAGGGGGGGTAAATACTTCCGGGGCTGAAGTGGTAAAAAAAAAAAAAAAGCTTTTAAAGTTTGTGCACCTGCAGCATTGTATTATTCAAAAGTAAGAAATTGGACTTAATCATCCTCAATTGTGACATTACTTTTGTAGGGGGTGTAAAAATGAATCAAACATTTCTTAGCGGTGTGGTGCATAGAAACAGGTTGGGAACCACCAGTACTCATTGTACTTGACTTTCTTGGACAGTAGATGGCGGCAGAACATTTATTAAAAAAAAAGTTTCATTGGTTGGTCAGGCAATGTTTTTTTTTGTTTGTATATAATATCTTATACTTTTGACATAGAAGGTATTTATTGTACATTCTAAGGCTTCGTCCACACTGGATGTTTTTTTCTAGCTCTCCTCGCAGAAAAAACACTTGTAAACTCACATAATGCGTTTAGGCACATCAAGCGCTAAATGTGCCTAGCATCAACCTGCGTTTGGATGTGTTTTTTTTCACGCGTTTACATACGTCAAGTGTTTTTTTTTTTTCCTCTGCCTCTAAACACCTATGTGTACATAGACACATAGACTAACATGCAGGGACATTGAGAGGAAAAAGAATAAAATGCCAGGGGCCCATAAGAGCAGTGTCAAAACTGACCTAAATCAGCAAAATGCATTCCTGTGCATCAAAACAAAGGCGTGCAAAGTCTTAGGCTGGGTTCACACTATTGCCCCATGCGGCTCACAGCAGGGGGCCGGTGCGTCCCCGTTCACAGTTTCGGGTCCGATTTCAGCACAAATTTTTGGCTGAATTCGGACCTGAAACAGACCAAAAGACACACAAGACCCCTGTGTAAATCGCACCGGAGCCGCTGCGGAGATGTGTGAACTGGCTTCATAGAGAGCGGGTCACAAACTCTTACCATGCAAATTGGATGCAGAGAAACCTGCATCCATTTTGCATAGGTCTGAACAAGACCTTACAGTTTAGTTTGTAAGCTTCCTGCTGATTGGAGAGCTCTAGCACTGACTCAATAGGGGGCATGTCAGACCTCTGAAGAGACACCGCTGCTTCCATACTCAGAGCAAGGGACCTTTTCTAAACCATGCTGGCAGGGGACCGGCCTTACTTCTCAGGCTGTGGCTGCTTTCTAAAGAAAAATGTATCTGTAAGAATTGGCAAACCTTTTTTATTTTGATGTACCTGGAATATATTTAGTGGATTTAAACCTAAAGGTCATTTGGGTGTTAAAATTATTTCCTTTTTTATTTTTTTCAGCATTTGTGATATTAAAGGGACACTAAAGATACATGTTTTTTCACCTTAATGCATCCTATGCATTAAGGTAAAAAACATCCGCCAATACCGGCCCCCCAGCCCCCCCCGTTTTATTTACTTACCTGAGCCCATTCACCTGCGGCGCTCGTTCCTGATGTCCTCTTCGCCACTCAGCCTGGTCATTGATTGGCTAGAGTGGATGGATTGAAAGCAGCGCAGCCATTGGCTCGCGCTGCTGTCAATCGCATCCAATGATGCGGTGCGCCAGGGGGCGGGCCCGAGTGATACAGTGAGCGGCTATAGCGGCCAGCTGTATCACGGGAGCGCGCCCGCAAGAACTTACCACCATGCAATCTCACATGAAGGTGGGAAGTTCTTGCAGGTAGGACCAGAGACAGCTGCCGAGGGACCCCAGAAGACGTGGATCGGGGCCACTCTGTGCAAAACGAGCTGCACAGTGGAAGTAAGTATGACATGTTTGTTATTTAAAAAAAAAAAAAAAATCTCTTTACAACCCCTTTAACCACTTCATTAGTGGGCATCTAAACCCCCTTCGTGCCCAGACCAATTTTCAGCTTTCAGCGCTGACGCATTTTGAATTACAATTGCGCGGTCATACAACACTGTACCCAAATTTTATTTTTATTATTTTTCTCCCACAAATAGAGCTTTCTTTTGGTGGTATTTGATCATCTCTGCGATTTTTTATTTTTTGCACTATAAACAAAAAAAAAGACAGAAAATTTTGAAAAAAAAAACACAATATTTTTTACTTTTTGTTATAATATCCCAATTTTTTTTTTAAATAGGTTTAGGCTGATATACGTATTCTTCTACATATTTTTGTTAAAAAAAATCGCAATAAGTGTATATTGATTGGTTTGCGCACAAGTTATAGTGTTGACACAAATAGGGGATAGATTTATGATTTTTTTTTTTTACTAGTAATGGCGACCATCTGCGTTTTTTTTGTCAGGCTTGCGATATTGCGGCGGACATATCGGACACTTTTGACACAATTTTGGCACCATTCACATTTATACAGAGATCAGTGCTATAAAAATGCACCAATTATTGTATAAATGTGACTGGCAGTGAAGGGGTTAACACTGGGGGGGCATGGAAGGGGTTAAATGTATTCCCTGGTTGTGTTCTTACTGTGGGGGAGGGGGACTGACTGGGGGAGGTGACTGATGCTGTGTCTGTATGTACAAGGGACACAGCATCTGTCTCCTCTCCCTGACAGGACGTGGAGCTCTGTGTTTACTCACAGAGCTCCACATCCCTGCTGTGTCACCGCCGATCGCGAGTACGTGGCGGACACCGCGGCCGCCAGGCACACGCATCGGCTTCCCAGGGTTGCGCCGGGCACAGTGTTTCCCCGCTGCTTGCCACCCATCGGCGTGCAGGGGAATGTAAAAAACAGGACATCCAAAGACGTCCACCCAGCACTTGAGAGCCACGCTGTGGATGTCTTTTGTCTATAGCGCGGCCCTCTAGTGGTTAAAGGATTTTAATTTTTGTTGTTGTTTTAAATAAAATAATGAACACGTCATACTTACCTGCTCTGTGTAATGGTTTTGCATAGAGCAGCCTCAATCCTCTTCTTTTGGCATTCCACACTGGCGCTCCTGGCTCCTCCGCTTCCTATGGCGGCACGCGTGTAGACTCGCTCTCAAGCTGCCTGGTCTGTGTCCATTGTCAATGAACACAGACCAGGCAGCTTAGCCCTAACCCCGATGCTTGTCACAGCACTTGATTGACAGCAGTGGGAGCCAATAACTGCCCAGAAAGGAGGGACACCTATTAGCAAAAGTATGTAGGCATAGGACACACCTCTGATTTTTGATTCCATAGACTTCAAAGGATCAAAAACATGTATTGAAAAACACAAAATGCACCTGGAGTATGCAAACTGCAACTGGCACAGGTGTGAATTAGGCCTAAAAGGAGAATTATACAAAAAAAAATAATGATTAGTTAATCCAACACGTGTTGTTGTTGTTTTTTTTTTTTTACCAGGCTTTTTGAAATTTACAAATGCAGCAATTAAGACATTGGATAAAAGGTTTAGCACTGCAAAACACTTTTTCAAAGATAAAAAGTGCATTTTATATACAGCAATATATATCAGGCCAAAATGAGGGACAGAGGGACTTCCAAATCAGGGACAGGTGGGAGCTTTGCTATTGGCCTATTATCTCTTATCAGCAGAAGTTTATGTACATTTTTTTATTAGCTTCAGGCTATCTTTAAGTCTGAAAATATTTGATAGTTCATTCATTGCTATCTTACAATTGCACTGATAAATGCAAAACAGTTTAATCTTTATCTTTCCTCTTTTTTAAAGTGCAGGAGTGAAAGTAAGGCAAGAATTTGCCTCTGGGAAGGGTGGCAGTTAATGCAGAACTCCAGCCAAAAATAACAAGATAAGAACAAACTTTTTAAGAGAAATAAAAAATTAGCTATAGCTGCAGTACTCTTTAATCCAGATTTCCCCTGCAGTTTTTTTTTCTGCCACTAGATGTCCTCAGTGTGATAGCTAGAATCGTTCAATCTTCCCTTTAGCCTAGTTCATCTTGAACCTGCCTCAACCATCTCCTGTCATTCTTATTATTTATTTATTTCAGGTACTTTTATAGCGCCATCAATTTACACAGCACTTTACATATACATTGTACATTCACATCAGTCCCTGCCCTCAAAGAGCTTACAATCTAAGGTCCCTAACTCACATTTATACATACACATACTAGGGCGGTTTTAGACAGGAGCCAATAAACCTACCAGCATGTCTTTGAATTGTAGGAGGAAGCCCACACAGACACAAGGAGAACATGCAAACTCCAGGAAGGTAGTATCATGGTTGGCATTTGAACCAGCGACCCTAGGCAAAATTGCTAACCACTACACCACTGTGCTGTCTATCAGCATACTTCTTTATTGGCTCATTGCATACCTCCCAACACGCACGGATTCTGCGGGACTGTCCCGCACAGACAGCATCTTCCCGCAGTCCCGCGAAAGGGTTAATTTTCCCGCACTGCAAGAGGAGGCAGCACGGAAGCAGGAGGAACCGGAGCGGTGTGTGGAGGACTGTGGAGAGGCGACAGCTGGGCTAATGACAGTCTGTGGCCGGCTGTCGGGGGAACATGTGAGAGGCACTCCCCCCGCTCTACAACTGCAAAAAAAAACCCCCGGTCAACAAAATCAATGAGCCCGCCCCCCAAGTGAGCGCTGCTGAATGGGCAGCGCGACAGTAGGAGGAACCGTAGCGGCGCGTGGATTACTGCAGTGCTGAAGGGAAGAGAGCCGACACATTCTGTGCATAGGCGAGAGGCCCCCCCCGCTCAACAACTTCAATTCCCCCTGCTCAACAACTTCAATTCCCCCCCCCCCCGCTCAACAACTTCAAACCGGTCTCAGTGGGTGTGCTATGCAAGGTAAGCCCCCCCCCCACAAAAACCACCACACTTGCATGCACACAAAATTGGTTTAACACGCACGCACTTTGGCCATGCGGTCTCCTAAAAAAAGAGAGGCGAAGGACCTACGGGGCTGGCTGAGCGGGCTAGGCCCCCTCACTTCCTCTGCCCCGTCGGGGCCCCGTTGGGCTCCCAAGAGGAGCAGGTAGGGCGGGGTGAGTGGGAGGTCCTCCCTCACACCCGCCATTGCCACTGGGGGCCTGGAGAAGGATGGCAGATTGCCTCCGGGGGGAGGGTCTGCCTACTCCCAACTCCTGCAGTCCAGCTCCTCTCTCGAGTTCACGCACAAAAAAAAAAGGAAAAAAAAAAAACACCTGTGCTTCAATAAAATTTCATATGCCAAAAAAAAAAGCCTGTGTTCCACCGCTGTGCTTCACCACCTGTTCAAGCTTAATTAATTAAATTGTATATGTGTTTTATTTTTTTAACTATGAATTGCTTTGTCTATAAAGGTTCTGGTATAGCAATAAAAGGTTATGGTATAGCAATAATAGTCACATTCAACATGGCTTATTCTAGAAATGAGTACCTTTTTTTGAACACATGTATGTTCTCATCTGCATAAGGAGCTTATAGAAGGTAAGAGGGTAAATACTACTTGGGGAGGGGGGATTGTCAGCAGGAGGCAGAGAAACAGAACGCTGATCTTCCCAGTGAAGAGCTGGACAAGAGGGCGTGTCAGCCTAATCGAGCCACTGCAGTCCAGGCAGGCTGTGCTCCCAAGTACAATGCAAACTGACTGTACTGGGAAGGATGTGCTTCCATGCCTGGCATGGTCAGTTTTAATTAGGAAAGCAGGGGGACTGGCAAGATTACAGGTATTTCACACAGAGGAAGCAATGCAAAGAGAACAGGATACAGCAGAAATATATGTGGAATATGAAATGTAATATAGGGAGATATTTACTAAAACTCGAGCACTCAGAATGTGCTGCAGCTGTGCATGGTAGCCAATCAGCTTCTAAGGGCCCTTTCACATGAGCGGACGAACGGTCCGCTCATTACAAGTCCGTTTACGGACTTGTAATGGGTCCCTATGGGAGCGGATCCGTTAGCGGATGATGCATCCGCTAACGTCCGCTCGATCCGCATCCGTTTTTGCGGACGGAAGAATGTCCTATTTTTCTTCCGTCCAGCCAAACGGATCAGATGGAAACGGACAGATGGTCCGTTTCCATCCGACTCCCCATAGGGGAGAGCGGAGGAGAGACGGGGCGGTCCCTGCACAGTGTGCGGGGACCGCCCCGTCCGCCCGACAGCTCAGCGGAGACCCCCCGCTGAGCTGACGGACACACGGAGCGGACCGAAAAACGGTCCGCTCCGTGTGAAAGGAGCCTTACTTGTCAGCTTGTTCAATTAAGCTTTGACAATACAAGTTGATTGGTTTCTATACAGAGCTACACCAGATTTTGCACTCTTCAGTTTTAGTAAATCTCCCCCTTAAAGAGGAAGTAAACTTCCTCTGCAGACATTTATCTATAGTTAAAGTGGATGTAAACCCACTCTCATCCTTTCTAAACTACTGCCATAGCGCTGATCTATAAGGATATACATGCCTCCTGCATGTATCCTTACCTGTCAAATGTTTCCCCTCTGTCTGTTATGAGACCTGAAAAACTGCAGATTCTGTGGGTGGATTTCTTGTCTGGAGCTCGGTGGGTGGAGTCGTGATGTCAGTAGAATCCCCGCCCTCCTCTACACTTCCCTTGTCAACATGCATTTTTTTCTGTGTATTCCTTACACTAAATTCTGCTATGATCACTAACAACCGGTCAAAATCCAGAAAATTAACCACATGACTTCAGAAAAGGAGTGGGGGTGGGAATTAAAAAATAATGCCTGTCTCCAGGCTAGTGCATGAGATATGTAAATCACCTGTCACTCACAGCAAGGGGGCGGAACGGACTAAGGTTTTTCTCTGTAAGTCCATTTTATTTCACTGAACAATAAAAGAGGATTGCTCAGAGCTGGATTAACTCTGTGTGGCAAGACTGGGCACAGATGATAGGAAATCTTATACTGTACATTGTGACTTTAAAAAAATAAAAGAAAAAAATTTCGGGTTTACATCCACTTTAAGCTTATAATAAGGCCTCATGCCCACTGCCATTTTAAAAAACGGTCTGTAAAGCTAGTACAGACGTGTTTTTAACGCAATTTTTCCGAGTTTTTCTTTCTCTATTCAAAATCAATGGTTCCCTATGGGAGCCCATTGATTTGAATAGAGGTCGCACCAGAAGTCAGAATCTTAAAGGGGAATCCCGCAAAAATATATATATTTTTTTTTGCGTGAGGCCCCCCTCCCCCAGGATGATAAGATCCTATCAGATCTTAAGGGGAATCCCCCACACTGAAAAAAATGGCGTGGGGGTTCCCCAAGGATCCTTACCAGACCCTTATGCGAGCACGCAGCCCGGCAGGGCAGGAAGGGGGGCGGGTGTGCGAGCGCCCCCCCTCCTAGACCATACAAGCCACATTGCCTCAACATGGGGGGGGGTTGGCCCCCTACCCCAAAGCACCTTGGCCCCCATATTGATGGGTACAAGGGCCTCTTCCCGACAACCCTGACCGTTGGTTGTCGGGTCTGCAGGCGGGGGGCTTATTGGAATCTGGGATCCCCTTTAATAAGGGGACCCCCAGATTCTGTCCCCCCACCCTATGTGAATGAGTATGGGGTACATCGTACCCCTACCCATTCACCTGGGGGGAAAAAGTGTCAATAAAAAAACACACTACGCAGGTTTTTAAAATAATTTATTAGGCAGCACCGGGCTCTTCTTCCTACAGCTCTAACGCTGGAGCTTCAGAACACACTGGTCCTGTTTTTTTTTTTCCAGCTTAAAAACGGCTCAGCCATTTACAGCTCAAAAATGTCATGGTGGGCATGAGGTTGTAGGCTAACATGGAAAGCCGTTTTTAAGCTGCAAGGCCTAAGACTTATCTATAGGTACTGAAAATAAACACGTTTAGGAGATATTTACATTACATGCAACCAGGGACATCACTAGCGCACACGCTCTGAAGGAACGGGTGCCATTCTTTCCAAGCTCCATGCCGTGAACGACGGCTTCTGCGCGCATGTGCAAGAGTGGTGTCATCGTGGCTCTGGCCAATCACAGTGCCGAAGCCCACGAACCTGTAAGAAATGTAAAATGTCAGCCGTCTCAGCCGTGTGTGGGCGCCGCTGGAACCGAGGTAAGTATTTTTCTACAGGGCAGCCGTGCTGTGCAGAGTCGCATATACACACACACACACACGTGATTCTGCACTTATGGGTAGGGGGCATACCACTTCTGCTGTTATTTGTCATAGCAGAACCAATGGATCTCTGCCGGAACCCACTGATTGTCGAGGAGAGAGGATGGAAAGAAAATCCAGCTCTGCCCTTACAATTCACATAGCTCCTATGTGAATGTAAGGGCAGAGCTGGATTTTCTTTCTCTGCATAAAAATAATAATCCATCACATTCCTAAGTAAAAACATCTCACTGTGTACACACAAACACTAGTTAGGCATACATTTAACCCCTTGGTCATCATAGATGTTTAACCCCTTCCCAGCCATTAGTACAGTGACACTACATATTTGTATCACTGATCACTGAATTAGTGTCACTGGTTCCCACAAGGTGTCACAAGTGTCAATTATTGTCCGACTGTCCGCCGCAATATCTCAGTCCCGCTATAAGTTGCTGATCGCTGCCATTACTAGTATAAAATAAATAAAAATTCCAGTATATATCCCATTGTTTTTAGTGCACAAACTAATCAATATAAGCTTATTGGAATCTTTTTACAAAAAATTTATAGCAGAATACTTATTGGCTTAAATTCGATTATTTTTTTATTTTTTTATTGGATGTGTTTTATTGCACATAGTAAAAAAAAATATATATATATATATAGATATATATATCTATATATATAGTACAGACCAAAAGTTTGGACACACCTTCTCATTCCAAGAGTTTTCTTTATGTTCATGACTATGAAAATTGTAGATTCACACTGAAGGCATCAAAACTATGAATTAACACATGTGGAATTATATACATAACAAAAAAGTGTGAAACAACTAAAAATATGTCATATTCTAGGTTCTTCAAAGTAGCCACCTTTTGCTTTGATTACTGCTTTGCACACTCTTGGCATTCTCTTGATGAGCTTCAAGAGGTAGTCACCTGAGATGGTCTTCCAACAGTCTTGAAGGAGTTCCCAGAGATGCTTAACACTTGTTGGCCCTTTTGCCTTCACCATGCGGTCCAGCTCACCCCAAACCATCTCGATTGGGTTCAGGTCCGGTGACTGCGGAGGCCAGGTCATCTGGTGCAGCACCCCATCACTCTCCTTCTTGGTCAAATAGCCCTTACACAGCCTGGAGGTGTGTTTGGGGTCATTGTCCTGTTGAAAAATAAATGATAGTCCAACTAAACGCACACCGGATGGAATAGCATGCCGCTGCAAGATGCTGTGGTAGCCATGCTGGTTCAGTATGCCTTGAATTTTGAATAAATCCCCAACAGTGTCACCAGCAAAGCACCCCCACACCATCACACCTCCTCCTCCATGCTTCACGGTGGGAACCAGGCATGTAGAGTCCATCCATTCACCTTTTCTGCGTCGCACAAAGACACAGATTTCCACTGGTCTAATGTCCATTCCTTGTGTTCTTTAGCCCAAACAAGTCTCTTCTGCTTGTTGCCTTTCTTTAGCAGTGGTTTCCTAGCAGATATTCTACCATGAAGGCCTGATTCACACAGTCTCCTCTTAACAGTTGTTCTAGAGATGTGTCTGCTGCAAAAGGTGGCTACTTTGAAGAACCTAGAATATGACATATATTTTCAGTTGTTTCACACTTTTTTGTTATGTATATAATTCCGCATGTGTTAATTCATAGTTTTGATGCCTCCAGTGTGACTCTACAATTTTCATAGTCATGAAAATAAAGAAAACTCTTTGAATGAGAAGGTGTGTCCAAACTTTTGGTCTGTACTGAAAAAAAAAAATGAAGAGATCATCATAAAATATCTATTTGTGGGAAAAAAATACATACTTTTTTTTGGGTACAGCGTTCCTTGGCTGCGCAATTGCCAGTTAAAAAAATGCAATGCCGTTTCGCAAAAAAATGGCCTGGTCATGAAGGGGGGTAAATCTTCTGGAGGGCAAGGGGTTAAACCAGTGCCATGATTGCTACCCCAGGTTTCTATATTCAGCACTGCCCCCTTTATCTTGTAGCATCCTATGAAGCTCTGAGTGTCTCTCTATACTGTGTGCATTAATAGAAACAGACAATCCTGTAGTCTAGAATGCTTTTCCTCCCTTCTCCAAGCTAACAGACTGACTGGAGACTGCACTGTCCACTGTTTACTCTTTCCCAGGGCTGCTGTTAAAAATCACGGGGCCCCGTACAGCCTAGCTGACAGGGCCCCCCCCTTTCGAAATGTATCAAAACAATATTTTCACAAATACACTAAAATCATTATTAGCGGACACAAACATGACAGAGAACCTGTGTGAATTAGCTCTTTTTTAAATAGTTTTTAAAAATCTTTTTATATAATTTTTTAAAGAATGTTAAAATGTATTTTATTTTACAAGTTGTCATTTTTTTTAAGTGACAGGTAAGCCAACAGTGCGGTAAGGGAGCAGCACAGTGACAGCGGGCACAGAGGGCCTATCAGCGGCCCTGCTCTTTCCTGTGAAGACCAGAAAGGTTGGGGGGGGGGGGGGGGGGGGGGGGGGGGGGGGGGGTCGGTAGCAGCATTGAAAGCTTTAAACTGCAAGTACTTGAATATACATTTTAACAAATAGTTTAATGGGGAATGTTTATGTTATAGTGCTACATGTATTAAACTATAAAACAGTGAGTGTTTAATATCACTTTAAAGTGTTACTAAACCCAGGAGACTGCATTCACTATATCTGTTATATATATTGCGTGCATGAGCCGTAGCACAGGGGTTTGTGTGAGCAGCCAAATCTTCCGGGGCTGAGGTGGTTAAAGCTTGTAGGAGGAGTTTTCATTCTGCACTGACTGTTCTATGAGGCTGCATGACCCCTGATTTTCATTCTACATAGTGCTGTTTACATGCACCCTCCCTAAAAAACTCTCTAGCAATACACACCAAACTGAGCATGGGCAAAGTGACTCCAAGTCTCTGTTCTATCAGGAAATGGTTTGGAGACAGTGGAAGGAGGGGAGGATTGGAGAAAACAGGATCAAGCGGCCTTTTTACATAATGTGGAGGATTAACCCCTTAGGTTACACAGTGAGTATAACAAGCATGCTTTACTGCATATATTGACTTATTTTACTATTGTGGGTTTAGTAACACTTTAAAGTGGATGTAAACCCCCCAAAAAAAAAATTTGATGTCACAATGTAGAGTATAAGATTTCCTATCATCTGTGCCCAGTCTTGCCACACAGAGTTAATCCAGCGCTGAGTAATCCTCTCGTAATGTTCAGTGCAAATTAACAGAATTCCAGATAAAAACGTGCCAAATTATAAAGTCCGTTTCTCTGTTTTTGCTTTGAGTGACAGGTTATTTACAAATCTAGCTTGGACATGTTTATCATATGTTATGTTTTGTTTATCATAACATGAGTTGATCCAAAGTTCATTGTATATTACCAGGATGTGTTATGTGGGGGAGGGGTGGATTTCTCACTTTTTATACCTCATGTTATGATAAACATAACATAACATATGATAAACATGTCCAAGCTAGATATGTAAATAACCTGTCACTCAAAGCAAGAAGAGAGAAAACTGACTTTTTATTTAGGCCGGTTTTTATCTGGAAGGCTGTTCATTTTACTGAACATTGAAAGAGGATTACTCAGAGCTGGATTAACTCTGTGTGGCAAGACTGGGCATAGATGGTAGGAAATCTTATACTCTACATCAGTGTTTCCCAACTCCAGTCCTCAAGGCACACCAACAGGTCATGTTTTCAGGATTTCTCTCAATTGAAACAGCTGTGGTAATTACTAAGGCAGTGAAACTGATCGAATCACCTGTGCAAAATAATGGAAATCCTGAAAACATGACCTGTTGGTGTGCCTTGAGGACTGGAGTTGGGAAACACTGCTCTACATTGTGACTAAGTGTGCAGATAAAAATCCCAGTATGCATTTTGCTGGGATTAGATGACCCTCTGCATCAGTCATTTTGAACCAGGGTGCCTTGGGGTTTCTTCAGGGGTGTCTTGGCAAAATGCCTAAAAATCGCACACAAAATTGTATACAAACAAGCAGGTGGATCAAGCCTGCCTTTATGTTACAGAAAGCTATTGATTTTTATTGTGCACCATTTCAACATTCAAGCCACCAGTGTCCTAACATCCAGTGATGTCATCAGTGTTGATAAGAAGGATGTTGATCGCCTGCAAAGCATCCTTGTTTGCCCCTCCCCTCTCCGTCAACATTGGGGTCACATTAGAATACTAATCTGTACTAGTGTGCAAAAGTGTATTTTCTTTGGAAGGATAAATCACCTCTAATGT